>NW_021024555.1:372080-414379 GCF_004153795.1 Camellia sinensis
CTGTTGTGCTGTCCGATTGTTTATTTATTTACTGCCTTTATTTATCTTTTTGCTAGGTAGTTTAGCACCATTGCTTCCAACCCGGTAGATGGACCTGTCCCAGAACTTTGGCAATTTTCAGAGAAGCAGGGTAGTGTAAACAGTGGCGGCAGTGGTATGGTACGGACTTTCCGGGCAAGACGGGTTCGAGCATGCATCATTCGCGCAGCGCAAGACGGGGGCTGTGGCCACCTTTCTTTTTTTGCATTCATTCTGTTAATTAACTAGAAATTCTGTAATAATTTATGCGTTTATTATTCGGACTGTAATATTTATTTGGACCCTCCGAGTGAGGGCAATTATGTAATAAGTGTGCGTGAGTGTGTGTATGTCTTCCAACCCCACGTCTTTCTTCCCCTTTTATTTACCTGCTTTGATGGTTAGTAATAGGACATGTTTACTTTAGCATACCTTATGCTATGCATGCGTGTATCATTCACTAGTATTGCATGCACCGGGCTCGGCGTATCATGCTAACTGCATTAGTATTCCAAATCTAACTTGAATACATGCTACTTGTGCATTTTCAAATGCCATGTTTAGGTTCGCCGAGCCTATTCTAAATGCATCCTGCATGTGTTGCATTAGTCAATTTGACATGAACTAGGACCATACATGTCGGCTAACTAGTTTATTGTTTTGGCTCGGAGTACTCGGTAAGCATTTATGCTTTAGCATATCTCATGCGTGTGAATGCTATCATGACAACATGCTTACCATGTGGCTAGATGCTTATGTGATAAACTGTTTGAATGCCTGTGGGTGAAGGTTGGATTGTCTGAGTTGGAAACACTCATTGAAATCCGTGTTTTAGCCCACTCGCGAGTAGCAAATTCCAAAACATTTTTCCAAAACAAACGGATATGCAACGCTTATTTCCAAATTGGGCAATCTAGTCTATACTTGTTTGCTGTGCACATAATATAGTAATTCTAGGTTAATAAATGGAATAAGAACACATAACGTTTTCAAAAATGGATATCACGGTTAGTAGAGGCCGATCTTCGGATCGGGCGAGAAGGGGTGCTCATAGCTGACCTTCCCCAATCGTACCCTAGCTCCCGAGCCGAGGCAACTCTGGTAATGACGGACATGTGGCCTTCAACACCGAGTCAGGGTTTCCTAAATTCCCCCATAAAAAATATTTAGGTGGCGACTCTGTATCTGGCAAAGCAGTCCATGTTTGACACTTCTTTTTCTAAAAATCTGTTTTCTCAAAACGATTTGCTAGATTTGGACTCTTTGGTTCAGATTAAGAACCGT
The DNA here is from genome assembly GCF_004153795.1 of Camellia sinensis. Classification (NCBI taxonomy): domain Eukaryota; kingdom Viridiplantae; phylum Streptophyta; class Magnoliopsida; order Ericales; family Theaceae; genus Camellia; species Camellia sinensis. Next base: position 373,383 of record NW_021024555.1, read on the forward strand.
GACACAAAATCGAGTCCGAACTGTAGTAGCGAGGGCCCCCCACGCGGGCGCGTCTACAGTTTCGCATGTTTTTCAATTTAAACCCCAGGGTTTCAATTTTGACAAATTAAACCCTGGAGTTCCTTTCGTGTTTCAATGTGAATCCTCCGTCCATATCCGTTTGATTGAACTAACGGAATCTGGGCAAAATTCTCAAATTCAAACACATGCTGAAACACTTGTATCTCTCTCATCGTAACTCTGTTTTACCTCATTTTTACGTCGTTAGATTCACCTCATTGTCTAGTTTTCATTCCACCCCTCATACGCCTTGTTCCACCTTTGTTTGTGTGTCGTTGGAACTCCAAAAGTTGGCTAAAAATAAAGGCTGTGTTTGGAGGAGCTTCCGAAATATGATTCCAACCCTTCCCCTAAACCGTCTGTTTGGATAGGGTGTTCAAAAATTAATTCCATCACAGTTTTCAAAACACACTTTTATTTCACGTTTGGCAGAACTGTTTGTAAGCCAAAGCTCTCACCTTTTCGTACATACACTCAGATTCGTCTTCTCCATTCTAAAAAGGTTCACGTGCCAAAGAAGAACAAAGCTGGAGATGCTTCATGGGTGAACTGCAGCCTTCAATTACTCTTCCTCTGTGATGCCCCGATTCTACACCATTGGTTGCAGTCAAGGGAGAGTCACTAATGAGTCCTATGGTCAATAACCAGTAAGATCCCAGATCGCCGGAGGAGTCAGATTAGCCTCCCTTCTAAGTCCAGCTTTCTTAGGCAGCGCACTACCCTTTTGACAGATCTTAAAAGGTATGAACACAAGGTCTCATAAGCAACGATAAGGTTCATATATGTAAATATTAAAGTATAAGTACATAACAACCACGAATATCCTTAATTTCAAAAAGCTTGTTCTATTACATTACATCCCAAAAGAAGCTTAAATCTTCACACGAGTCTTACAAAATAACAAAAGGAAATTTCTAGCCTTCCTAAGATAGCCAAAAGTCTTCGAAGGTTTTAGGCTCGTCGTCTCCCGCTATAAGTTCCGCTTCGTCACCTAACATGATACGCCGTGAGCTTTGAATGCCCAGTAAACACACACACACCCCACCCTTTTTTCCCAGTCCAATACACAATCACAAATATAACCTCAAGTAATAAAGCATGATACTCAAATAAATAAATAAAGGGTTGAGTTAGATTGTTAGCAACTAGAAATCCCCCAAAGAGATTTCATCCTCCCAACCACAAGAATCGGACGCGGATTATTCGGTACGCCCCCTCTTTTGCTGCTTTGTTACAGACCTAACCTCGAATGCCTACCAATGGTTATGTACCGTGTAGCGCCAACCGCAGGGCCTTAAAAGAGACGGCAAAATAGGGCCTTGCCCGAAATCCCTCCTTACACCAAACCACCTAGGGTCCGAATACAACCGCTCTGTTCAAGGGTTCCAAAAACCACTTGCTCAAGACTTTAACTTTCAAATAGGGAACGTATCCCACGATCCATATATCACATTTCTCATCTTTTTATTATCCAAGTGCTCAAAAACCCAATACTCTCCCCATTAGGTTTCCCGTTGAATTAAATATTTTACAACAAGGTTAGTCCAACTTATAAGTCAACAATATCCATATAAGCATGCATTCTTAAGATGAGAAAGGTAAATAACATAACCACAATACATATAATATGATGCCAAGATATGATAATAAGCTAATAAACAATCTCATGAACTCAAGGGTATAAAACATCCATACATAATAAAATTTCCAGATTTAGCGTCGTATAAAGATTAAAATGAAAGGTCTATTTTAGATCCTTTACTGGACGTGGCCTTGCTACGATTCATAGGGAATTTGATCTAGTTTCTAGAACATTTTTCAGAAATGGGATTGCTTTTCCAGATTTTAAGTTATTTAGAAAATATTCCAGCGCTGTCCAGATTTTGTCTTGATCCGTCGACCGTTACGAAAATTTGATTTTCTTGCAACCCGCTTAATGTTTTTCGATGAAACCAATTTTAGTTGAAAGATAACTCCTCAAGGACGATTTTGACATGAAATAGAGGTCCAGAATAATTTTATACATTTTTTTAGAATTTCTGGAAGTGGGATGCAAAAACAGATTTTAAGGTACTATGCCCAAAACAAGAAGTTTTATGAGGAAAGGGTTTCACCAAGGGAAAGTTTTCAGTTCTTTTGTGAATAAAACATGCTAAATAACATATATTTAACTCAGAAAATTTGCTTGAAAGAGTGCCCTTGGAAAGTTGAGAGATTGGTATAAAAAAAGATGGTTTTGTGCCAAAATGGAGAAAATACAAGAGAGATGGAATCAATACACAACCCTTAGCATTTTTAACATAAGAACTCATTGATGACAGATCTGAAAACATTATTTAGAACCCTGAGAAACATGTATTGAAAAAAAAGGGAAACTGAAAGAGAAGGTTGTGTTTGTGGCTTACCTACTAAGCTTTGTACAAGAAAGCTCTCTTCTTTCTTCCTCTTTTTCTTCTAGACTTCTCTCTCTTGCTCTCCTCCCTCTCTCTAGATGAATGTGTGTGTGTGGGTGTGGTGTTTGTGCTGTGCCAAGCTAGGGGAGGTTGGTATATATAGGCAAATTTTGATGTAAAATGTCCTAAAAGCCCACTAGTTGGAAATGGATGGAAAGGTTAGGATTTGTTTGGAATTTTAAAGGGAATAGGGATGGTGTGGGAGGCTTACTCAAGGATTAGGCCATATTTAGTTAAAATGGAACTAGTTTTGGAGTTAGCTTCCTAGGTCTAGGGTACTAGGTTGTGTTTTTCTAGAATTTCATAATCATAATTCTTGAAAATTGGCTCCTCTCTCTTCTTCCTAGGGTGGCTAGCCTTGGGGAGTGTGATGGGGTTATTATTTTATTTATTTTGGTCCTAGGAACAACCCTCAAGGTGTATATATATATATATCTTACAAGATTGATGGTACTTCAAGGTACGAGGTACAAGTACTAGTTTTGGATAAGTTTTGAATTTTAAAGAAAAGTGAAGGCTTGGAGTTAAATACATGTAACTTAGGTAGAATTAAATTAGGTTAGGGAACCTAATCTGGCTAGGGTAATTCCTGTTTCAATAAAAATAAAATAGTAATGCTAACCGACAAGATTCGAATTAATTCAAGTAACCGAGGGGCTTCAAGAAAATAATTCAACATTAGGGTTTTTAAAGAGAATACATTTTTCAGGGGCCTCACATCCTCTCTTTGAACAAATATCTAACCTTCAAATCCAAACAATGCCTGTGAATCGATTCCTTTCCATCTATAAATTGGCATCGACGAGCTCCCACAAATCAAGTGATTGTCAGTTTGTGCGTTGTGGTCGATTCACCCTCCAAGTAATGAAACTATGACAACAACGAGGTACAGTGTTCATAAAGTTCTTTCTACAAATACATATGGGTTCTGCAACTTATTCATTTTGTGCTTACTTCCAAATGTATCTGTCGTAGGTCAAAGTTGTGAAGCCTTTTCTCGAATCAGAGGGCATCTGAAGCAACGCAGATCAATCAACTATGCCACTCCATCACCGGTAACAATTATTCAACTCCTGCGTCTGTGGTATGTATGTCCTTTAGTCCATCTGTTGTGGAATAGTCGAGAAGTGTAATGGGTTATCTCTGATCTAGGCAAAAATTGGCTAAGCCGATCCTTTACCAGGATATCTGGCTGGTAGTCCACCTGGACTGGTCGACTACCAACTGGGTGGTTCAGCTTTTGGTTTAGTTGCTTCTTGTTCTGCTTTTGGTTTCTTCTTCTGCTCTTACTCTACTCTGTTATAAGAATGTTTACATTTCGATTTCCTAGCACTCTTTTAGTTTTGTTGTGATTAATCTTCAATTATCATATTTAAATTTCGATTTCCCAACACTCGTTCAATTTTGTTGTGATTAATCTTCATTTATCATATTTGAAGTCTCATATGATTTTCTTTCCTTTTTAGTGGTGGATGAGGTTCAATGGAAACAAGTTTCTTCGGACTTATGGAGAAGTTGATTAAATTTAGTTCTCTTTTCAATTTCTTTCATATGCTTAGTTTAATATAAATTCTATGTTAGATGGATACCAACAATTCAAATGATAATCAAGATACAAAAATGTGGAGCTCCATAATTGAATTAAGGCTTATTAACATGTTGAGAGACGAGATGCAAAAAAACCAATCAAAAGACCGTAGTACTGTTTGGATGCCTAGGCATTGGGCCCATTTTCCAATGGAGTTGCAAAATGCGTATGGGTTCCGATACACACCAAAATAGGTTAGACAAAAATATCAGTGACTCAAAGCTAATTAGTTAACTTTCAAGTGGCTTCAGGCACAGATTGGTCTTAGATGGGATCTGATTATAGGCACAATTGTTGCACCTGATGACTTTTGGGATAAGGTATCATATTAACCTGTTCCCTATTATTTAGATTTATTTGTCAAATTTTTTCACATGTGCCATACACTTATGTTCATATTTTCTAATTGGAGGTAGGAATCAAAAAATGTAAAGAAATTCAGAACTAAAGGATTTGAGTATTTTCACAAAATGGCTGAAATTGTTGAACACTGCTGTGCGACAGGGGCCTTGGCTTATGCATCCACACAGGGGGACCCTGACTCCGATGAAAAGAATGATATGCTTAACAAATTTTGGTCGCCTGGAGCTGGAGGTAGCAATGCACCTGATGCCATTCATGTTGATTTGTGTGGAGATAAGTACATGGAAATAGGTAGAGGGCAAAAGTCAGAGAATGGGCCATAGCCAGAGTGATAGTGGTCGTTCTAAAAAGTCACGGTCAAGTGGCTTTGATGATGTTTGCACGACTTTCACTGCCTATGTATCGGCAAAGACAGAACAGTCCTATGCAGGATCAATAGACACGGAGGTTGTAAGCGTATGTGGTGATGACTATTCCCTCGGCTCATGTCAAGATGCCCTGCTTCAGCTGGGAGCCATACCACCAGTTCGGTATATTAAGGCATTGACACTATTCAAAAATAAGGATTGGTGGAGGTTTTTTATGCACATTCTTGCACGTATGCACCTATCAATGATCCTAGCTTTGTAGTGAACTGTGAAGTTGTGTCTTTGGTGAGTTTGCAAGTTTTTCAATGGTTGTGAAACATGCTTTTATGATTTAGTCTTTTTATTTTTTTTTCTTTTTCATTCATGTCTTCTAATTTTTTTTTTCCTTCTTAGTATGTTTATGTTTTCTACTTTTGTGTCCTCTTGTCACATAAATACACTGCTTATAATGATTAATGTACCATTTATTTCTATCTAGTTTCTATTTATGTTATCTTCTGCAATTTCATTGATTCATGTCCCTTTTCCTATTTCCCATTCAAATTTCTATCTATCATGTTTTTTGCATCAGCATGTCAAACAAGAGGAACAAATGTTAACCTATATACATTGAATGTATATTTCAATTGAATTCAATACTAAAATGACTAAGGCCAACTAATTAATTACAGAGGCTAATTTCATGTTCATCAATAACGATATTACTTATCCTCTTTGTAATAAGTCAGAATAATTGTGCTTCTATTGTTATGTAGCCAAAACACTATGTCATCTAATACAGAAAACTATACAATGGTAAGCTTATCAGAGGAGGGTGAGGTTATGGAAGATGTTATGGACTTCTTGATGATTGCTTCTATCAATGAACATATGAATGCGTCAAAAACAAGACGACCATAGCGAACTTGTCCATTCAAAAAGGTGATGAATACATCTTCAATTTATTAAGTGGCCACCCTAAAACAATGATGGACATCATGCGAATGGATGCCCCAACCTTTATTTCATTGAAAGACGCCTTACTTCAAAATGGCCTTGTCAATTTGAAAAGATGCATATTAGTGTGGAGGAATCACTTGCCATTTTCTTATATACATGCGCACAAAATGACCAGCATATGCTACTAGCTAATAGATTTCACCACTCCACCAAAACGATATGTTAGCACGTTAAAATTATTATGCCGGCACTATGCAAGCTTGCATCAACGGTTATCAAACCATGAAACCAATTGAAAATACTAGCAAAAATTTTAAATGATAGGAGGTTTTACCCTTGGTTCAAGGTATGATATGTTCGACCTGCAAATTTGCAATAATGGTAACGAATAAATTTGTTTCTTATTTTTCTAAAGTAAAATCTATGTTTGTGACACGTTTGATGGAATACTAATATGATGTAGGATTATGTTGGTGCTATCGGTGGCACATTGGTGGACGCGTGGGTCCCTGCCTCAAGACAAAACACATTTCCTGGTCGCAAAGCCACGGTATCGCAAAATGTACTCGCAGCTTGCGACTTCGACATGTTCACATTTATCAATTCTAGATGGGAAGGAAACGCCCATGACAACACAATTTTAGTTGACTTAATTACAAGAGCTAATGTACATTTCCCACACCCACCCCCGGCCAGTGTCACAAAATAAGATATTGCATGAGAGTGTAATTTGTGTGCCCAAATGGACCGAAATGAATTACATACTCAGCCCAGTCTCTATCGAGCTATGTGACATTGTCTTAGGGTTGGGCTGAACAATGGAAAGAGATAAGGATTTAAATAGCCCGGTTCTAGGCCGCTTGCGCTCTAGTTCAGTCAGCAGTGAATCGGTTAAAAGATCATTAATGGACTGAAGTGACTTTGGTAAGAAGGCCAAACTAGGTTCAGCTCAGCACCTCATCAGTTGGTAGCTTGGTTTGCTATGGCGACAGCCGAAGTACAATATTTTGACCTTTTCACTTGGTTGGTAGTGGGTAGGCTGTTATCAAGATAGGCATTATCCTGTGGGAAAGTGATTCCTAGGAGGGCTCTGATAAGGAGAGTTAGAGTCCCACTAGGAATGTACCTAACGAAATCTATAAAAGCTCATGACAGAACCTATGGATAGGTATTGCAATTCTTATTCTCAAATTCACAGAGCTTATTGTCTATTGTCTACTTACTGAGTTAGGCATCGGAGGGATTTCTAGCACACACCCGCCAGCTAGCTCACGTTCGTGTTTTCAGGTAGCAAAGCGATAGCGTTTAAAGGAGTACAAACTTAGTCAACGGGATTATACGAGAAGATTATTCTGTGCTCGTATACTATACCTTTGCTTGTACAATATTTGTGTACATGTATTTGACAGAGCGTTACAAACATTATTCACATGTAGGCAAGTATTATTTAGTGGATGTCGGGTTCACCAACGTGCCAGGATTTCTTACCCCATTTCGTTCACAACGCTATCACTTGCAAGAGTTCCATGGTCGTCATTATTCTGGACCCAAGGAATTGTTTAACCACCGACATTCGTCATTACGAAATCTCATAGAAAGAACATTTGGGGTGCTGAAGAAATGTTTTCCAATATTGTGGTCCATGCCTAATTACAAGTCAACACGGCAAGGACCCCCTCGTGATTGCATGTTATGTACTGCACAATTGGATCCATTTGCATGCAACTATGGACCCATTCTTCATGGAAGTCGATAATCAAATGGTGGCTGAAGTGGCTGCGGAGGGGTTTGGTGAAGACAAAGCTAAGTATATGGACCTGTCATAATATGGGTTGAAGTACCAATCAAACTTGAGGGATGCCATTGCTAATACTATTTGGGAAAATCATGTTAGTCATTAATTAGATATGTGATGTCAACAAATAATGTCAAGAATTGTTTGTTACTATTGTATGTATTATTTCTGTTATTTGTAATGTGTGAAATGCAATTGTAATTTGTATCGCCAACCACATTTTGTTTTTGTTTTTTGACAAATAGTTCTCCATTTTGTAAGTGTTTCTAATGCCAAAATTGAGGCACCATTGGAGATGGCTTAACCATTTATTACTGTAAGCATTAAATTCATTTCAACTACATAGGTTCAAACTTTTCTAAGTTCTCTTCAAAGTTATAGAAAATTTTTTTTTTTTTTAAAAAGTAAAAGATAGTGAATTTTTTGGATTAATTTTGACTTTTTTAGTAAATTATTTGGAATTTTTCGAAGAAAAAAAAAATCTAACACAATTTCCCAAAAAAAAAATATCACTAAAGACAAGTTTTTCTTGTATATTTACACAAATTAAATATATATATATATATATATAAAGTGACTTATTAGGAAGATTTAAAACAGTATAAAATTTAAAATGAATGCATTATGGTCCTACTAAAGGTTTCACAAAGGTTACGTAATATCAAATGTGGTACCAACATAAAAATCAACCTTAATTTCTCAGACTTATAATTAGGTGGTACGCACAATTTACATCTGATGGGAAAGTTCCCATGAAAAATTAATGGATAAACTACTAATAGGTATAACAGTAAAATTTAATTCAAATTAAATTTTATTGAAAATAAATTTTAATAAAATTATAGTTAAAAATAATTTTTTGTGATGATTTTTTGTATATGTTATTAAATATTAATAATTAGTGACTTTATTTTGTCACGATTTTTACAAATTGTCGTTAAGATTTACAATTAGTGACGTTTTTATAGAATGAATTTTTCAAACGGTCGCTGAAAGTTAAACATGTGAAATAAATTTTTGTTGTGCACAAATAAGATAACAAGAATTAAATATTAAAAAAAATGAATGCAAAAAAAATTTCAAATATAATGCAAAATTATTTGTTTAATTGTACATAGAATTTTATGTTTACTTATTCAAAAACAATTCAACAAACATATTAAATACATAGCATTTATTCAACATTTAATTCAAAATATCTTATACAGAAAAAATATTTATCAAATATTGAGAACACATAAATAGTGCATACTATTTAACAAATTCTGTATTTTTTTAACAAATTTTGTAACCAACGTACAAATTTTATTTTATTTTTACAAACTTTGTAACTCATGTAGAAATGGTTTTTATTAAATATTTTAATTCAATTTTTTTTTTTAAAATATGAAGATCACATAAATAGTGCGTATTATTAAACAAGTTCTATATTTTTTTAACAAATTATATAACCCACGTACAAATGTTTTTGTTTTATGCAAGCTTCACCATTTATCATATTATGCAAGCTTTACCAACCCCATAGGAAATTGTATGTAATGAGGTCAATACTCATTAATTATGGTTTCATTTGGGAAGTGGGTACTTTTTAGGCTTTTTGGTTATTTGACTATTTTAGTAGGCTATATTAGTATTTGTGTTTGGGAAAATGGATTGAATTTTTTGTTTGATTGTTATATTGAAAAAAGTGTTTGAAATGATGTTGGGATAAAAAATAATTAAATTATCCCCAAAAAGTTGTGCCTATCGTAATGATTGATGTGGTGGGATATGAAATGACCAAAATTGCTTTTGTGTGTTGGAATGCTAAGTTGGTGTGTTAGTCAAAAATTAAAAAGGCAAAATCATAGTTTCAAATCTGTCATGCACAGCCATGACACTTCTGCCAAACCTTAGCACGGTAGTTTTTGATTAAATAAAAATAAAAAGAAATATAAAAAAAACTCAACTACAATAAAACTGTTTGGTTGTTTGTTTGAATGAGATAATAGCCTCATAGCCTGACTTCCCAAACATTGCCTATAAAAAATACTGCATATTACTAAAAACAAAATTAAAAAACAAATACAAAAATTACAACCAAAAAAAAAAAAAAGGGTGCTTACATCTATGAAATTCGGTAACAAATTCTATATTTTTTTTTAACAAATTCTGTAACCCAGGTAGAAATGTTTTTTTTAACAAATTCAGTAACCCACATGAAATATTTTTTTATTAAATATTCTAATTCAAAATGTTTTGTTATTAAATATTGCATACAAATTTTGTATTTTTTTTACACCAACCTGTCAACAGTTGATGGCAGGTAACAATTGAAGAGCACACCTACCTCATTTATAATTGAGTTAGCTGTTGTTAAATATGAAGAACACACAAATAGTACATACTATTAACAAATTTTGTATTTGTTTTAACAAATTCTGCGACACACGTACAAATGTTTTTTTTTAACAAATTCAGTAACTCACGTAGAAATTTTTTATTATTATTTTATGTATAAACCAAGCCAAACCAAACCTAACCAAGCCTTAAGTCCCATCAAATGGGGTTGGCTACATGAATCCTTCTTTTCTACGTGCCCCTATCAAAAGCCATTTTGTTAGTCAAATTAAGTAGATCCATATCTCTATTTACAACACTAACCAATGTTAATCTAGGCCTAACTCGTCCCCTAACACTTCCATCTATCGTTACAGCATCGAATCTCTTCACTACTACCACTGTTGGTCTCCGTTAAATATGACCAAACCATCTCAATCGATTCTCTCTCAACTTATCTTCTATCGATGTTACTCCTACCCATTCCCGAATACACTCATTCCTAATTCTGTCTTGTCTAGTCTTGCTAGACAGCCACCTTAGCATTCTCATCTCAACCATACTCATCTTATCTACATGTTGTTTCTTGGTTGCCCAATACTCCGTCCCATACAACATTACTAGTCTAATAGCCATTCCATAGAACTTACCTTTAAGTCTAGTGGGTATTCGTTTATCGAACAATACCCCAGATGCACTTCTCCACTTACACCATCCTGCCTTAATCCTATGTGCCACATCTGCATCAATCTCTCCCGATGTTGTGATAATCGACCCTAAATAACGAAAATGTTCACTCTTAGGAAATTCTTGGTTCTCAATCTTCATTTCTCCTCTGCTTTCATTGTTACTGTTACTAAAGTTACACTCCATGTACTCTGTCTTGGTTCTGCTTATCCGAAATCCTTTAGATTCAAGAGCTTTTCTCCAAATCTCTAACTTTCTATTAACTCCTTCTCTAGTCCCATCCACTAGCACTATATCGTCTGCAAAAAAGTATACACCATGGCACGTCATCCTGGATATTTCTCATCAACTCATCCATAACTAAAGCAAAAAGATAAGGATCTAAGGTAGATCCTTGGTGTAACCCTATAGTGATAGGAAATTCATTTGTCTCTTCAGCAGGCGATCTGATAGTGGTCACCACCCCTTCATACATGTCCCTAATCACATCAATGTAACCTTTTGTCACATCTTTTTTCGCTAACACCCACATATGATATCCCGGGGCACTCTATCATATGCTTTCTCAAGGCCAATAAACACCATATGAATGTCTCTTTTCTTTTCTCTATACTTTTCTATTACTCTCCTCAAAAGATAGATTGCTTCCATTGTTGACTTTCCAGGCATAAACCCAAACTGATTCTCTGACACCTCTATTATATCTCGCAATCGTCGTTCTATCACCCTCTTCCACACTTTCATTATATGACACGTTAGCTTGATTCCTCTATAGTTGTTGCAATTCTAGAAATCTCCTTTACTCTTATAAATTGGCACTAAAATACTCTTCCTCCACTCATCTGGCATGTTCCTAGTCCACAAAATTTTGCTAAACAACCTAGTCAACCAAGCAACCCCCTTTTTACCCAAACACTTCCAAGCTTCAATAGGGATATCATCTGGTCCTAAAGCCTTATTTGATTTCATCTTCTTAAGTGCAATCTCCACTTCAAAATCCTGTGATAGAACCTATAGTCTTGGTTTGTCGTATTACTGGCTATTTCTTTCCTTATTGTTGTACCTCCATGTTCCTCATTTAATAATTTCTCAAAATAGTTCTTCCATCTTTCCTTAATCTTTTCATCCCTCACCAATACCTTAGAATCCTCACTCTTGATGCACTTAACCTTATTAAAATCTCTTGTTTTCCTCTATTGTATCTTAGCAAGTTTGTATACCCTCTTCTCTTCCTCCTTACTACCTAATCCAGTGTATAGGTCATCATAAGCTTTCAACTTAGCCTCTCTCACTACTTTCTTGACCTTCTTATTAGCCAATCTATAACTCTTAAGGTTTTCCTCAATTCTATCGTTTTACCACTTTTTAAAGAACTGCTTTTTTACCTTAACTACCGCTTGAACTTCTTCCCTCCACCACAAAGTTTCCCTAGAGCTAGGTCCTGTTCCTTTCAACTCTCCAAGCACTTCCCTTGAGATTCTACTCATACAATTGGCCATCGAGTTCCACATAGTGTTGGCATCAACTTCCAAGTCCCAAGTACCTTCCTTATCCATTCTATTCTTAAATATTTCTAATTTATCCCCTTTTAGGTCCCACCATCTCATCTTACGAGGCCCGCCATCCTTCATAGCTTGGTATTGCCATCTAAAACATAAATCTAGTACCAAAATCCTATGTTGAGAGGTTAGGTTCTCTCTAGGAACCACCTTACAAGCATTGCATTTTAGGTAGTCCACTTTTCTCACTAAGAAGTAATCTATTTGGTTCTTAACTGACCCACTCTAAAGTGTAATGCCCCCAAAATACACAATAGATACAACCCAAAACATATATTAATAGTCGCATAAATCAGAGTAGGTAGTCCTTTCATTACATGAAGTTAACGATACAAAAGAGTTTGACAAAGAAAAATGCCCTATTGGCTTACACTTTTCCAAGCGTTAACAAAAGTGAGCTTCGCTCATTAAATCTTAAGCCCTTGGCTTTACAAAAATATACAAACAAAATAAGAAGCTCTAGCTCCCGAAAATCTCTCCAACTCTATTACCTTAGTGGAGGCATTCCATCATTTTCTGAAAATGTTTTTCCCAAATAGAGTCAGCCACAGCCCAGTAGGAATCGTCTAACACAATATATGAGGTTTAGCAAAGATATAAGTACAAAGTGCATAAACAATGCTTGGGGTAAAACTTTCATGAATTTATATACTCATAAGATATCAAATTCAAGTCTTAATCCATTTTCCCTTTCCTTAAATTCATATTCCTTTCACTTATCTTTCTCAATTCATGAGTCAATTTCATTGTTTCTCACCAATCAAACTAAGGTTACAACTCAATGGTTTTCAAATCATACAACACATACACATAAACACTTCAAACTTCCATTTCACACATATTTGGTCTGCGGGCAGCCGTCAAACGGGACCCAAGTAAACGTAGGCTATGCAAGCACTACAATTGCCATTTTACAGATATTTTGTCCGTGGGCTAGGCACTGTAGACACCCCATTTTTGACCGACCTTAAGACTTAGACGTCATCGATTAAGCACTCGGTGATAGTGCATGTTGTGCTCGTTTTGAGGTTTTAGAGTTTTCGGCTGAGTGCTTTGCCTCCGGGCCTCTGAACTCTTTGTGCTTTGGCTCGGTTTGTGGACCAAGCCTTGTTTCCCTTCCCTGGAGGGAGGGAGAGGTCTTGTAGATCACCACTTTGTGGTCGTAGACCACTTTTCTCTCTTGGAGACTAGTTTTCGATTTTCGGAGCCTTCGGTCGCGCGCCTTGACCCAGGACCGCTTAACATTCTCTGTTTGGCGTGATTTTTGAACCACACCTTGTTGCCTCTGTCTAGAGGGACACTGTGGTCTGGGGGACCACTTTTGTGGTCGTAAATCACTTTTGGTGCCCGTATACTAGTTTTCGAGGCTTCCGGCTGAGCGCTTTGCCTCCCGAACTTTCGTTTTGCATCCGTTTTGGTTTGTTTTTGGTACAAACCTTGTTTTCCTTGTTTTGGAAGGTGGTACAAGGGTGGGAGACCAATTCTTCCCCTTGGAGACCATTTTTCTTCCCACCAGCCAGTTTTCTAGTTTGTCAATTGGTCTCCTTGGTCTTTGGGCCATCTTTTCTGGTCAGCCACCACACCACTACATTGTTTTCATGCTGCTGACCTTCTCCCCCCATGGCCAACCAGTTTCTATCTTGGGAGACCACTTGTGGTGGTCGGCCGACCACTTCAAGTAGCTGGCCAACCACTTCAAGTGGTCAACTGCTTTTCTTCACCATTTTGGAGATATTTTCCTTCCAGCTGTCACAGCTTGAAGGCACCAGAACCATCCTCCATTCTCCTTTTATAGAGGGATGGCTTTGAGGCCAAAGCTTGTCCAACAAGCTTGTTGCTTATTCTCTATAAAGGAGAACCTTCCACCTCCTCCTCCAGGTTCAGTTTTTTGGGCTTGGAAGATATAGATACACATTTGTCTCTATCTTGCTCTTGTTCTTCATTTTGTGCCTTAAAAGTGTAGTTTTACCACACTTTAACACACAAACACACACTTAAACACCATCCTTTTGTTGCTGAGGCTTCTTGAGGTTTGTTTTGGAGTTTTGGGGTTTGTTTGAGTTCAAAAATGCTGCTAGAGTTGTGGTTTTGAAGGTGTTATACAAGGGTGAGTCAACTAGCCCTTTAATCCTTTGTTTTGTTTAAGATTTTAGACCTATTTGCATGGTGTTTTAAGTTTAACTCTTAACTACAAAAAGTTCTATTTTTGTATGCTTAAAATATTTGTTTGAGGTCACTTTTGTGTTGGGGGTAGTCTACCCCCTCTTAGGCCTTGTTTGGCCATGTTCTTGTGCCATCTTTGAGCTATTGGGACCACCTTGTTTTGGCCTTCTCACCACTAAAACTCAGAGGAATTTCAGTAGTAGAAATGATGTTTTAAGCTCCCAAATAGGAGAGGGACATCTCCTTTCCTTGTGTCATGAATACTTGCTTCATATGTCTCATGTTTGAGCATGTTTATTGAGCTTGTGTTGGCTTGTTCTTAGCATGTATTTGGGGTTATTTAGAGATGGCATGTCACTATTTTTGGTTGACTTGAGCACCTCATGCATGTATAATACACTTGTAGTGTAATCCTCATAAACTAGCTTTGTATGCTTCATGAAGTAGCATGTCTTTCTAGCTTGTTTTGAGTCCATCTCAGCATGTTCTTGGTGTTTTTTTGCCATGTCATACCTTTGTTAAGGTTTGGTTTGATAGCCTCATTCATGCTCCTTGTACTTGTAGTGCAATTCCATGAATTAGCCTAATGTGTATCATGCTTTAGACTATCATTCTAGCATGTTTTTGGCTTAACTCTAAGAAGCTTTTGTCCATGTTTTAGCATTCTTAAGCTCTGATTTGTGTTGTTTTGGTCATGCATGCCATGTTTTGTATAGCTATAGTGCATTCTAGCTTGTTAGCTTTGTGTATCAAGTCCACTAGCATGCATTGCTTGGCCTATTTAAATGATTTGGCATCATTTGTAATGTGATTTCAGTCCATGTTTCATGGTCATACACTCACATCATTCACTTATTCCATGCTTTGAAGGGTTGGTCCTTTATGCCTTAACATGAATCATTGCGTATGCTTTCATGCCTAAGCTTGCGAGCTATCATTTCAATGTGTTTTGGGGGTTATTTTGCCATGATATGACTCTGATTTTTGTTGGCGAAGCCATCCCATGCTTGATCTTGGTAGGTGCAGTGTAATCCTCCCATATTGCCCTTGCATGATCCATATTTTGGCCCTTCATGTTAACTTGTTTTGGCTTCCTTCCATATATGTTTTAGACTCATTTTGACATGTTCTAGGACTTTTTTGGGTTTCCTTTACCATATGCTTCATGTGTTGTATAGTTGTAGTACAAATGCCTATGCTAGCTTCAAGCTTTGGGTACCATAGCATGCTTCATTTGTGTGGTGTACATGATTTGGCATCCTTTAACATGACATTTCAGAGCATATAGACTTGCCATGTTCCCACTTAATTCACTCTTTAAGTGCCTTTGAGTGTTATGCATTGTTGCCTTGTTTATGGCCTAGTGTGTATGCTTGCATGCGTAGACATTTGAGCCCCCATCTCAGCATATTTTGGTCTTTTTTTAGACGTATTTAAGCTCTGTTCATGCCTGGTTCAATCATTTGTGCCATGTATTGCATGCCCCTTGTGTAGTCCCTTTAATGGCTTTGTGCCTTAGGCCCTCTCGCATGCTTTACTTGTGTTGTTTGAATGATCCGGCATCATTTCTTACCTTATTTCAGAGCTTATGGTGTTGTTGCACTTCCACATTTATCACTCCTTGAGCACTCTTGAGAGTTGTGCTCTTATGCCTTGTCAATGGGCCTTTGCATTGTGCATGGATTTACTTTGTACTTCCTGTCTTAGTTTCATCATTATGGCCACTATTTTTGGGCATGCCTGAGGTTTACCCACATTCGATTTAAGTCCATTGAGCATTGTGTATGCCATGTTACATCGCATTGTGCATGTTATGCTGT
The DNA here is from genome assembly GCF_004153795.1 of Camellia sinensis. NCBI lineage: Eukaryota > Viridiplantae > Streptophyta > Magnoliopsida > Ericales > Theaceae > Camellia > Camellia sinensis. The sequence continues at coordinate 389,497 of NW_021024555.1, forward strand.
TGTTTGCATTGTGAATGCCATGTTCTTGTTCGCATTGTGAATGCCATGTTCTTGTTCGCATTGTGTATGCCATAATCACATTGCATTGAGTATGCCATGTTGCATTGCATGTTGTTGCATACTTGTCCCTAGCATTACATGTTTGCATGCTTGAGTTGGATTGCATGTTTGCATGCTTGATGTTGCATTGCATTGTGTATGCCATGTTATTTGTTGCATTATGTTTGGAATAAGAGTTAGTCCAAACACGGGAAATGAGGGGCGTTTCATACTTGAAGTGATGAAACGTACCTTAATTCCCGATCGCCGACACTCTTGATCATACATGATGGAGTTTTTAGGCTTTATGTGATTATGTGTGCATTCATTTCATATTGAATTGTGCAACTTTGCCTCTCGGCCATCACGCATCGAGATGCGTGATTGGTGGCCTGAGGATCGAGAACCGCACTCCCTTGAGCTTATGAAATGATAGGGAGGGTGGTTGTGCACACATAGCTTGCAAATACATTGCCATGCCCTTTGTTGCTCTCTGTTGCAGCAAACTAGAGAAGTGCAACAAAGACTGGCCGGCCAACCAGAAAAACTAGCTAGCCGACCACTTTTTCTGGTCTGCAGCAACAAAAAGTGGTCGGCATATGGTCTCCCACATCAACAACTGGTCGGCCATACTCCTGGAGGTTCCCATGGTGGAGTAGAAGCTACCCTGAGGTTTGTACAGTGATCTGAAATCAATGGCAAACAGAGGCAAATTGGGGCATCGCGACGGATTTTCGAACAAGGCGACCGAGCATGCATACACTATTCTCCCTTTGAGGCTCCTGATTTACTGCTTTACTTAACTAATTTGCTTAGCTAATTTATGCTTTGGTCTTGTACCTAATTAGTTAATGCGTTTAACTATTCAATTTGTGTTGTAATAGCTTAATTAATTAGCTTGTTAGTTAATTAGTTTTGTGATGTAATAATTAGTTTAATTAGCTTAAATTAGCTAGTTAGCTTCTTATTCAGACCCTCCGTCGAGAGGGCCAACTATTGTAATAAGTGTGCATGTGTGTGATGCATGTCTTTCATCCCCCATTTCTTTCTCTTTGTTACTTAACCGCTTACGATGGTTAGTTTTAGGGCATATTTTGATTAGCATACCTTATGCTGGCATGCGTGCATCCATTCATCTGTATTGCATACACCGGGCTCGGCAAATCATACTAACTGCATTGTATTTTCAATACATTTACTTGAATACATGTTCAACAGTATGTTATCAAGTTGCATTTCATATGCATTCTAGAATAGCTGAGCCTATTTTAGTCACATTTTTGCATGTGTTGCATTAGCCATCTTAACATGAACTAGGATCATGTATGATTTCTAACTAGTTCTTTGTTTTGGCTCGGAGTACACTATGAGTGTTTATGCTTTAGCATACTGCATGTGTGTTAATGTTGCCATGAAAGCATGCTTGCCATGAGGCTAACTGCTTAGTTGATTAATTGCCTGAATGCCTGTGAGTGAAGGTTGGATTGCTTGATTGGAACAATTCATTGAAATCCACAATTTAGCCTACTTGCGAGTGGCAACTTTAAACCATTTTCAAACAAACGAATATGCAATGTTTTGTTCCAACTCAAGCGATCTAGTCTATACTTGTATGCTGTGCGCATCACCTAGTAATTCTAGGTTAATAACCGGAATAAGAACACATGTGTTTTCAAAAACAAAATATTATGCTTAGTAAAGGCCGATCTTTGATCGGGCGAGCGGGGGTGCTCATTGCATGACCTTCCCCTCTCGTACCCAAGTTCCCGAGCCGAGGCAACTTTGGCTTAGGCACGAGTCAGGGTTTCCTAAATTCCCCCAAAATAAAATATTTAGGTGGCGACTCTATATCTGGCAAAGCAGTCCATGTTTGACACTTCTTTATAAAAATCAGTTTTCCAAAACGATTTGCCGGATTGGACTCTTTGGTGATTTATCAGTCTTGCTTTGCACTTTGTGAGATTAGATTTAGAACCGTGACATTTGAGTCCGAACTGTAGTAGCCTAGAACAAAACGGAATTCGCGCCCTCGCACGAGGAGCTCGGGAGTTCTCGGGGCACGTCTACAGGCACCCATGTATAATTTTGGGACTTTCACCTTGGATACTTCAGCCAACTTAGTTATAATGGAGTCCATCTCCTTTCTTCTCCCAAACAATCATTTATACATATGCAATGTATATAAATACCAAATGAAACAATGGAATACATCCCCTTTCTATTCCCAAATAATCATACATGTACAATGTATATAAACATGGCCATATTCAATGACAACCATCAAAAGATTAGTTTCAATTCGCCTAATCCACATGCCATTTCTACAACAATCAAAGCTATCCTCCACCGATAGCCCAATACAGATATTTCTAAATAGATATACAATCTTCATAACAGATAATTCATCAAATTTCCATGGGTGAGTGATTAAACAAATCCAACTACACCATTCATATATATTTTTCCCCAATTTCACATTTCTAAAATAATTATTCAAGGTATGTTAGGGCATATTTCCCTCTTTTCCAAATATAAATCCAAAGGTTAAAATCTACCATCCTAACCCAAGATAACCTCATATTCAAAACCCCATATTCATTTATGCATCCCAACCTGGAAACCCCTCTTTTCAACTTTAACCCAAACCCTAGGTTTGATCAAACTACTCCCACATTCCACTATTGTTACACAATAACAAATAACTAAGCTAAAAATCATATGAGAATGTAGAAAAATCCCTACCTCAAAAGAAGAAGATGAGCCAAACGAGAGTGAGACTCTAAGACCAACAAAACCCACTTTTAATCGGATCAAAATGAAGATCTTGATGCACTCTACCTTTTTCTCAAAGCAACTAGAGTGGAAATCCTAACGGATCTAGATGAAATCTTAGAGAGAATGTGAGTTTTAGAGAGAGAATGTGTAGATCTAGGTATTTGGGAAGTTTTAGAGAGAGAGAGAAGAAAAAGTGATTCAAAATGACATATTCACAGACCATTATACACACAGTCCGCTCGAGCAAGGAAAGTGATGCTCGAGCGTCAGATACAAAGTTTCACTCGAGCACAAAAAGCGAAGCTCCAACAAGGAATACACATTTCCAGAAGTTTTGCAAACGAAGGACCTCGCTCGAGCGTGAGACTGGGTGCGCGAGCGTCCAATGTATTCTCCCAGTATTTGCAGACCTACAAAAATAATGAGAATTGACAAATCCCGCGAAAACGCAAGAATGACCGCTCGAGCGGAGGAGCAAAATTTGTGAAACCCGCTTGAGTGCAAGAATTCCCGCTCGAGCGGAGGAGCCAAAATCTAGGCAACAAAGGATTGGAAAAACAAGTAACTAACCTGTTCCAAACGTACAACTACAACCCGATCGCCAAAATAGAGGGGAAACAAGTGAAACAAGATGTGAATAACCATTCTAAACCATACCAACCCGAGTCTGGAATACAAAGATAACCGGTCAAAACCCGAATCGCTATATAAAGGTTACCAAATGCTCCTCCCTCGTCTTATACATACTATTGGCCACCACCAGGTCAGAAGCCAACACAAAATCTAAGATACTCTCTCCAGCCTCATTTCTGTCACCAAAACCGTATCCACCATGCACCCTTTCATAGCCTACTTTATATATGCGTACATGGCCATTAAAATCTCCACCTATAACCAGGTTCTCTCCTACGGGTATCACTTGTAAGATCTCATCCATTTGCTCCCAAAAATCCCTCTTAGTCTAATCATCTAATCCTACTTGAGGGGCGTATGCACTAATAACATTCACTATATTCTCTCTAATAACTAGTTTACCTAACATAATCCTATCCCCTTTCCTAATGACTACCACTACATTCTACACAAGACCCTTGGCAATTATGATTCCTATGACATTCTTGCGTCTATCCTTACCACTATAATATAATTTAAAACTGGTATCCTCAATTTCCCTTGCTTTCTCACCCGTCCACTTAGTTTCTTGTACACAAGTTATACTAACTCTCCTCCTAATCACAACATCAACCAACTCCATTGTCTTACCAGTTAAGGTTCCTATATTCCAAGTGGCTACCCTAAACCTATAGTCTTGGACTAGCTTCTTTACCCGCGCTCGTCCGGAAAAACGTGGGAACCTTTGTCCATTTTTCACCACACCTAGGCGTCGATGCGGTGCCCCTTGCTTACTTTTCAAAACACCCGGAGGCAGGCGTAATGCGTCACTTAAGGGGAACGACGTAGCATTTAAACAATTCAAAGTAGGATTCATTGTCATAAGGGATCCGAGTGGCATTTTTACGTGTTGGTTGTCGGCTACCTAACACACAACCTTCCTCCTTAACCCAAGCTTGGGATTGGTAGAGTTGTTAACAACCCCGACAGAGTTTATTATTTTATGTATCTAATTCATTTTTTTTATTAAATATGAAGAACACATAAATCGTGCATCCTATTTAACAAATTCTGTATTTTTTTAAAAGAAATTCTGTAACCCACATAGAAATTTTTTTTTACCAAATTCTGTAACCCACTTAGAAATGTTTCTTTATTAAATATTTTAATTCAAAGTTTTTTGTTCTTAAATATTACAAACAAATTCTGTATTTTTTTACAACAACTTGTCATTTACACCAACCTGTCAAGAGCTGATGGCAGGTAACAATTCAAGAGCAAATGCACACCTACCTCCTTTATACCACCATTTATCATATTGTACAAGCTTCACCAACCCCACAACAAATTAAATATGTAATGAGGTCAATACTCAGTTAATTACAAAAAATAGTGCATATTACTAAAAACAAATACAAAAATTACAACAAAAAAAAGTGCTTACATCCATGAAACAAAAATATTTACTGTTAGAAAAAAGAAAAGAAAAAAAGGTGATGATCAAACAAAACAATTGAAAAATAGTAAGTAGAAGTACATCTTCAAAACAACCAAATAAACCAGATTCAAGAATACATCTAATCGCTCATCCAAACACGTCAAACGTCATTGTCAGGTGGTAGTGGAGGTAAAGAGAAGTAGTGATAGTAGAGCTGACTGACTCGATGGTCAATTTGATCAATGCGATTATTTGTCACTTCATCACATCTTTCAATGTCCACACGAAACTCACCATATTGTTGAATTAGTGAGTTCTAAGTAGTAGCAAATGCATCGAACTGATTACCCAATGCATTGAATTGATTAGCCATTTGTTGTCCCATTGAATGCGTTGATTGTGTCGTGCTTGTTCCATCACCAAACAATCATTCCATTATTATGGTTGTTGATTTTGTGGCATGGCATTGACATGGGGGTCTTCAGGAGCATCATCTATTGGTGCATTTCCAACAATCAGAGATCCCAATAAGTTTTCAGCGCCACCAGCTCGGGTAAGTGTGTACTCTGAAATCGTGAAGTGAGTTTAGTCTCTGCGTCACCTACAAGCCTGTTAGCAGAGCTCCAAAAACTAGTGACAAGCCACTGATACTACCAAGATTTGCAACCGCCATTTCCTTCAGTAGTATGTAGCATAAATCCAATTTATGTCCAACTTCAAAAAAATATAACAAATAAGCATTATAAATTGGAATAGCATTATAAATTGGAACAACATCAAAATGTCTTTTTTTGGGAGTGACAATTGTTACTATAAATCGATGGAGAATACGAATGTGGGGTTTCAAATGTCTAGCTTGTAAATTACAGCCGGTAAATCGCCTCTCACAAATTGTAGTATAAACTTCGCTTATATCACCAACAATGTCAACCAGGTCAGACTCACTCTGAAAATGGATTTGAAAATCCCCCCCAGCTAAACTCCAATAATTTGTGCCAAAGTGTGGATGTTCAATGTGATTATTTTACCTTTGTCATAAGATGTAAGACTATTGTCTCTAGCTTCTCCCTCAGTAGGTCTCAAGTGAGTATAAAATAAATACACAAGATATGGATGTACCTTTTGTAGTAAATTAATCAAATTTAGCTACCCTATCGTCTCAAGTTTGTCAACCAACAAAGGATCATATTGACAAGGAAGATTTACCCTTCTCCTAGTGACGATTGGTCGGTTGCAAAATTATTGAAAAGCTTGTTCATGATTGTAAGTGAGAAAATCAGTAGTTGGATATGTGAGACCCCTAACTTTAGTAAACCATATTAGGTCCCTAAATTTTGAGTCATTATAATAAAGCCCTTAGTTCGTTGATTATTCGCAAATTAAACCCTAGAACCAAAAACGCATCACGGACGAACCCATACAACCCCTAATTGACCCTGGAAGCTTAGAAATCATTTCTAACACTCTAATATCAATTATTTAACTCTCACATTTTAGATTAATGTCTCTAAACCTTAACTTCCAGTTTTCACGATTTTTGTTTGGTTATTCACTTTAATTCAAAGCAAGATAATACAAACCGAATTATTTTTCCTAACATTAATTTATTAACTCACTTGAAATAGATATTTTAATTGAGCCCAAGCCCTCACATTTTTCTTGAATCACATTTTGACCCCAAACTAGTACCATTACACACATACAAAATATATATACATATATACTTGTATTTTTCTTAAATAAATGATTTTGTACACAAAATATCTTCATATATACATAAAATCAACAAAAATCACCCAAAATTCCTTGCACATGGCCAGCCACCCTTGGGAAGAGAAATTGATATAACTTTTTCAAACCATATCCATGAAATTAAGGAAAAAGTTTGCTAGTACACCTCAAAACATCGAACCTTGTCTCCACCTCAAGTTCCATCCTAACTAGAGCCCAGGTAGATCATGATTAATTTCATAATTAAGGCCTCTAATCAGTCACTATTCTATTAGGTTCCAAGTATATCGAAAATATCCAATCTATTTCCAACCAATGGGCAACATGGACCTTTTGTACCAATTTTCTTATAAAAGGAACCTCACCCTTAGCATTTTGCACACAAGAAAAACACTTATACACACCTACACATTCAGTCGAGAGAAAGAAAGAAGAGGAAGAGAGTGAACTTTGGTAGTGGAGGAGAGGAAAAGAGGAGAAAAATTGTGCATGCACTTCACCTAACTTCAAGTAAGCCACAAAACAACTCTCTCTTTTATTTTCCTTTTTCAAATACATGTTATTAGAGGTTTAAAACAATATTTTCAGATGTGGTGTAATGGTGTTCATGTGTTCAAATTTCATGAATTGGCCTTCAATCATTCTTCTACTCATATTTCCTCTTAATAGATGCAGAACTACCTTTTTCTTCCCATATCTCACATTATTTCCAAAGGCATACCACCACTCTAAAAGTCTAATTTATTGACACATTATTTAGTATGTTTCATCACAAAAGAAGTGAAAAATTTCCCTTAGTTAGCCTCTTTTCTTACCAATCTTCTTATTTTGAGTATTGTGCATGAAAAACCAGTTTTACAGCCAACTTTTGATACTTCTAGAAATATGTATAAAAACCTTTTGGACCTCATTTTTATGAAAAAATATTCCTTAAGTAGTTAGCTTTCAAGGAAAATTAGTTTCATTGAAAAAGAGTGAGCGGTTTGTAAGAAAATCCAATTTTCGTAACGGTCGATGAATCTGGACAGTGCTGGAGTTCTTCTTAAATAACACAAAATTTATGAAAGCTATTCCATTTTCGAAAAATGTTCTGAAACTAGATAAATTTCTCTACAAACCATAGGAAGGCCAAACTCACCAAAAATCTGAATTGGTCCTTTTAATTTCAATCTTTAAGTGGTTTTGAATCTGGAAATTTTGTTTCGCCTTGGTGATATAGTAGATGAGAGTTGTAGATTTTTTCAAAATAAGATCAGAGTTATTTTTGGAGATCCATGGAGAAATATCGAGATTAGAGTGTTGGCAGCGGAGGAGATTGATTTGAGGTAATTCGGGTGGTATACAATATGTTTCCTTTAAATATCTTTGCAAACAGTGTTATTTTAATAACCTTCGATTTATACTCCTCTTGATGATTTTGATAATTTAAAAATTCTATGGAATTATTCATTGTTGATTTGTTTGATTACTCTAGTCATTTGATGAACTCTATGTAGTTATTCTGTGTTGGAAATGTTGATTTGTCTGACTAAATGACGTGCAAATGCTCTGTACATGGATCGAGTGGACTTTGCCAATATGCTCTATACCAATAGCCCAAATAAGCGGTTATGCTTGGGTGAGGAGGATGAGGCCGGTCACTAGTCATGTACTAAGTAAGACCGAGTATTTGGTCCTGGATAAATTATCATATGTCAAGTTGACTTGTTTGTGCAATTTGGTAAATTGCTTGGTATTTGGAATTGAATCGTTTGTGTAATTATTGGATCCCTGTGAATTTATTCTTTTCCGAGCTTTGTCATTCCTGTTGTACTGTATACTTCCCGAATTAATTTATTTTTCCGGTACGAAGCAATTTAGTAGAGATTGGATTTGAAGTTCTAATGAGATTATTAGAGTTAGATATTTTGGGGTCACCACTATATGTTATTATTATTATTATTATTATTATTATTATTATTATTATTATTATTATTGGAGATTGATATATTTTGGATACATTTGTGTAATTATTTTGGAGCTGTTGTACTGTATACTTCCCGAATTAATTTATTTTTCCGGTGCGAAGCAATTTAGTACAGATTGGATTTGAAGTTCTAATGAGATTATTAGAGTTAGATATTTTGGGGTCACCACTATATGTTATTATTATTATTATTATTATTATTATTATTATTATTATTATTATTGGAGATTGATATATTTTGGATACATTTGTGTAATTATTTTGGAGATAAAATTGTATATATATATATATATATTTTAGGTTATTAATTAGTTAGAGGTTTAAATTTGAGGCTAAGTTGATTTATTAACGGCCTGGAAGTTAGGGCGTTACAGGATAAGCCTATGTTGGTGTGGTGAAGGATTAGAGATTTTACCATGTTCGGGTCTTGCTCTTTTGGTTCTAGGCATGACTTCTGAATATATAGTAAATATATAGTAAAGGCCAAGATGATTATGCAATGTCAATGTGAATGGTGGATATTAGAGGTGGTAAATTTCAGTGGGTGGTAAGGAAATGGTGTGAAAAGGTAAGCAAATTAGTGTGAAAACAGAAGCCTCAACCTTGGTAAGGAAATGGTGTCAAAAGGTAAGCAAATTGGTGTGAAAAAAAAAGTCCCAACCTTGGAGCCTTGCTGAAAAGATCAAATAGGTGTCGTCGGTTGACCGGCCGAAAGACCTGCCGGTTGACCTCCCGGTCAAGTGGTTCTGTGCAGCTAGTACTTGGCTTCTGTTCGGTGGATCAAAAATTGCTCAAAGCTCCTCCTCTGTTCAGCTTATGCTTAGAAATTGATCAAAATATGATTTTTGGCTTTTGCTCTATGAATCAAATCAACATGGTGGGTCTTGAATGACAAATTTTTTTTTGTCTTGAAAGAGCTAATTTCGTCACTATAGATATTTGTGAGGAAATATTTTTCTCACCAGTTTCGTCATTGAATGTTTGTCACTAAAAACCATCGTGATTAAAAATAATTTTATCACCAATGAAATTACTTCAGTGACAAAATTTTGTCACAAATAAAACAACATTTTGATGCCAAAAATCCTCATTTTCGTCACCAAATAGTTATTCAGTACCATATTTATAACTTTAGTTGACGAATAAATTTGTCACTCATGTTGATCGTTGATGGGGAAATAATTTCGTCACAGTAAGATGTAAAGTTGACGAAATTTTTCATCTCCAAAAGTCATACATGGATAACGAAATATATTTCGTGGCAAAAATAAATATATGTGACGAAATTTTTAGTCACCAAACAACAAAATCAATGAAAATTTTCATATATAAGCTGCAATAAATTGTCACAAAAAATATTTATTAGTGACGAATAATCACTTTGTCATAATAACAAATACAAATGACTAAACAAATTCGTTACTAAACTTGTTCAATATTTTATATTTCAATTTAAATTATTATTTCACAAATATCTCTGCTTATATCCAAATAGCCTTTTAAATGCACTAAGTAATCTCCTAGCTATTATACACCACTCCACACAAAACAATTTATATTATAAATCAAAATATATCCATCAAACAACTTTAATAATAATCCATTAAGTATAACAAAAAAAACCATCAAAACAAATCCCAAAATGAACTAACGTGGAGTCCACAAAAACAAAAACAAAAAAAAATCAACACTTGATCTTTATTTGCAACTACAACTAAGTATCAGTTCAGGAAAAAAAAATTCAACACTTGATCTTGATTTGCAAATATGCTTCCAAATGTCATCAAAAACCAATTTGCAAAAAAAATAAACAAGAAAAATATTAACATATTATCAATTATATTGTATAGACCTCTCTATCCATGTCAATACAAATTGTGTACACAATGAGTCTAGCTTAACAACCAGGAGTTCCTTTGTACATGGGAAGCTCCTGTTAATCACATAACTAACTTAGAGCAACTCCAACAATACCTAGCAAAAATACACAAAAAATAAACACATAGTTTTGTCCTTACTTTGGTTAGTGTGTATTTTAACAAGGGTCATGCTAAGTAAGAAGTAATTAATGAATCTATTTTCATTAAATACATCTTGAAACTTGTTAAATCTTAGTTAATAATTAGTGAAACTATTTTTCTTTAACTAGTATATACTAACCAACATGAGAAAAATAAAAACATAAAACAAGCGAAACTTACCAAAACAGCAATCTACGAGTTCATGGGATACCTCACCCTCTAAATTGTCCTTTGAAACTTTGCTTCTTAAGAAATTCCAAGATACTTGATGTCATCTCCAAATGCTCCTCAAGCGACTCATTTATCTTTCTTATCACACTATTTTGTGCTTGAATTTCCTCTTTTTGTGCTTGAATTTCATGTTTCTGTGTTGTAATTTCCTCTTTTTGTGACTGAATTTCCTCTTTTTGCTCTTGTATTTCCATTTCTAGATGGCTCACATAGTCACTGTCAGTCGAAGTACTGGTATTCCTGACAGAGAAGGAAGGCCGCAACCCAAGTCCTTAAATATATCCCGGCCTTCGCTTGAGCACCTTCACAGATAGCTCCTTCGGAGTAATTGGAACCATACTAGGTTGGGAGTAATGTTCAGCTTGGATCTTTATCATATTATCCTATCATTTAAAAAATAAATAAATAGAAAAGTGAATAAAGATACAATAAAAATTGGAATCATCCTAATACAAAAGGTAAATATATATACATAATTCTTTTCGCACTCTGGAGAAATCCACTGCTTTGTGACATCATTAAAGTGTGTGGATTTGTAAACACATGGAAACTCTGGCAGTTGGCCCCCATTTGCGCTTGTCGGATTTTTTTGTTCTTCAACTAGTAAGTTAAATAAGAATGATGGTAGTAGAATCATCTTTAAAAGAAAAAATAATAATTAAAGAAGACGTACCGCCTCGTGTGCCCTAACTGGGAGAGATTTTGACCTACATATATGCTTCGTCTTCAATTGATTTTTATTGTCAATGTTAGCTTTTGATTGCTTCTACAAGGAGCAAGTTCAAATAGAAAAATATACATATTAGGAAAACAAGGTAATTGCCAACAATAAATAAACATAAGAAAAGTTCACCAACCAATTGCTATCATTCCACTTCTCGTCAATCAAGTTTTTCCATTTCTCGAGGTCACATTCAAGCGGTGGGTGGCTTCTAGCGTATTCCTCTCCCTTAGCACTCTTAAGGTTCTGTTATTTTATTCATAGTCTATAGGTGTAGGTGCTCAAGCTCCGTCCACACTTTGTTGCCACTGCTTTGCTAACATCCGTGGATTGACCTTGCATGTCAAATTGATCCTAGCAACAGCCACAAATATTGTAAGTCATAATTAGTTATATTACATGAATTCAATCAATTATGTAAAACTTTTACCGTTAGACGCTGAAACATAGGTGTCGTAACTTTTTCGTTGACATGTTTCCCCCCGCGAATGCTAAAGTCTAGAAGCCTAAAGAGGTTGTCATAAAGAGCATTATCAGCATGATTAGGTACAGATGTTTGGCTTTGAAGAATATTACAAATTCACCAACTGATGCTTGGTTTCAACAAGAATGAAATTTCATGTGAAGAAGAATACATGTTTTTCAAACTGTTAAGTGAAGGAACAAATGAACTTGTTAACATTAACAGTCTCGATCATAAAGAATGTGATGAAAACATAGAATTTGAATTTGAGAGAGTTGTAAAGAAGTTAGATCAACACAGTGTGCACTGTCCTAAATGTAATTCTTCCATTACCAAAGTTGCTCTTTGTAAAAAGACAAGGACAATTCTTGTTCCTTCTAAGTCATGTAATATGTTCGGATGCTTCTCCTGCTTCAGTATTTTTATTCCCAAAGGTACAACTTCTGCCCTGCCTTCCTACTTGGCTTTGGCTGTGTTTTTGTTTTATTCATTTTTATTTTTCGTGTTTTCGGAAAGAAAAGAATGAAACAAAGTGATGGACATTTTAATTTTCAATAAATGAATATGAATATGAATAACATTTTTTCGAAGACAAAATGGGTTTGCAAACGAATGAAATTCACACGAGATATCATCTGTAATTGTGGGATCCAAACAATAATATATATCAACTTATTGGGCTAACCCAAACAAGGCCTGCCAAGGGGCCAACTATTGGACTTATTCGGCCCACCCCATCTATAAAAGGAAGGCACCTCATGGCATATAGGTATACCAGAACCAAGTTCATCTCTTCGTTGGATCTCTACAATCCATGTGAGAGGATATTACATTAACACACATGCAGTATGCTAAAACATAAACACTCACAGTGTACTTCGAGTCAAAACAGAGAACTAGTTAGAAAGCATGCATGATCCTAGTTCATGTTAAGATGACTAATGCAACACATGCAAAAATGCAGCTAAGATAGGCTCGGCTATCTAGAATGGAATATGAACGCAACTTGGTACACGTATTCAATTTGGAATTGAAATACAATGCAGTTAGTATGATGCGCCGAGCCTGGTGCATGCAATACAGATGAATAGATGCACGCATGCAAGCATAAGGTATGCTAAATGAAATATGCCCTAAAAACTAACCATCGTAAGCGGTTAAGTAAAAGGGAGAAAGAAATGGGGGTTGGAAGACATGCATCACACACACGCACGCTTATTACAACAGTTGGCCCTCTCGACGGAGGGACCGAATAAGAAGTTAACTAGCAAATCTAAGCTAATTAAACTAATTATTACAAAACAAACTAATTTACTAATCGTAGTTAACTAATTATTACAAAACAAATTGAAATAGCTAAACGCATTAACTATCAAAGTATAAAATGAATGCCTAATCTAGCTAAGTAAAGAAGCTAAATAAAGCAGTAAATCAAGAGGTTCTCAGAGGGAGAAGACTGGATGCATGCTCGGTCACCTCGTTCAGAAATCCGTCGCGATGTCCCAATTTGACTCTGTTTTCATTTGTTCTCAGAACCTTGCACCAAGCTCCAGAAAGCTTCCAACTCACCTTGGAGACCGGTGGGAGGTTGGCCGACCACCTAGGGATATCACCAGCCACTGGCCGACCACTTTCTGTGCTGAAAACCGAAAAAAGTGGTCGGCAAACTAGTTTTTCTGGCTGGCCGACCAGTTCTTGCTGCATTTCTCCAGTTTGCTGCAACAGAGAGCAAGAAAGGGCATGGCAATGTATTTGCAAGATATGTATGCATAACCACCCTCCCTATCATTTCATGAGTTCAAGGGAGTGTAGTTCTCGACCCTCGGGCCACCAATCGTGCATTTCAATGTGTGATGGCCGAGAAGTCAAATTGCACAATTCAATATAAAATGAATGCACAAGTAAATACATAAAAGCCTAAAACTCTATCATGGATGATCAAGAGCGTCAGTGACTAAGAAATGAGGCACGTTTCATCACTTCAAGTATGAAATGTCCCTCGTTTCTCATGCTCGGATTAACACTTAATCCAAACAACAATGCAACAACATGGCATACACAACGCAAACAACGACATGGCATGCATAATGCAATGTGACATGATCAACTTTACAAAGCTAATGACATGCGAACAATGCTAATGCATGCATGCACAATGCAATGCTACAAGGGCAACTTACCAATGTTAGGAACATGCATACTCAATGCAAAGAAACAACTTGGCATACACAATGCAAATAACCACATGGCATGCATAATGCAATGTAAGATAACATACTTAATGCAATGAACAATAAGCATGTGAACAACATGTAAACAAACATGCTAAATGGACTTAAACCAAAAGGGGGTAGACCTCAGTCATGCCCAAATCAGTGGCCATAACACCAAAATAAAAAGGCACAAAATACAAAGCATGCATGCACAATGCATTGGCCATTCAACTAGGCCTAAGAGCACAACTCTCAAGAGTGCTCAAGGAGTGATAAACATGGAAGCGTGACAACACTAAAGGCTCTGAAATTAAGTAAGAAATGATGCCAAATCATTCAAACAAAGCAAGCATGGCATGCAAAGGTCCTTAAGCATTAAAGCTAACAAAGAGGACTACAAAAAGGGGCACGCAATACATGGCACAAGTGCATGAAACAACCAATGGACAGAGCTTAATTAGGTCTACACAAGGACCAAAACATGCTAAGATGGAGGCTCAAATACCTAGGCAAGACGGCATACATGCTAAGCCACAAACTAGGCAACAATGCACAACACTTAAAGGCATTCAAAGCATGAAAGAAGTGGGAATATGACAATGCTATAAGCTCTGAAATGAAGTATTAAATGATGCCAAATCATCTAAATAGCTCAAAGATAGCATGCATGAGTCAACAAAACACAAAGCTAGCAAGGCCAATTGCACTACAGCCATACAAAGCATGAAGGATATGGAAAAGGCAACCCAAAACAGTCCTAGAACATGTCAAAATGACACTAAAACATGCATGGAAGGAAGCCAAAACAAGCTAGCATGAAGGGCATAAGGCATGATGCATACAAGGCAAATAAGGTGGATTACATTACACCTATTAAGACCAAGCATGGGATGACTTAACCAACAAAAATCAGAGTTATATCATGGCAAGATAACGCCAAAAACACATTGAAATGATGGCTCACAAGCTAAGGCATGATGGCATACGCAATGGTTCATGTTAAGGCATAAAAGGGGAAACCCTCCAACACATTGAATGAGTGAAAGATGCAAGTGTATGGCCATGAAACATGCACTGAAATAACATAATAAATGATGCCAAATCATTCAAATAGTCCAAGTAAAGCATGCTAGTGGACTTGGTACACAAAGCTAACAAGCTAGATTAAACCATGGCTATACAAAGCAAGGCATGCATGGCCAAAACAACTAAAATCAGACCTTAAACATGTTAAAACATGAACAAAAGCTTCTTGAAGTTAAGTCAAAAGAATGCTAGAATGACATGTTAAAGCATGATGCATGTTAGGCTATAAAATATGGACAAAAGCTTCTTGAAGTTAAGCCAAAAGCATGCTAGAATGACATGTCAAAGCATGAGGCATGTTAGGCTAATTCATGGAAATGCACTACAAGTGCATGGAGCATGCAAGAGGTGACCAAACCAAACCCTAACAGAGGTATGACATGGCAAAACATCGCCAAAAACATGCTGAGATGGACTCAAATGAAGCTAGAATGACATGCTACTTCATGAAGCATACAAAGCTAGTTTGTGTGGTTTACACTACAAGTGTAAAAACCATGCATGGAGTGACCAAACCAAGTAAAAATAGTGGTATGCCACAGCAAAACAACCAGAAATACATGCTAAGATATGGCCAACATAAACTTAACAAACATGCTCATACATGAGGCATTCAAGACAAGTATTGAAGACACAAGGAGAGGGGATGACCCTCTCCTATTTGGGACCTCAAACACCACTTCCACCACTAAAAATCCTCTGGATTTTAGTGGTGAGAAGGCCAAAGCAAGGTGGTCCCAAAAGCTCACAAAGAAGGCACAAAAGTAAGCCCAAACATGGCCTAAGAGGGGGTAAACAACCCCAAATACAAAAGTGACCTTAAACAAAGATCTAAAGCATGCAGAAACAAAACTCTTTGTAGTAGAAAGTTAAGCTTAAATCAGTATGCAAATAAGGCTAAAACTTAAGCAAAAATGGGGGATTTAAGGGTTAGAAACTCACTCTTGAGCTGCAACTCCAGCAGGTTTTTCAAGCTCAAACCAACCCAAGAACACCAAAACCAGCTCCTAAGCACCTCAGCAACAAAAGGATGGTGTTTGAGTGTGTGTTTGTGTGCAAAAGTGAAACAAAATGACACTTTAAGGCACAAAACAAGAGCAAAAGAGAGATATAGATACAAGTGTGCATGTATATCTCAAACAACACATTTCTGAACCTGGAGGAGGGAGGATGAGCCTTCCTCTTATAGGGAACAAAAGCTAAAGCCTCTCAAGGAAGCTAAGCTTCTTAAGGAAGCTAAGCTTCAAGGCCATCCCTCCATACACGTGTATGGAGGATGGTTCTAGTGCTCTCCAGCTGTGCCAGCTGGCCAAAAATATCTCCAAAAATGTGACAAAATGCAGCCGACCACTTAGCTACTTAAAGTGGTCGGCCGACCACTTTAAGTAGCTAAGTGGTCGGCTGCATTTTGTCACATTTTTGGAGATATTTTTGGCCAGCTGGCACAGCTGGAGAGCACTAGAACCATCCTCCATACACGTGTATGGAGGGATGGCTTTGAAGCTTAGCTTCCTTGAGAAGCTTTAGCTTTTGTTCTCTATAAGAGAGAGGCTCCTCCTTCCTCCTCCAGGTTCAGAAATTGATGGTTTGAGATATACATACACACTTGTACCTATATCTCTCTTTTGCTCTTGTTTTGAAATGGGGGTTTTAAGGGTTAAAGACTCACCCTTGATGAACTTCTTCAAGGCTGCAACTCCAGTAGGTTTTTCAAGCTCAAACCAACCTAAGAACACCAAAACCAGCTCCTAAGCACCTCAGCAGCAAAAGGACGGTGCTTGAGTGCATGTTGGTGTGTTAAAGTAAGACAAAATGACCCTTTTGAACACAAAACAAGAGCAAAATTAAGAAGTGTAGATACAAAACTATATGTATCACTCCAGCCCTTTTTTTCCCTGACCCTGTAGGAGGGAGGAGATGGTTCTCTCTTATAGAGAACCAAAAGCAAAGCTTCTTGGAGAAGCTAAGGTTCAAGGCAATCCCTTCATACACGTGTATGGAGGATAGCTTTAGTGCCCTCCTGTTGTGCCAGCTGGGGGAAAATATCTCCAAAAAGGTGGCAAAAAGCAGCCGACCACTTAAAGTTGTCGGCCAGCTACTTACACTTAAAGGCATTCAAAGCATGAAAAAAGTGGGAACATGACAATGCTATAAGCTCTGAAATGAAGTATTAAATGATGCCAAATCATCTAAATAGCTCAAAGATAGCATGCATGAGTCAACAAAACACAAAGCTAGCAAGGCCAATTGCACTACAACCATACAAAGCATGAAGGATATGGAAAAGGCAACCCAAAATAGTCCTAGAACATGTCAAAATGACACTAAAACATGCATGGAAGGAAGCCAAAACAAGCTAGCATGAAGGGCATAAGGCATGATGCATACAAGGCAAATAAGGTGGATTACACTACACCTATTACGACCAAGCATGGGATGACTTAACCAACAAAAATCAGAGTTATATCATGGCAAGATAACGCCAAAAACACATTGAAATGATGGCTCGCAAGCTAAGGCATGAAGGCATACGCAATGGTTCATGTTAAGACATAAAAGGGGAAACCCTCCAACACATTGAATGAGTGAAAGATGCAAGTGTATGGCCATGAAACATGCACTGAAATAACATAATAAATGATGCCAAATCATTCAAATAGTCCAAGTAAAGCATGCTAGTGGACTTGGTACACAAAGCTAACAAGCTAGATTAAACCATGGCTATACAAAGCAAGTCATGCATGGCCAAAACAACCTAAATTAGAGCTAGAGCATGCTAAAATATGGACAAAAGCTTCTTGAAGTTAAGCCAAAAGCATGCTAGAATGACATGTCAAAGCATGAGGCATGTTAGGCTAATTCATGGAAATGCACTACAAGTGCATGGAGCATGCAAGAGGTGACCAAACCAAACCCTAACAGAGGTATGACATGGCAAAACATCGCCAAAAACATGCTGAGATGGACTCAAATGAAGCTAGAATGACATGCTACTTCATGAAGCATACAAAGCTAGTTTGTGTGATTTACACTACAAGTGTAAAAACCATGCATGGAGTGACCAAACCAAGTAAAAATAGTGGTATGCCACAGCAAAACAACCAGAAATACATGCTAAGATATGGCCAACATAAACTTAACAAACATGCTCATACATGAGGCATTCAAGACAAGTATTGAAGACACAAGGAGAGGGGATGACCCTCTCCTATTTGGGACCTCAAACACCACTTCCACCACTAAAAATCCTCTGGATTTTAGTGGTGAGAAGGCCAAAGCAAGGTGGTCCCAAAAGCTCACAAAGAAGGCACAAAAGTAAGCCCAAACATGGCCTAAGAGGGGGTAAACAACCCCAAACACAAAAGTGACATTAAACAAAGATCTAAAGCATGCAAAAACAGAACTCTTTGTAGTAGAAAGTTAAGCTTAAATCAGCATGCAAATAAGGCTAAAAGCTTAAGCAAAAATGGGGGATTTAAGGGTTAGAAACTCACCCTTGAGCTGCAACTCCAGCAGGTTTTTCAAGCTCAAACCAACCCAAGAACACCAAAACCAGCTCCTAAGCACCTCAGCAACAAAAGGATGGTGTTTGAGTGTGTGTTTGTGTGCAAAAGTGAAACAAAATGACACTTTAAGGCACAAAACAAGAGCAAAAGAGAGATATAGATACAAGTGTGCATGTATATCTCAAACAACACATTTCTGAACCTGGAGGAGGGAGGATGAGCCTTCCTCTTATAGGGAACAAAAGCTAAAGCCTCTCAAGGAAGCTAAGCTTCTTAAGGAAGCTAAGCTTCAAGGCCATCCCTCCATACACGTGTATGGAGGATGGTTCTAGTGCTCTCCAGCTGTGCCAGCTGGCCAAAAATATCTCCAAAAATGTGACAAAATGCAGCCGACCACTTAGCTACTTAAAGTGGTCGGCCGACCACTTTAAGTGGTCACCCACAACAAAAACTGGTCAGCCAGGGGTAGGAGAAGTCTACACACTGAAAACAAGCAAGTGGTGTGGTGGCCGACCAGAAAAGGTGGCCCAAAGACCAAGAAAACTGGCTGGCAGGAGGAAAAGGGATCTCTAAGGGGAAAAATTGGTCTCCCACCCTGTACCACCTTCCAAACAAGGAAAACAAGGTTTGTACCAAAAACAAACTAAAATGGATGCAAGATGAGAGATCAGGAGGCAAAACACGCAGCCGAAAGCCTCGAAAACTAGTCTATTGGCATCAAAAGTGGTATACGACCACAAAAGTGGTCTCTCGAACCACAGTGTTCCTCTAGGCAGAGGCAACAAGGAATGGTTCAAAAACTACGCCAAACGGAGAACATTAAGCGGTCCCGAGACAAGGCGCGCGGCCGAAGGCTCCAAAAATCGAAAACTAGTCTCCAAACGGAAAAAGTGGCCTACGACCACAAAAGTGTGGTCTACAAGACCTCTCCCTCCCTCAGGCAAGGAAACCATGGCTTGGTCCGCAAACCGAGCCAAAGCGCAAAGAGTTCAGAGGCCCAGAGGCAAGGCACTCAGCCAAAACTCTGGAAACTCAAAACGAGCACAACATACACTATCACCGAGCGCTCAATCGATGACGTCTGAGCCTTAAGGTCAGTCAAAAATGGGATGTCTACAGGTGCAGGTGGCGTAGGCGCTTCACAAGGAGACTCTCCTTAAAAAGCTCAAGCTTTAAATCTCCTTAAGAGTAAGCAGAAGCAATAAAGGAAAAGAAAGCTTTTACTTGATCCTGGAGAAATTGTACTTGAGACTCACGTAGAGGAAGAAGAAGCAAAAAAAGATCATGAGGGACAATTAAAAAGAAAGAAGAAAATGGCAGTCTCTCTCTTTGATTTCACTGGGGACCCCATTCACGAAGCATCTGTTAAAGTAGTGGAAGCGAAACACTCTAAAGAAATCATTGTGTTTCAGAGGGCTGAGAAGAGGAGACAACAGCAAATGCTTAGGGATGAAGCTGCTGCTGCTAATGAACTCCAAAGAGAAATTGCAAGGAAACAGCAAACTACTGAACATTATACCCTTCGCAGCTTTCTAACCATTGCTGCCACTTCTGAAACTAGTAACTTCCTTTTGTGTCTCTAATTTCCTTTCTCAAGTTCTTGATACTGAAACTTAGCATTGCTTTGTATTTCTTCTTTTGCAGCAACAACTACTTTTCCTTCTCCTTCAATAAGGACTTCTTTAGTTTCATTTGAAGTTGAAAGACTATGAGAAGCAATGCCTCGAAATGTGGAGCCCATTCAAGCAATACTTTCACTCCCTAGTTCTACACTTTTCATACCTTTTTTGAGGCAAAGCATTCATGTGTCCTTATCCTTTGGCTTAACCCCATACCTTTTTCTCCTACCCTTTAACTCAACCCAATTTATTCTCCCTTCAAGCCTTGCTACTCCTTCTCCTCCTGAGGAAATTCCAGTTATTACCTCATCTCCAATGATAGTTGATTCCCTTAGAGAAGACACTGGTAGCTCACCAGTTCCTTGTCCACTAACCCTATCTAGCTCCAGTCACTCTTCTCTTGACCTACTGGTAGCCAAGACTATGGAAACTGCTACGGATAATTTAGTTTCCTCTCCTACCCCTATGCAGCAATCTCTTCCTTCTACCAGAGCCCTTTCTGTACCAACCATGTCAATGGAAGAGGTGGACATTATCGAAACTAGACTAGCTAGCCTTTTTGACATGCCTTCTACCATTCCAACCACTAGCAATGGAACTGAGCCATTGGTCTTGGCTGATTTTCTCTTGGAAATTTTTGAGAGCTCTTCCACTACCAGTAGAACTTCCTTGCCTTCACTGGATTTGGATAGTTATTTGGAGTTGCTGACATTGTTCTCGAGGACCCCCTCCGAAGCCTTGCAAAAACCTATTATCGAGAATGATTTCCTCCAATGTTGCAAGGTTATTGAGCAATCCAGCATGGCTATTTTAAGTCATTTATCTTAGGCAGCAGCTACCATTGACTTTTATAGAGGAGAAATTGTTGAGAGACCATAAATTTATTTCTCAGATACATGCTAAAGTGTCTGAATTGAAAGAACAACATTCATCTGTCGCCCAATTTCAAGCCCAACTTTTGGAGAAGAAAGCTCAACTAGAAGAAGAGTTATCAGCAATCAACCTGGCTTTGGATCGAACTGCCACCAAGCTGCAAATTACCAACCAAGGACTAGCTGATTGAAAGCAAGAGATGACTACGGCCATTTAGTTGTTCCCATCTCTTAAGAGTAGAGAGTCAATTGTAAAGGAACAACTAAAACATTGTACTGACTTTTGGGCCAATCTATGGCTGCGTGTATTCAACTCCTTGTGAAATGAAATCTTTATTTATTATTTGACTGTTTTCATACTTCTTTTGTTCAGCACTTATTATACTCCTTGTGTTTCCTACACAGTTGGATAATAAGGTTTCAAATATCTACCATTAATTTTCTTAGAGTGTACATATCCATTCAAATTTCGCAAATGATATGCTCCCCAAGGCAAAACTCTATGAATTTGATATAGTCCTTCCCAATTAGGCGACCATTTGCCAAACTCATGGCTTTTAATCCCTATTGGGAGTATTGTCTTCCATAACAAATCACCTTCATCAAAGCTAATGTGCTTGACTTTCTTATTAGAGTTTTTGGCTCCTTTTTTCTTTTGGAAAAGAATGCTATTTAATGCAAAAATTCTAGCTTCATCCACATTCTCTAACTCCAAGCACATACTCCGATGGTAGTGCTCAGGAGCTAACTAATCCTGGCCTCTCACCCTCAAGGATTTGATGTTAATTTCTACAGGTAACACTGCATCATGCCCATATACCAAGGCATAAGGAGTAACTCCTGTATTTGATCTTGGAGAAGTCCTATAAGCCCTTAATACATCCAATAGTAAGTTATGCCAATCCCTCGGATTGTCTTCCACAACTCTCTGTATTCCTTTTTTCAAGGATTTATTGGACGATTCTGCCTGACCATTTGCTTATGCATAATAGGGGATAGAATTAACAAGGTGTAGACGTCCCCGAACGCCCCGGGAGGGATGAGTCCTCCCCCCCGTTCTGTTCATATTAGGCTCACTACAGCTCAGACTCTCAAATTGTCACGGTTCTTAATCTGAACCAAAGAGTCCAAATCCAGCAAATCATTTTGAGAAAACAGATTTTTTTCAAAGAAGTGCCAAACATGGACTGCTTTGCCAGATATAGAGTCGCCACCTAAATATTTTATTTTTGTGAAATTTAGGAAACCCTGACTTGTTGCCTAAGGCCTTGTGCCCGTCATCACCAAAGTTGCCTCGGCTTGGGAACTTGGGTACGATTGGGGAAGGTCACTTCGTGAGCACCCCCGCTCGCCCGATCAAAGATCGGCCTTTACTAGCCATGATATCTATTTTTTGAAAACATTATGTGTTCTTATTCCGGTTATTAGCCTAGATTTACTCTGTGATGCGCACAACATACAAGTATAGACTGGATCGCCTGAATTGGAACAAAACATTTCATGTTTGTTTGTTTGAAAATGGTTTGATGGTGCTACCTGCAAGTAGGCTAAGACGTGGATTTGCCACCCTCAGGTGGGCTTAGAAAACATGATTTTGCCACTATCTAGTGGGCTTAAAACACACATTTGATGAATTGTTCCAATCCAAATAACCCAACCTTCACCCACAGGCATTCAAGCAGTTATATCACATAAGCAATTAGCCCCATGGTAAGCATGCTATTCATGGCAGTCACTCACACGCATGCAAGGATGCTAAAGCAAAAAACTCACCGAGTACTCCAAGCCAAAAAAGGAAGCTAATTAGAAATCCATGCATGATCCTAACTATACAGAAGTGCCTAATGCAACACATGCAAAAATGCAACTATAGCAGGCTCGGCTATTCTAAACATGACATATGAAATGCTACAGCTAACATGTATTCAACTTGGAATTGAAAATACAATGCAGTTAGTATGATGCGCCGAGCCCGGTGCATGCAAAACAGATGAATGAATGCAAACATGCTATCATACTGTATGCTAATTGAAACATGCCCTAATCTAACCATCATAAGCGGGTAAATAAAAGGGAGAAAGACGTGGGGTTGGAAGACATAAGACTACCATTCACACCACACACGCACACTTATTACAGACTCTCCTCACGCAGAGGGTACCGAATAGTAATTAACAGTTCCAATGAATTACAAGCCAAATCACACATACTACAAAACCCAAATATTAACAAAGATTTAAATTAGGAAAGAAAATTGCATGTCAAGCCAGGTACCTACCTCCAAATCTGCTTCCGCGATGATGTAAATGATACCATTGCTCCGGTTCTTATAGGATCGTGAAATAGCGCCGTTGGCTCCGCTTGTGCACTTCTTGTGTGCAATCATTGTTGCTGGAAGTCGTGTGCCAAGGTCCGAAAGGCTGCTCGATGTATTAATTTGCATACAACAGAAAGCAACAAAAAGGGTGCAAGTTAGTTTTTCCACATAGGATACTACTGACTATACTCTTCGGGAGTTTTTGGATTCCATCACCTCCGTTGCCACCAATCTTAGTATATCGATAGCATGATGGCGAGGAGTTCCCTAATTGCACGACACAATAATGAAAATGAATGCAATCATATACGAAAACGAACAAGACATGAACAACTCAACATCCATGATAATTCAGCGGAGTGTCCGTACGGAATTGAGACACGCCCGTCATCGAGTATGAAAGCCCTCGTCTTCCCATTGCTCGCGCTAACTCTTATTCGCCATCATAATGCAATACGGCATTGACATGCATGAAATGCACTACTACAAACCTATGCTCTCAACAATTGCGTATGAGAGGCTACACAATGCCGATTAAAGGCTCCAACTGCTCTACATATCACCAGCAAATGCATGCTATGAACTCGAAATTGCATACTACTAATGCATTATATGGACTTACCACCAACATGATGATCTCAGCATGACTCACATCAGTAGCCATATAGTATGAAAAATGAGACTCTCCGAAATACGTGCACGCAATCCACAAACGCCGAGGTAACCGACTAAGGTAACAACGCATCGCCAAGGCCTCGAATATAGTGTATGCGACATGGACAATATTTCAGCCACTAAAGTGTATGCATAAACAGCCCTGAAAGATGCGCAAATATGCACCCGATGCAACGATAATGAAAAAACCAGAAATTCCGAAATCAGCCACATGAAATGACTTATACACGCATACATTAGCCAGCATGTATTCATATCATTAAAGCATGACACAGATGCCAAGAGAGTCCAAGAAACAATATTCTAGTTAAACAATCCTCAAAATAAACGCAAATAGAGCTTAACCTCCTCATGCAAAAATGGCCCAAATCAAGAAGATAATACACAAAGGACCAGAGTTGGCGTCCAAATGGAAAGACCCCTTCAACAAGTTGAAGAGGGTCAAAGCAGGCAACTTTACGGATTACATAAGCAAAAATAATAACATATAAGCACCATCAATTGCAAAAAATGGCCAGAGGGTAAAGAGACAACGTTTGCAGATTACTGTTTCTCAAAAAAGGAGGAGAAGCCTAAACATGTGACTAAGGGCTCAAAA
>NW_021024555.1:414429-432533 GCF_004153795.1 Camellia sinensis
GGTTGTCTTGCGCGGAAATCCATGACGATGCCCCAATTAGCCTCTGTTTGCACCTATTCTTGAAATGCGTGCCAAGCTCCGAAAAGTTGATGATTCTTCATTTTGCTGCAACAGAGAGCAGGAAAGGGGCATGGCAATGTATTTTCACAAATGTATGCATGCCTCGATCCTCGTGCCACCAATCATGCATATCGATGCATAATGGCCGAGGGGTCGAATTGCACAACTCAATATGAAATGAATGCACACATAAACACAACAAAACCTAAACTCCATCATGGATAATCCGGAGTGTCCGTGACTGGGAATTGAGACACGTTCCGTCACTCGAAGTACGAAACGTCCCTCGTTTCCCGTGCCCGGGCTAACTCCTATCCCGAACATGATGCAATATGCATGACATGCATGAAATGCAACTAAGATACAATCCTAACATACACAATGTTATGGAATGGCATACACGCTGCACGAGGTAATACATAACCGAGCATACACAATGCTATGGATGAAATGGCATACGCAATGCAATAATGGGCTTACACCAACATGAGAGAGCCTCAGCCACACTCACATAGGAGGCCATCAGATGAAAAGCCATTAGATGAAAAATGAGACTCTCGAAATACGTGCACGCATGCACACAAACCGAGGACCGAGCCTAAGGTAACAAAGCATGGCAAGGCATGGAATATGGTATGCGAACATGCAAATTTCAGCACTAAAATATGATGCTAAACAGCCCTGAAAGATGGCAATATGGCACCCGATGCACGAGATGAAACCCGAAATTCGAAACTAGGCACATGGAATGACTTACAGCTATACAAAGCATGCATTATTTGATCATAAAGCATGAAGACAGATGCAAGAGAGTCCCAAAACATGCATATTTCTAGTTTATAACAAGTCCTAAAAATAAACGCAAATAGGGCTAACCTATCATGCAAAAATGGCCCCAAAATAGAGATTAAACACAAAGGGACAGCATCTGGCCCCAAATGGCAAAGAGCCCTTCAACAAAGTTGAAGAGGGGCTCAAAGCAGGGCACTTTACGGATTACATCAAGCCACAAAAATAATAACAAATAAGGCCAAACTATCATGCAAGAAAAGGCCTAAAAGAGGGGTAAAGAGACAAGTGGCAGCTTCTGTTCTCAAAAAGAGGAGAGCCCTTCAACAATGTTGAATAAGGGCTCAAAAAAAGATATTTCATAGTTTATGGCAAGGTCCAAAATAGCTCAAAAATAGGCCTAAAATACTATGCAAAAATTGGCCTAAAAGAGAGATAAAGAAGCAAGTGATAGAAGGAGGACTCAAACAGAGGAGAGCCCTTCAACAATGTTGAACAGGGGCTCAAAAAAAGTTATTTTACAGTTTATGGAAAAGTCCAAAACAACTCACAAATAGGCCTAAAATACTATGCAAAAATTGGCCTAAAAGAGAGTTTAAACACAAAGGGTGAGGAGGGGACCTCAAATAGAGAAAGACCCTTAATTAAACATGGAGATGAGTACAAAATATGACTATTTATAGTTTGGGTCGGAGCCCAAAAATGCTAGCAAGTATGGCTTAGATACAGAGCAAGATAAGGCACAAAAGAGGGAAAATGGGACTCACCCTTGTAGACCAATGGACCAGCAGCTCTTGGACCAATTTTGGGAGCTCTTCACCTCTGGAAAGTAGCCTCAAATTGCTGGAATGGGGGATGGAGGCCTTGTGCTATGAGGTGTAGAGTAAATGGTGTAAGGCTTTTAGGGTTTAGAGGGTTGAAGTAGAGAGAGAGAGTGAGAGTTGTAGGCAAAGTCTCCAAACCAATTTTTCTAACCTCCTAAAATGCAGTTGGGGGTGCTGTTTATATAGGAAAAGAAATGGAGGAAAGGGGGGGAAATCAAATTCAAATTTCCCCCCCAAAAGAGCGCCCCTCGGATACAGGATCTGGGGGGAAAAATAGGGCATATCTGTAAGGAACCAGGTGAGGGGGTCATGGCCGACCAGGTTTTGAGGGTTCAAGTGGCCGGCCGACCACCTCCCATGGCCGGCCAACCAAGGGTCAAAAAGGTCAAGCACAATTACTAGTCGGCCACCTCAAAATGGTGGCCTCCCATGTGTGCACAACACAACTATGTGATTGAAACCCAGAAAAAGTGAACCAGGAGAGGGAAAAGACCATTTTGTAGAGGGGGTTAAAATGGTCAGGCACAATTACTGGTCGGCCACCAAATATTGGTGGCCTCCCAGGTGTGTACAACACAAATATGGGGTTTATGGTTCAAGAAAGTGGCCCCGGGGTGGTCAACATTGGCTTTCAAGTGAGGAAAACGGGCGTCGAAGAGAGATGAAGAAATAAAGCTGGTTTTTCAGAACAATTGCTGGCCTCCCACCCTCCTACATGCTTCCTAACCATGAAAATAAGGTCTCCACCAAAAATGAACCAAAACGGATGTAAAACGGAGGTTCGGGGACCGAAACGCGCAGCCCGGGGCCCCGAAAATGGGCTGTTAAGCACCGGAGGTGGCGTTTGGCCACGAAGTTGGTCTCTCGGACTCCAGTGTCCCTCAAAAGGGAGGAAATAAGATGTATGCCAAAAATCGGAGCAAACGGAGGTGGTTAAGCGGTCCCGAACCGAGGTACACGGCTGTCGGCTCCGAAAAATCGGAAACCGGGCTCCAAACAGGAAAAATGGCCTATGACCACGAAACGTAGCCTATGGCCACTGAGAGATGATCTATGAGACCTCTCCCTCCCTTCAGGAAGAGAAAACAGAGAACAAAGCCTGGTTCGCAAACTGAGGCAAGGCACGAAAGAGTCCGGAAGTCCAGAGGCAAGGCTTGCAGCCGGGACTCTGAAACTTCTGAACGAGCACAATATGCAATATCACCGAGTGCTCAATCAGTGACATCTAAGTCTTAAGGTCGGTCAAAAATGTGGTGTCTACAGTTACCCCTCTTTGACAGAACTCGGAAGTCATAAGTGATGGGAGTGAATGTTAAAGCCTAGAGACGACCCATTTTTGACAAGGTCGAAGACTTTGACAAATAGACAAGACAAACAGAGATGTGCCCGCAGGCATGCCCTCAAGCAGGGGCAAAATGCAACCGACAATGCAAGAAGCCGAAGGTATCTCAATGATCATGCCATTGCAGCAAGCTATCATGAAGCACATATTCACAATAGATGCTATAGTTTTAAGCAAGAATGCAAAGCAACAACTACATTTCATGCAATTTAAGAATGCGGAGAATTATTCAATTCTCGCCATGTCTCACACGGAGAAGATACAATACCTACGCGGTTCGTCTGGTTGCACCAGCCTTAAATGAACCGTACATACAATATCGTGCCTGCAAAAGAAAGAAACTCGACAAGCACAACATAATTAGTAACACATGTTCAAAGCAATATTGAATGCAGACAATCGCGGCGTCAATAGAAAAGTGCATCGCAATGCGAGGAGTAACACGCGTGACAACGCGGGTTAAGCACGAGGATTTGACAACACCTGTGAAATGTGCACAATAGTATGAGTGGTGTGCATGAGAATGCAAGTGATGTGCATAACAATGCAGAATAAATGTGAATTCGAATGCGAATTTGTCGTAAAAACGACGAGCAAAGAAATGCGAGTTTTTGATGAGGGTGGCTCAATTGCAACCTCCGGTTTACCTCCCGGAGGGGTCGCAACATGTTCAAAAAGGATACATCTCACTTTTGACAAGTAACGATGAAAAACGCATCGAAAGTTGGAGTTGAAGTTCCGGCAGAGCGATTTCGCGACGGAAAGTGCACTTCTCTTGTACTTTTTCAGGTCTCGGGGACTCCAATCCTTCCCAAAATTTGCAGAGAGCTTGGTGGGCACTTGGGGAACACCACCGACCAGGTCTCGTCCCAGGGAGAGGCCACCGACCAGCATTTTGCAAAGGAGGTGGTCGGCCTGCCACAAAAGGTGGTCGGCCGACCCCCTAGCCCAAATCCGGGGCAGTTCGGTCATTTTGCTCCCATTTCTTTAAATATACTCGGCCAAAGTCTCATTCCTCACAACTTTAGCTCCGAAAACACCTTCTCTACCTTCCTAGACCATTTTCCCCTTCAGATCTGAGCTCTATACGCGTTTTCCAACGCCCCACGCAAGTTGTTTTCGCGAGATCTTTCAGTTTTCATCACTTTGGACCGATTAAATTTTGATTTCAGTGCTTCTTTTCTCATTTTCACCACTTGAGGTAAGTTTGTCTCAACATTTGGAAGATTTTCTCGGGGGTTGACTTTTGTTGACTTTTTCCTTTCCCAAGAGTTGACTTTTGTTGACTTTTTCCAATTTTGGCTCATTTTGCTCATTTTTTGCTCCTTTTTGCAGATTTTCTAAAATGGCTGGTCATTTCCCTCATGGTGGAGGTCCTCCGGGCGCTGGGGATGATCCCAATATTATGGCTCTGCCTCCGAGGGTTCGACCCTTCATACCCGAGAGGTACGACCCTCCGACACATGTGCTCCCGCGGGCTATTTTTTATCACTTCACTGATTTTGATGATCGAGTGCCTGGGGATCTGCTTCTACGAGAGCCAGAGTCTCACCTCTCTCATAAGGCACGAGAGGTATTTACTTCGCCATTTTTTACATTTCTGCAACGTATTCCGCATTTTTGTACGTTTCATGCCTCTTGCTATGCATATCTGCTCTTTTTAGCACGTAGCTTGTTCTGATGCTTAGCCCATGGTACAGTATTCTGTTTGCGTTTTGAACGCTTGAATTCTTGATTACGTAGCCCATAACCTGATGGAGAACACACAACACAGATATATGTTGGCAGTTGAACACACAGCCCAAACTTTGAATTAATGAACACGCAGCCCAAGTTGAACGTGAACACGCAGCACACCCTTGTTGAGAGTACAACACACAGCCCAAACTATGAATTTCTGAACACGCAGCCCAAGTTGAAGGTGAACGAACAGCACACACTTGTTGAGAGTAGAACACACAGCCCAAACTCTAAATTTCTGAACACGCAGCCCAAGTTGAAGGTGAACACACAGCACACACTTGTTGAGAGTAGAACACACAGCCCAAAATCTGAATTTCTGAACACGCAGCCCGAGTTGAAGGTGAACACACAACACACACTTGTTAAGAGTATAACACACAGCCCAAACTCTGAATTGCTGAACATGCAGTCCATGTTGAAGTGAACACACAGCCCACTGATTGAGAGTAGAACACACAGTCCACTGGTTTTGAAATCTGAACACACAGCCCAAATATTTTGATGTTGAACACTCGGCTCGAACTTTGAGGTGAACACACAGTCCACTGATTTTGGAATCTGAACACACAGCCCAAATATTTTGATGTTGAACACTCAGCTCGAACTTTGAGGTGAACACACAGTCCACATTGATTGAGAGTCGAACACACAGCCCAAACTCTGAATTTCTGATTTGATTTTGCATATAGCTTCTACATTTCATTTGCACGCAGCTTGTATATCCCATTTGCATGCAGCTTGTGTATCCTATTTGCACGCAGCTTGTTTATTTCATTCTGAAACTGAATATATATGTATTTACCATGAATGCAGGTGTCCTCCCGTGTTACACGGGGGTACGGCTCCATTGTTGCGAGAGACTGGTACGCGGAGCTCCCAGAGGCCGTCCGCGATTGGCTTGATCTAGCAGGATTCGGGCCCTTTTGTGCCGGGATATCTCGTTATCCAGCTAGCAGGACGTTGATGGGTGCCCAGGTGGAGAGGTGGTGGAACACCACCAACGCCTTTCATTTCTCATCTGTCGGGGATATGACCATGACCCCATTTGACTTTGCCGTATTGACCGGCCTTGACGTGGGAGGCTGGGCAATCCCATATGACGAGGATATGGGCCAGTGGGAGGCTGCTTGGATCTACTTACTAGGAGCTCGTCCACCAGTCGACCGATCCTCGGGCCGAGTCCGGTATACTTGGTTTTCTTCACATTTTAGGCATACTGAGCCCGAGACTCTAGAGGAGATTACACAGTACGCCCGCGGGTTTCTGATGTTCCTCTTCGGGACCACTCTGTTCTCCGACAGGAGGAACACCGTTGGGCTATATCTACTGGGTGCCCTGGCAGACCTCACACAGGTTAGTCGGTATGATTGGGGTGGTGCCAGCTTGGCTACCCTTTATTGCTATATGAGCGCGACCTCCCGCGGACGGGGGAACATAGTCGGCGGCTACTGGAGAGCCTGGGAGGTACCTTCTGCCCTCTTGATTTACATTTCTGCTTTTCAATGTATGTATACACGGCACACTTTACATTCTGTACTCACATTCTGCATTCAGCATTCTGTATTCGGATTCTGCACTCAGCATTCTATATTCTGATGGCCTTTTGCCCCGTTTTCCGCAGTTATGGGTTTTCGCATATTTTCCTACACTAGCGCCAGAGCTGGAGGTGGAGGCGCCCCTTGTGACCCTTTACTCGCTTATTTTCGAGGGCCAGTATCGGCCGCCGCCTCGAGAGACTCTTCTCTACCTATGGAAGTACTTCGACACGGTGTGGCCGTCAGAGGTAATCCAAAACTCCCAATTCCCAATGTTTTCATCTTTGGTTTATTCCGTACATCTACGATTTCTGATCAGCCTATGCATTGGTTACCCGCAAATTACCTGGCAGCCCTGGTTGCCTTTGGGTGGGGACCTTCGATTTCAGTTTGCCGGAGGATGGGGCTCTTCCCGGTATAGGATCTTGTTCGAGGGGCCAGTTGGTAGGGCCTGGTTCCTGGGGGAACGCTTCCTTCGTCAGACTATGGGCTTTCCTGAGCCGAGTGTTCCCTCAGCACCTCCGGACGATATGCGGCTCGCTGATAGGCTTACTCCCCAGGGTGTCATTGACGCTAGGCTGGGCACTGATACACTGCTGCATATAGAGGACGGGGAGTACGCGACCTATCGTCACACCTACTTGATGCCTCCGTTGACAAGTGTCCGTACTTCCTCGAGGAGGTCTACTGACATGCTGTCCTTGAGTCGAGCTCGAGCTGCAGACGCCCCTTCTACTAGCAGGGCTGGCACATCGAGAGGAAGGGCTGGACTGGTCCCCCCGATTCCTCCGACTCATCATCATGCCGAATGGCCAGACATGCCGACTGAGTTGATAGGATGGCGATACGGGACCTCCTACCCGATTCCGATAGAGCCTCCCATGCCTGATCATCGATTTGTCATTGATCCCGACTCACCGCCGGTACACCCTACTGCTTTTCATCTATCATTCAAATACTTAGACATTCCTTTATTCATTGATGACTTGAGCTTGTATCTGCAGCCACCCAGAGAGTACATGGAGGGGGTGATCAGATTGGTGGCCTCACTCGAGGGCATGGTCTTGCGGAGAGAGGCGCAACTGTCTATCGTGGGTTTCCAAGTACTCTTTAGTTTTCTCACATTTATCGTACTTCTGACGACATGTTGACCTTGAACATTTTACTGCTTTGATTAATTGTATGTGTAAAGCACATCTGACACGCCACATTCACATACTGTATCTGCATGCACCCTCACTTCAAGTAGTTTGCTTGCATCTGTATCTGATACACACATTTTGAGCTGATGTATTCAAATTGCACTTTTTATTTTCAAATGCCTCCAGTATATCCGCCACAGACCGGGCCATCTCGACCTTCTCGGGGAGCCGGGCCATCTCGGCCTTCTCGCGGGGCCGGGAGAAGGGAGTCATCTCGCAGACGCAGAGCACACACCGTAGAGGAGGAGCCCGATGAGGACGAGGACGAGGAGGAGGCTACAAATCGTCAGTCAGGGACCTCTGCTGACAGAGAGGAGGGTTCTGACCCTGGTTCTGGGAGTGGAGAGGAGGCTGAGGAGGATCCTGAGGATGACAGTTCCAACTCAGATGGTGCCGGTGGTGCAGAGCCTGTTCCGCAGAAGAGGACGAAGAGGGCCTCTTATTCTTGCTCTTGAGAGCATTGGTGCAGCTGTTTCCTGCTTTATTTATCAACTTTACTAGTAGTTGTAGCACATTGTACATTATTAGGCAGTTTTATTTTCTGTAAAACTTGTACCTTTGCAGTAAAATGTTGTAACAAAGGAAGCATGATGGAATGAAACAGCTTTTTGAAAAAGTGTTGTACTTTATGTTCTCAGCATCGCATCGCATCATTTTGCAACTAAAGAGATTGAACGGTAAATGTGCATTGTGTATGTGCCAAGTTAGGTAGCGAACCGACACGACAAACTAAACAACCTAATCTTACTGAGAATCAGCAAAACAAAAACCTCAGCAAGTTTACAACTCGATAAGCAAAACACAACAAAATTGATAATCAAAGAGTAATAACTCAAATGCACAAGACTCGGCGACTCGATTAAACAAGACTTGGTAAACGAAACAGCTCGACCAACAAAACAACAACTCGATAAGCAAAACAATAACTCTATAAACAAAGTGTATTTCGGACGATTTGGGCGACGAAACGTATCCGAAATAGAGAGAGATGGAGGCTTTTGACACTTCCGATGCATGGAAATACTAGGAACTTTCTTCTGGAGAGTAAACAGGGCCAAATACGCAGATTGGAAGCATGGCCGGCAACTTTTGGGAGCTGGCCGACCAGCTTTTTGCATTTGAGGGGAGGAAAGGTGGTCGGCCTGCTAGAAAAGGTGGCCGGCCGGCCACTTAGTCCAGCCACCACCAAATTTTCGACACGTGTCCCCCCGAACAGTGCCTTATCCTCTTTAAAAGTCCTAGCTCCATGGCTCATGCATTTCACCTCAGTTTTGCACCAAAATGGAAGCGTTTCTCGTCGAAAATCTCACAGCTTGGATTGTTTCTTTAGACGGCTCGGAAAAGTTGAACTTCCGGGGCTTTGGCTTGAATGCACTATTCACGCTGAGCCGCACTCCGCTACACCTTCCTTTCCTTCATGCCGCGGCAAGGTTCTGGAACTCGATAACGCATGTCTTTAGCTTCGGTGGGCAAGAGGTATGTCCAACTTTCGAAGATTTTCAAGCTTTGATGGAATCCAAAAGTTGTGAAGAGATCTTGCTTCAGTTTCGCTTTGGTCACGCCCAAGCTTTAAGGCGGATGTGTGGACTCACCACGCATGACGCTTGGTTTCTGACCTGTAATGGGGAACTGGACATCCTCGGATTGATTTATCGCTTTTCTGACGCCGGTGACCGTGGCGACCATCATTGGCAAGGTTTCCGACATCATGCCCTTTGCTTGTGTAAGCTATCTCACTTTCTGCTTGCGTCGGGCTTTGGTGGATCTAGCATTCGCCTGATTGAAGTTGCTCAAGGCTTGAAGGATGGAAAGAGTTGTATTGCGATGACACTGGCTGAGACGCTGATGGGCTTGGATGCTTTCCATCGCCGGGAGACGACCAGATTTGCGGGGAGTCCACTACTGCTGCAGGTAATGTTTCCCACCCAATCTCACATATGTAATGCTCACATCACTCGGCCCTCAGGCTCAGTTTTTCTCACAAAACCCTTGTCTTACATTTCTCTCATCGTACATCTCTCTATTCTTTATTCTCTCATTTTTCATCCCTCCCCCAAGTATGGTTGATGGATAAATTGCAAGTTGTGGACTCTTGCCCAGCCTACTCAGCTCGCGGCTACTTCTTTCGACAACGCCTAGTCGATGCCTTTGATGAGGGATGGTGGTTCGACTGGATGCACAATTTGTCTGCAGATCGCATCGCCTGGCGCTGCCCTTGGCTCAGTCTCCCGGCAATGAGCTATAGCATGTTCCGGCAGACCGGGATCCAGTTGGTTGGTCTGACTCACTGTGTATTCTACTTTCCGTTTCGGTTCCAACGCCAGTTTGGTCATGATCAGATTTGCCCGCCAAAGGGGATAGAGTATCCGGCTGCCTTCCCAATTCGAGGTGCACAGCTTGCCCGATATGCCACAGCATGGAGGACGAGAGAACTCCTGGCCCCCGCTCCCACTTTCAGTTATACTTTGTCAGACGAGTGCTTGGATTGGCTCAATGAAGACGCACAGATTGGGCCCAGCTTGGTATTAGAAGCTTCGACCAGCTCTGGGAGGAGGCGCAGGGACACCTGACTTGACTATGCCCCGGACTTATTGCTTTATTAGTACTTTCAATTTTTCTTTATGAATGTAATAAAAAGAAACTTTGATTGTATGCAAGAGCAGGAGAACTGTTTTGAAAATCAATGAAATTGAAAGCTGTGGTACTAAAAATTTTCTGCTTTGGCCCAAAAATGGTCTTAGTTGTAGAAAGATTAATTTGAACAAAGTCAACTTTTATTAAAACTTTTCAAAACCATTTTTGATATGGATCAGAACTGGACATGCCTGAGATCTGTCACTGAGATGCACAACCCCGGATCCCTGCAATTGGAAAGTTGCCCCTAGTCTGAAGAGTACCGCGGCGCTGCATGGCAACGAAAAGTTGCCCCTAGTCTGAATAGCACTACACCGGAGATTCAAACGGAAGCTGATAGACAAAGATGACTGAGATGATCAAATGGACAAAGTTGATTGGGGAAAAGTTTATGGCTGAACTTCAGGGTGAAGTTGCCTATGTATCCCGAAGACGGGAATCAAGCCTTACGTAGTTCAGGCTTAGGTTCACTCGATTATTTTCACTCTCCTTTTACGCTCTAACTTTTTTCAAGGTCGCCCTTTGCGGGTTTTCAACCTTGCGAGCTCAGTTTTTATATTTTCCAATTTTTTGTTCTCTAACTTTTGCCTAGGTCGCCCTTTCCGGTTTTCGGCCTAGCGAGCCTCTCAGGGGTAATATTTCTTCAACTTGTCCATGTTGATTGGTTGGAAAAATTCCAAGCCATCTAGGTCCATCAAAACCACAGCTCCACCTGACCAGATAGACTTGATGATGTAGGGACCAGTCCAATTAGGTCTGAACTTGCCCCTTGGGTCGTGGATGGGAGCTCGGTTGTCCTTGAGCACCAATCTGCTTCGGCTATTTGACACTCAGCCAATACTCGCAATGACGGAACCTCAATCTCGATAGGTAGAACGACCTCCATCCCATAAACCAATGAATACGGAGTCGCTCCGGTAGAAGTTCTAATTGAAGTCCTGTAGCCCCACAGAGCAAATGGTAGCTTATCTGGCCAATCCCGGTAGGTTTCCACCATCTTCTGCAGTATGTGTTTGATACTCTTGTTGGCGGCCTCGACCGTTCCATTGGTTTGCGGCCGCTATGTGGATGACTTATGGAAAGCCACGTTGTATTTTTCCAATAAGTCAATCACTTCCTTCTTGAAGTGGGAGTCGTTATCTGAAATGACTTCGTTTGGGACCCCGTAACGACAGATGATGTTGTTTCTGATAAATTTTACAACGTGCGACGCCTTCAATATCGCATACGATTGGGCCTCGACCCACTTTGTAAAGTAATCTATCGCGACCAAGATGAACTCATGCCCATTCGACTCCTTTGGAGTGACAGCCCCGATCACATCGATTCCCCAAACTGAAAATGGCCATGGCGAAGTCATGTTGTACAGCTTTGATGGTGGGATGTTCATGCAGTTTGCATGAATCTGACATTTGTGGCATCGCCGAACAAAACCGATGCAATCCTCCTCCATGGTGGACCTGTAGTAACCCTGTCTGAGGATCTTCCGTGCTAGCATTACTCCGTTCATATGCGCACCTCATTCTCCTCCATGGATGGCCTCCATCAGGCGCTTCGATTCCTCAGCTGCAACACATAGCTTATGCATTCCTAGATGACCCCTCTTATACAGCTTACCCCCACAGATGATGAACTGAACGACCATCCTTCTGATCGCCCTTTTATCCTTGGCATTTTCCCCTGGCGGGTATGCTTCCTTTTCCAAGAAATTCCAAATGTCATAATACCAGGGGTTTGCGTCCTGAACCTCATCTATAGCAGCGATCAACTCATAGGCTGGCGCAAATTTCTGGTCAATGATGACTGGACGTATCCGGATTCCGAACAGGATGTCTATCATGAAAGAGAGGGTTGCTAAAGAATCTGTGAACCTGTTGTTCTCTCTTGGAAGATGAGCAAAGTTTAGCTTTTTAAACCGAGGAATTAACAAGTCCAAGGTCTGGTGATACATCATCATCTTTTCTTCTTTGACTTTCCAGTCTCCTTTTGCTTAAAAAATAACTAAGTTCGAGTCCCTGATAACATCTAATCTTTTTGCCCCTAGTTCTAGGGTGGCTTCTAAACCAATGATACACGCTTCATATTCTGCTTCATTATTGGACACCTTGAACCAGAGTTTGAAGGCTAAAGGTATATGGAGTCCTGTAGCCCCACAGAGCAAATGGCAGCTTATCTAGCCAATCCGGTAGGTTTCCACCATCTTCTGCAGTATGTGTTTGATATTCTTGTTGGCGGCCTCGACCGTTCCGTTGGTTTGCGGCCAGTATGTGGATGACTTATGGAAAGCCACGTTGTATTTTTCCAATAAGTCAATCACTTCCTTCTTGAAGTAGGAACCGTTATCTGAAATGACTTCGTTTGGGACCCCGTAGCGACAGATGATTTTGTTTCTGATAAATTTTACAATGTGCGACGCCTTCAATATCGCATACGATTGGGCCTCGACCCACTTTGTAAAGTAATCTATCGCGACCAAGATGAACTCATGCCCATTCGACTCCTTCGGAGTGACAGCCCCGATCACATCGATTCCCCAAACTGAAAATAGTATCAATATTACTATTTCAAAACTATGACTTTACCTATTATATAAATTATAAATAATCAAAATTTCTAAAATTATATCACGTTATTTATTATTACATTAATTAATAAATCAATTGATACATATAAAATTATTCTTAAATATAAATCTTTTAATATTGTTACACTGAAATGCAATTTTTCCTAAAAGAAAATCAGTTTTTGTTTTTTTATTTTTAAGTAAGACTTGAAAGTCACAGATAATCTAAAGTCCAAGACGCAACGTCAGGGTTGGTCATCTGTCCAGCAAAGACTTCACGGCGTCGTTTGACTGGATGCCACTTTATGCGTTGGCCTGCTTTCGTCCAAAACAAGAAATTAATCGCCCATTTAAAAAAAAAATAGTTAAAATTAAAATAACTCGATAAAATAAATTTAAATAATTAATAAAAAAATATCTCATCTACCTTATAATTATTTTATTTTATTTTTACAATTATAAAAATTAACTATCTTTCTAAATACAATTAAAATAGTTTAAAAAAAATCTAATAACTAACTAAAATAGTAAATTTTTCAAACAAAACCAATTTTAAGATAAATTACAAATATACTCCTGCGATTTATTTAAAATATAAATTGTCTTTTGTGATTTGAAAAAATTATAAATATCTCATTATCAAACTTTTTATTTAACATAATTAACTAAAAAAAATAAAATTTATAATTGCTCTCCCATATAATAATAAAGTTATTAATTAAAA
Organism: Camellia sinensis; assembly: GCF_004153795.1. NCBI lineage: Eukaryota > Viridiplantae > Streptophyta > Magnoliopsida > Ericales > Theaceae > Camellia > Camellia sinensis. Next base: position 427,846 of record NW_021024555.1, read on the forward strand.
TATATTTGTAATATCATTGAAAATTCTTATTTGACTTTAAATTTATTAATAAAATTGACAAGTGATCGGTGGAATCAGATTCCGGCTCACTACCTGACTCGGTACTGCTGGACAAAAATCTCTCTTCATACTGCCAAGTGAGAGAGGGTGCGATAGATGCATCCAAAATAGTTGCTGGCAGGCCCGCAGTCGTTCCATTCCCGATCACGCATACCGAGAAGTTATCCCCCAAGCACTCCTGGTCGATCGGAGGATCTGAAAGTAGACATGCCAGTGCTACCCCCATTTCAAATTCGGTGTCCTCAGACTGCACTTTCTTACTCTGTTCAACCTCAGCTGATGGGTCTGTCTGCTCTTCGGTAACGTCATCCCCGGACAACTGTCGGTCAAAGAAAATCTCAAACCCCGGCACGCGCTTCCTCTCCGCGTTCAGCCACGGCTCTGGGAAGCCACAAAAGGGGAAGTTCTTCCATTCCCGGACGAAGTGTCCGTTTAGGGTACCCTGAATGGGTCGATGCATTAACTCAAAAGGCTTCCCTCCCTTCTTTGCTTTGGCTCTCCCAGCCATCTCTTTACCCTTTCTCACCCAGTCCTCTTTAGTGGGCAGATAACCCAAGCCAAAGGTATGTGGATTGTGCGGCACTTCGGCTAATGCTGCGGCGCCCTTTCAGCTGCTCTTTCCCAATCCCATCCCGGGGATGTGTTGTAGCTTGTTCATGAGGTATACAGATTGAGCGCTGACATATACTCCCTCATTAACAACCATGATATTCTGCACAACCCGGGCCTCAGCCAGAGTAAACCCTGATAAGAACACATCTTCCACGCCGTGCTCCATTTCCAAGACTGGTGTAGACACTTCTAGCGGTGGATGAATTGATGAATTCCCAAAAACAATAGCTACCCCTTTCCCGTGAGGGCAGTTCAACATCTGATGCAAGGTGGAAGAGACTGCCTTGACCTGGTGTAACTACGGTCGCCCCAAAAGTAGGTTAAACGTTGCGGGAACGTCAAAGACATGGAATTCAAGGTTGTGTTGTCCTGGACCAACTTGGGTCTGAATTTTGATAGTCCCCATCACCTCCGTACTTGTATTATCATAGGCTCTGATCACTTGAGTTGTCGGCACGAAGTCCGCGGGCTTCAACCCGATCGCATATGCCGTCCTTGACGGGCATACATTAATGGCGGATCCCGTGTCTATAAGAACCACTGGCACCCACTTGCCTCTACATTCTACGGAGATGTAAAGGGGTTTGTTATGATTTGCGCCCTCAGGCGGCAATTCTTTATCTGAAAAGGTTAGTGTCGGGGAACCTCCTCCTCGAAAGACCAGTCCAACCAGCTGCTCTGGCGTGGTATCTATAGAGAGTTTGGCCTTGTCCATAGCAGATAGGACAGCTTGTCTGTGCACTCGTGAAGCCATAAGCAGTCCCCAGATGGAGTTGTCTGCTTGTATTTTCTTTAACTGTTTGAGTACAGCCTCCTCTTCAAGCTGTTTCTCCTTCTGTTTCTCATCTTCTTTATCCTTCCCAGATGCCTCTGGCTGGTCCAGGTGCAGGGGCTTGAAATACCGCCCGCTTCTCGCATATGGTCGACTTCTCCGACATACCAGGTGTCGTCTGGCTGATGGTTTCCCCAATCTTCATCTGTGTGGGCAAGACATAAATCATCGTCTTCCCACCACATTCCGTCAGCGGCCAACAGACACCTGTCCGGCCCCGGTATGATCGTACTCACAGTACCTTCAGCCCGCATGCCCGCAGCATCTTCTGTTCTTGTGCCCACAGCACCCTCGGCCCCTTCATGGGCTTTTGCCTTCCTGATTCTCTCAGAATCCCAAATCTTTTCTTATTTTACCTGTGTCGGTGTAGGTTGTTGTTCAACTTTCTCTGCATCCACAATGCTCAAGTCCCGAGCGAAATTCTTCATACCGGCGCTCTCCGGCAATGTAATTTGACTTCCGTCCCTTTCGGCCACAGTCGATACTCTCGCCCCTGCTGGGCCCTGTTCTGGTTGGGACTCTACCATCACATCCGATTGATCATCCAGCCACCCAGTGGCCTCTACTGATTCTTCATAATCAAACCAGTTGACTGTCACGCCCCCTGATTCTTGGTCATCGAAAAACTGTAGGTTGGCAAAGTCCTCCTCCACAGCCGTCAAATCATTTGCCCCTTGCTTAAATCCATCCTCCTGGATCACACACAGCTCTTCCTTCTCTGGGAATTCTATACCCAGCCCAATCTGGCCTGTTGACAAGATGTACTCACTCGAATCATAGACTTCCCCAGCAAAACTCTCAGACTGTTCAATCCCAGACTCAACAATTCCATTCTTTTCTGAAGTCTGCACTGCCCCATCTTCGATGGTCACCACCGTCGGCTCTGGTTGGGTTGTGGAGATGTCCATCATACACAAAGAGTCGGTGCAGTCAGGAAGGAGCACCTCCAGCTTGGGTAGGTGGGATGGGGTGATATAGATACTAGGATCATAAGATGCGACCCCAGTTTGGATAAAATTGATTCTATTGGGAAGGGGAGCTTAGTTATGCGGTGGAAGAGGATTGGTTGTGACATTGGGTTTGTCGGGAGGCGCAATCACCTACTTGTCAATAAGATCCTGGATCTCATGACGCAATCTAAAACAACGGTCAGTGTCGTGACCGTATTGTTGGTGATACGCGTAGTATTTTGCTGGGTCATGAGAGGGAGGGAGTGGATTTGGTAGTGGCCTCGGCTCCAGGGGCTTCAAATGCTTTTTCCTGATTAATACCCCTAGAGCTTTGGACAGGGGCATGCATAAGGGTGTGAAGGTTCTTTGGCCTCTGGGTTGGTATTTGGTGGTTTGGGTGTTACTTCCGAATGCACCGGAGAAGGGCATGGCTGCCATGGGTCTTGGAAGGGGAGGGGGAATGGTGGTGACCATGCTCACCTCTGAAGCTCTTGCAGTTGCAGTGCCACTCGGGCCTGTATTGTTGTTACGGTTGAAAGTCCTCCTTGGTTGCTCCCTATCTTGGTCGATCAGACCCTGTTTCATTGCATCTTCAATCTGTACCCCCACCTCGTGCAGATCTGAAAAAGTGGGGAAGGGTAGTACAATCATCTTTTGCATCAATTTTGGCTAGAGATTGTGTACAGTCATCCTGATCTGGTCTTTATCGGTGGGCCTTAAAGTCATCATCGAGGCCTTCGCCCTCCACCGGGTTACGAAATCCGAGAAACTCTCCTAGGGCTCCTGCCTTGTTGTTTCGAGATTACGAGTTGTAATCTCAATTTGGGTGTTGTAAGAGTATTGTGCAACAAAGGCTTCAGCCATTTCATCCCAACTCCGCTTGACATCATCCTCCAATTTTGCATACCAGATGGCGGCTACACCCGACAGGGTCCGGCCAAATAGTGAAAGCTTCTGGGGTCTAGTTAGGCCCATTGGCCGCAGTATATCTGAGAATAGCCGGAGGTGGACCATGGGATCCCTAGACCCGTCGAAGCGATCGATCTGCGGCATTTTAAATCTATCCGGCAGCGTCACGGCCACATCGGTATATCCGTCTTTGATATCCGGAATAGCCTTTACCCCTTGTGATTTCTTAAAAAGCTTTTCGAGCTTGCTCAATTTCAGTGCTGTTGGGTCTATTTCGAACTCAAAAGGAGAGTCTGGTTGGTTGATAGGTGTAGGCGCCTTAGACAGTTGAGGCAGAAGTGGGGGCGGAGCCGGCCCCGTTGGAAGGTCTGTGTCCTCCTGGACGTTCTAGACATTTGGCAAGGTGTTCCGGGCATTTGGCAGGACATTCTGGACAGTTGGTGTCTGCTCTGGTAACGGGATCCCTGGTGGGGGAGGAACTGGATGTGAGGCTGACGCTCCGGCTTGCTGCTGGAGCCGGGTAATTAGCTCCGCCTACTGGGCCATGATTGTGGCCTGCTGTTTAGAGAATTTCGCTTGGCGGACAACGTCCTCCTGCATTTGCTTCATACTCTCTTGGAGCTGACGCATCATTTCCTCCATTCCAGCTACGCTCTGCTGATCCTGCTGACTGATTGGTATGTGTATTTCTATGGCAGAAACTAAAACCTCAACCCGACTGTTCACTGCTAGGGTAGACCACTGTTCTAGTAACCTCTGCTCAGACACACTGCGTTTTCTTGGCCTTCTTCTGACAACTGGGGGTAGAGAATGAAACACTGGCTGTCCGTCAACCAGATCCTCGAATCGATTGAGCCGGCGACCTCTTGTCCATAGTGCTTGGGGAATATCGACTGGGTCGGAAGCAATTATGCTAAAACTGCCCTGGTAAAAAGGTAAATAAAGCAATAAGGAAATAAATAAACAGATAAACGGACAGCATAACAGCTTAAAGTAAATACACAACACACAGCTGGGCATAACAACACATGGCCGATAAGCTGAATACACATTGTCCTCAATCACTGATCATTATCCCTGAATCACTGTCCCCAAAGACTGAATCTGATACCCGCAGATAACTGATTCTCAAACGCAGCCTGATGCCCTCAGGCTTGATGCCCCAAACTCGCAAACTGATACATGCAACCCCTGTAGAGATACACTCTGACAACACATAACAGATAATTGAGAGCCAAAACACCCCTATGTTGGGGTAGGGTGTTCCCTGTCCTATTTTGTCAGGAGCTAGGGTTTCACTACGCACACAGCGGTTCTCAAACAAC
>NW_021024555.1:434466-449846 GCF_004153795.1 Camellia sinensis
GATGTAACAAGGCATACACAATGCTCTAACATACAGCCTAGCATACGCAACGCTATGAATCGAAATGGCATACACAATGCAGAAAGGACTTACACCAACATGAGTGGACCTCAGCCACACTCACATCAGTAGCCATTAGATGAAAAATGAGACTCTCAAAATACGTGCACGCATGCACGCAAATCGAGGACCGAGCCTAAGGCAACAAATGCCATTCTACCAAAGCATGGCAAGGCATGGAATGTGGTATGCAAACATGCAAATTTCAGCACTAAAATATGATGCTAAACAGCCCTGAAACAAGGCAATATGGCACCCGATGCACGAGATGAAACCCGAAATTCGAAACTAGGCACATGGAATGACTTACAGCTATACAAAGCATGCATTATTTGATCATGAAGCATGATGACAGATGCAAGAGAGTCCCAAAACATGCATATTTCCATTTTATAACAAGTCCTAAAAATAAACGTAAATAGGGCTAACCTATCATGCAAAAATGGCCCCAAAATAGAGATTAAACACAAAGGGACAGCATCTAGCCCCAAATGGCAAAGAGCCCTTCAACAAAGTTGAAGAGGGACTCAAAACAGGGCACTTTACAGTTTACATCAAGCCACGAAAATAATAACAAATAAGGCCAAACTATCATGCAAGAAAAGGCCTAAAAGAGGGGTAAAGAGACAAGTGGCAGCTGCTGTTCTCAAAAAGAAGAGAGCCCTTCAACAATGTTGAATAAAGGCTCAAAACAAGATATTTCACAGTTTATGGAAAGGTCCAAAACAGCTCACAAATAGGCCCAAAATACTATGCAAAAATTGGCCTAAAAGAGAGATAAAGAAGCAAGTGATAGCACGAGGGCTCAAATAGAGGAGAGCCCTTCAACAATGTTGAATAAGGGCTCAAAAAAAGTTATTTTACAGTTTATGTAAAAGTCCAAAACAACTCACAAATAGGCCTAAAATACTATGCAAAAATTGGCCTAAAAGAGAGTTTAAACACAAAGGGTGAGGAGGGGACCTCAAACAGAGAAAGACCCTTAATCAAACATGGAGATGAGTACAAAATATGACTATTTACAGTTTGGGTCGGAGCCCAAAAATGCTAGCAAGTATGGCTTAGATACAAAGCACGATAAGGCACAAAAGAGGGAAAATGGGACTCACCCTTGTAGACCAATGGACCAGCAGCTCTTGGACCAATTTTGGGAGCTCTTCACCTCTGGAAAGCAGCCTCAAGTTGCTAGAATGGGGGATGGAGGCCTTGTGCTATGAGGTGTAGGGTAAATGGTGTAAGGCTTTTAGGGTTTAGAGGGTTGAAGTAGAGAGAGAGTGAGAGTTGTAGGCAAAGGCTCCAAACCAATTTTTCTAACCTCCTAAAATGCAGCTGGGGGTGCTGTTTATATAGGCAAAGGAATGGAGGAAAGGGGGGGAAATCAAATTCAAATTTCTCCCCCAAAAGAGCCCCCCTCGGATACAGGATCTGGGGGAAAAAAGAGGGCATATCTGTAAGGAACCAGGTGAGGAGGTCATGGCCGGCCAGGTTTTGGGGGTTCAGGTGGCCGGCCGACCACCTCCCATGGCCGGCCGACCAAGGGTCAAAAAGGTCAAGCACAATTATTGGTCGGCCACCTCAAAAAGGTGGCCTCCCATGTGTGCACAACACAACTATGTGATTGAAACCCAGAAAAAGTGAACCAGGAGAGAGAAAAGACCATTCTGTAGAGGGGGTTAAAATGGTCAGGCACAATTACTGGTCGGCCACCAAATATTGGTGGCCTCCCAGGTGTGTACAACACAAATATGGGGTTTATGGTTCAAGAAAGTGGCCCCGGGGTGGTCAACATTGGCTTTCAAGTGAGGAAAACGGGCGTCGAAGAGAGATGAAGAAATAAAGCTGGTTTTTCAGAACAATTGCTGGCCTCCCACCCTCCTACATGCTTCCTAACCATGAAAATAAGGTCTCCACCAAAAATGAACCAAAACGGATGTAAAACGGAGGTTCGGGGATCGAAACGCGCAGCCCGGGGCCCCGAAAATGGGCTGTTAAGCACCGGAGGTGGCGTTTGACCACGAAGTTGGTCTCTCGGACCCCAGTGTCCCTCAAAAGGGAGGAAATAAGATGTATGCCAAAAACCGGAGCAAACGGAGGTGGTTAAGTAGTCCCGAACCGAGGCACACGGTCGTCGGCTCTGAAAAATCGGAAACTGGGCTCCAAACGGGAAAAATGGCCTATGACCATGAAACGTAGCCTACGGCCACTGAGAGATGATCTACGAGACCTCTCCCTCCCTTCGGGAAGAGAAAACAGAGAAAACAGAGCCTGGTTCGCAAACCGAGGCAAGGCACGAAAGAGTCCAAAAGTCTAGAGGCAAGGCTTGCAGCCGGGACTCTGAAACTTCTGAACGAGCACAATATGCAATATCACCGAGTGCTCAATCAGTGACGTCTAAGTCTTAAGGTCGGTCAAAAATGAGGTGTCTACAGTTGCCCCTCTTTGACAGAACTCGGAAGTCATAAGTGATGGGAGTGAATGTCAAAGCCCAGAGACGACCTATTTTTGACAAGGCCGAAGACTTAGACAAACAGAGATGTGCCCGCAGGCATGCCCTCAGGCAGGGGAAAAATGCAACCGACAATGCAAGAAGCTGAAGGTATCTCAATGATCATGCAAATGCAGCAAGCTGTAATGAAGCACATATTCACAATAGATGCAACAGTTTTAAGCAAGAATGCAAAGCAACAACTACATTTCATGCAGTTAAGAACGCAGAGAATTGTTCGATTCTTGCCACGTTTCACACGGAGAAGATACAATACCTGCGCGATTCGTCTGGTTGCATTAGCTTCGAATGAACCGTACATGCAATATCGTGTCTCATGCTGCTGGGGATCTCTCGCTTCTTCTTGATTGAGCCACAGGTACTACTTTTCTCCCTGACTATGGTCGCAGCTTTCCCTATTCTTCAACAGGGTGACAGAAATGCAAAATAAATGTGAATTCGAATGCGAATTTGTCGTAAAAACGACGAGCAAAGAAATGCGAGTTTTTGATGAGGGTGGCTCAATTGCGACATCCGGTTTACCTCCCGGAGGGGTCGCAACATGTTCGAAAAGGATACATCTCACTTTTGACGAGTAACGATGAAAAACGCATCAAAAGTTGGAGTTGAAGTTCCGGCAGAGCGATTTCGCGACGGAAAGTGCACTTCTCTTGTACTTTTTCAGGTCTCGGGGACTCCAATCCTTCCCAAAATTTGCAGAGAGCTTGATGGGCACTTGGGGAACACCACCGACCAGGTCTCGTCCCAAGGAGAGGCCACCGACCAGCATTTTGCAAAGGGGGTGGCCGGCCTGCCACAAAAGGTGGTCGGCCGACCCCCTAGCCCAAATCTGGGGCAGTTCGGTCATTTTGCTCCCATTTCTTTAAATATACTCGGCCAAAGTCTCATTCCTCGCAACTTCAGCTCCAAAAACACCTTCTCTACCTTCCTAGACCATTTTCCCCTTCAGATCTGAGCTCTATACGCATTTTCCAACGCCCCACGCAAGTTGTTTTCGCAAAATCTTTCAGTTTTCATCACTTTGGACCGATTAAATTTTGATTTCAGTGCTTCTTTTCTCATTTTCACCACTTGAGGTAAGTTTGTCTCAACATTTGGAAGATTTTCTCGGGGGTTGACTTTTGTTGACTTTTTCCTTTCCCGAGAGTTGACTTTTGTTGACTTTTTCCAATTTTGGCTCATTTTGCTCATTTTTTGCTCCTTTTTGCAGTTTTTCTAAAATGGCTGGTCATTTCCCTCATGGTGGAGGTCCTCCGGGCGCCGGGGATGATCCCGATATTATGGCTCTGCCTCCGAGGGTTCGACCCTTCATACCCGAGAGGTACGACCCTCCGACACATGTGCTCCCGCGGGCTATTTTTTATCACTTCACTGATTTTGATGATCGAGCGCCTGGGGATCTGCTTCTGCGAGAGCCGGAGTCTCACCACTCTCATGAGGCACGAAAGGTATTTACTTTGCCCTTTTTACATTTCTGCAATGTATTCCGCATTTTTGTACGTTTCATGCCTCTTGCTATGCATATCTGCTCCTTTTAGCACGTAGCTTGTTCTGATGCTTAGCCCATGGTACAGTATTCTGGCTGCGTTTTGAACGCTTGAATTCTTGATTACGTTGCCCATAACCAGATGGTGAACACACAGCACACATATATATTGACAGTTGAATACACAGCCCATACTCTGAATTGCTGAACAAGCAGCCCAAGTTGAAGGTGAACACGCAGCACACCCTTGTTGAGAGTAGAACACACAGCCCAAACTCTGAATTTCTGAACACGCAGCCCAAGTTGAAGGTGAACACACAGCACACACTTGTTGAGAGTAGAACACACAGCCCAAACTCTGAATTTCTGAACACGCTGTCCAAGTTGAAGGTGAACACACAGCACACACTTGTTAAGAGTAGAACACACAGCCCAAACTCTGAATTGCTGAACACACAGCCCAAGTTGAAGTGAACACACAGCCCACTGATTGAGAGTAGAACACACAGCCCACTGGTTTTGAAATCTGAACACACAGCCCAAATATTTTGATGTTGAACACTCGGCTCGAACTTTGAGGTGAACACACAGTCCACTATTTTGGAATCTGAACACACAACCCAAATATTTTGATGTTGAACACTCGGCTCGAACTTTGAGGTGAACACACAGTCCACATTGATTGAGAGTCGAACACACAGCCCAAACTCTGAATTTCTGATTTGATTTTGCATATAGCTTATAAATTTCGTTTGCACGTAGCTTGTATATCCCATTTGCACGCAGCTTGTATATCCTATTTGCACGCAGCTTGTTTATTTCTTTCTGAAACTGAATATATGTATTTACCATGAATGCAGGTGTCCTCCCGTGTTACACGGGGGTACGGCTCCATTGTTGCGAGAGACTGGTACGCGGAGCTCCAAGAGGCCATCCGCGATTGGGTTGATCTAGCAGGATTCGGGCCCTTTTGTGCCAGGATATCTCGTTATCTAGCTAGCAGGACGTTGATGGGCGTCCTGGTGGAGAGGTGGTGGGACAGCACCAACTCCTTTCATTTCTCATCTGTCGGGGATATGACCATGACCACATTTGACTTTGCCGTATTGACCGGCCTTGACGTGGGAGGCTGGGCGATCCCATATGACGAGGATATGGGCCAGTGAGAGGCCCCTTGGATCTACTTACTAGGAGCTCATCTACCGGTCGACCGATCCTCGGGCCGAGTCCGGTATACTTGGTTTTCTTCACATTTTAGGCATACTGAGCCCGAGACTCTGGAGGAGATTACACAGTACGCCCGCGGGTTTCTGATGTTCCTCTTCGGGACCACTTTGTTCTCTGACAGGGGGAACACCGTTGGGCTATATCTGCTGAGTGCCCCGACAGACCTCACACAGGTTAGTCGGTATGATTGGGGTGGTGCCAGCTTGGCTACCCTTTATTGCTATATGAGCGCGACCTCCCGCGGATGAGGGAACATAGTCGGCGGCTACTGGAGAGCCTGGGAGGTACCTTCTGCCCTCTTGATTTACATTTCTGCTTTTCAATGTATGTATATTGCACACACGGCACACTTTATACTCTGTCCTAACATCCTGCAATCGGCATTCTATATTCTGAAGGCCTTTTGCCCCGTTTTCTGCAGTTATTGGTTTTCGCATATTTTCCTACACTAGCGCCAGAGCTGGAGGTGGAGGCACCCCTTGTGACCCTTTACTCGCTTATTTTCGAGGGCCAGTACCGGCCGCGGCCTCGGGAGACTCTTCTCTACCTATGGCAGTACTTCGACACGGTGCGGCCATCAGAGGTAATCCAAAACTCCCAATTCCCAATGTTTTCATCTTTGGTTTATTCCGTACATCTACGATTTTTGATCAGCCTATGCATTGGTTACCCGCAGATTACCTGGCAGCCCTGGTTACCTTTGGGTGGGGACCTTCGATTTCAGTTTTCCGGAGGATGGGGCTCTTCCCGGTATAGGATCTTGTTCGAGGGGCCAGTTGGTAGGGCCTGGTTCCTGGGGGAATGCTTCCTTCGTCAAACTATGGGCTTTCCTGAGCCGAGTGTTCCCTCAGCACCTCCGGACGATATGCGGCTTGCTGATAGGCTTACTTCCCAGGGTGTCATTGATGCTAGGCTGGGCACTGATGCACTGCTGCATATAGAGGACGGGGAGTACGCGACCTACCGTCACACCTACTTGATGCCTCCGTTGACAGGTGTCCGTACTCCCTCGAGGAGGTCTACTGACATGCCGTCTTTGAGTCGAGCTCGGGCCGCAGACGCCCCTTCTACTAGCAGGGCTGGCACATCGAGAGGAAGGGCTGGACTGGTCCCCCCGATTCCTCCGACTCATCATCATGCCGAATGGCCAGACATGCCGATCGAGTTGACAGGATGGCGATACGGGACCTCCTACCCGATTCCAATAGAGCCTCCCATGCCTGATCATCGATATGTCATTGATCGCGACTCACCGCCGGTACGCCCTACTACTTTTTATCTATCATTCAAATACTTAGACATTCCTTTATTCATTGATGACTTGAGCTTGTATCTGCAGCCACCTAGAGAGTACATAGAGGGGGTGATCGGATTGGTGGCCTCACTTGAGGGCATGGTCTTGCGGAGAGAGGCGCAGCTGTCTATCATGGGTTTCCAAGTACTCTTTAGTTTTCTCACATTTATCGTACTTCTGACGACATGTTGACCTTGAACATTTTACTGCTTTGATTAATTGTATGTGTAGAGCACATCTGACACGCCACATTCGCATACTGTATCTGCATGCACCCTCACTTCATGTAGTTTGCTTGCATCTGTATCTGATGCACACATTTTGAGCTGATGTATTCAAATTGCACTTTTTATTTTCAGATGCCTCCAGTATATCTGCCACAGACCGGGCCATCTCGACCTTCTCAGGGAGCCGGGCCATCTCGGCCTTCTCGCGGGGCCGGGAGATGGGAGTCGTCCCGCAGACGCAGAGCACACATCGTAGAGGAGGAGGCCGATAAGGACGAAGAGGAGGAGGAGGCTACAGATCGTCAGTCAGAGACCTCTGCTGACAGAGAGGAGGGTTCCGACCCTGGTTCTGGGAGTGGAGAGGAGACTGAGGAGGATCCTGAGGATGACAGTTCCGACTCAGATGGTGCCGGTGGTGCAGAGCCTGTTCCGCAGAAGAGGACGAAGAGGGCCTCTTATTCCTGCTCTTGAGAGCATTGGTGCAGCTGTTTCCTACTTTATTTATCACTTTTACTAGTAGTTGTAGCACATTGTACATTATTAGGCAGTTTTATTTTCTATAAAACTTGTACCTTTGCTGTAAAATGTTGTAAGAAAGGAAGCATGATGGAATGAAACAATTTTTTTGAAAAAGTGTTGTACTTTATGTTCACAGCATCGCATCGCATCATTTTGCAAGTAAAGAGATTGAACAGTAAATGTGCATTGTGTATGTGCCAAGTCAGGTAGCGAATCGACACGACAAACTAAACAACCTAATCTTACTGAGAATCAACAAAACAAAAACCTCAGCAAGTTTACAACTCGATAAGCAAAACACAACAAAATTAATAATCAAAGAGTAATAACTCAAATGCACAAGACTCGGCGACTCGATTAAACAAGACTCGATAAACGAAATAGTTCGACCAACAAAACAACAACTCGATAAGCAAAACAACAACTCTATAAACAAAGTGTATTTCGGACGATTTGGGCAACGAAACGTATCCGAAATAGAGAGAGATGGAGGCTTTTGACACTCCCAATGCATGGAAATGCTAAGAACTTTCTTCTGGAGAGTAAACAAGGCCAAATACTCAGATTGCAAGCATGGCCGGCCACTTTTGGGAGCTGGCCGACCAGCTTTTTGCATTTGAGGGGAGGAGAGGTGGTCGGCCTGCTAGAAAAGGTGGCCGGCCAGCCACTTAGTCCAGCCACCACCAAATTTTCGACACGTGTCCCCCCGAACAGTGCCTTATCCTCTTTAAAAGTCCTAGCTCCGTGGCTCATGCATTTCACCTCAGTTTTGCACCAAAATGGAAGCGTTTCTCGTCGAAAATCTCACAGCTTGGATTGCTTCTTTAGACGGCTCGGAAAAGTGAACTTCCGGGCTTTTGGCTTGGAATGCACTATTCACGCTAGTCCGCACTTCCGCTAACACCTTCTCTCTCCTTCATAGACCGCGGCAAAGGTCTATTGGAACTTCGGTAACGCAATGTTCTTTAGCCTTCGCCGGTGCAAGAGGTATGTCAACTTCGAAGATTTTCAAGATTTGATCAATCGAAAAGTTGTGAAGAGATCTTGCGCTCAGTTTCGCTTTGGTCACGCTCAACTTTTAAGGCGGATGTGTGGACTCACCACGTACATGACGCTCGTCTCTGACTTGTAATGGGGAACTGGACATCCTTGGATTGATTTATCGCTTTTCTGACGCCGGTGACCGTGGCGACCATCATTGGCAAGGTTTCCGACAACATGCCCTTTGCTTGTGTATGCTATCTCACTTTCTGCTTCCGTCGGGCTTTGGTGGATCTAGCATTCGCCTGATTGAAGTTGCTCAAGGCTTGAAGGATGGAAAGAGTTGTATTGCGATGACACTGGCTGAGACGCTGATGGGCTTGGATGCTTTCCATCGCCGGGAGACGACCAGATTTGTGGGGAGTCCACTACTGCTGCAGGTAATGTTTCCCACCCAATCTCACATATGTAATGCTCACATCACTCGGCCCTCAGGCTTAGTTTTTCTCACAAAACCCTTGTCTTACTTTTCTCTCATCGTATATCTCTCTATTCTTTATTCTCTCATTTTTCATCCCTTCCCCAAGTATGGTTGATGGATAAATTGCTAGTTGTGGACTCTTGCCCAGCCTCCTCAGCTCGCGGCTACTTCTTTCGACAACGCCTAGTCGATGCCTTTGATGAGGGGTGGTGGTTCGACTGGATGTGCAATTTGTCTGCAGATCGCATCGCCTGGCGCTGCCCTTGGCTCAGTCTCCCGGCAATGAGCTATAGCATGTTCCGGCAGACCGGGATCCAGTTGGTTGGTCTGACTCACTGTGTATTCTACTTTCTGTTCTGGTTCCAACGCCAGTTTGGTCATGATCAGATTTGCTCGCCAGAGGGGATAGAGTATCCGGTTGCCTTCCCAGTTCGAGGTGCACAGCTTGCCCGATATGCCACAGCATGGAGGACGAGAGAACTCCTGGCCCCCGCTCCCACTTTCAGGTATACTTTGTCTGACGAGTGCTTGGATTGGCTCAATGAAGACGCACAGATTGGGCCCAGCTTGGTATTAGAAGCTTCGACCATCTCTGGGAGGAGGCACAGGGACACCTAACTTGACTATGCTCCGGACTTATTGCTTTATTAGTACTTTCAAGTTTTCTTTATGAATGTAATAAATAGCAACTTCGATTGTATGCAAGAGTAGGAGAACTGTTTTGAAAATCAATGAAATTAAAAGTTGTGGTACTGAAAATTTTCTGCATTGGCCCAAAAATGGTCTTAGTTGTAGAAAGATTAATTTGAACAAAGTCAACTTTTATTAAAACTTTTCAAAGCCGTTTTTGATATGGATCAGAACTGGACATGCCTGAGATCTGTCACTCAGATGCACAACCCCGGATCCCTGCAACTGGAAAGTTGCCCCTAGTCTGAAGAGTACCGCGGCGCTGCATGGCAACGAAAAGTTGCCCCTAGTCTGAATAGCACTGCACCGGAGATTCAAACGGAAGCTGATAGACAAAGATGACTGAGATGATCAAATGGACAAAGTTGATCGGGGAAAAGTTTATGGCTGAACTTCAGGGTGAAGTTGCCTACGTATCCCGAAGACGGGAATCAAGCCTTACGTAGTTCAGGCTTAGGTTCACTCGAGTATTTTCACTCTCCTTTTACGCTCTAACTTTTTTCAAGGCCGCCATTTGCGGGTTTTCAACCTTGCGAGCTCAGTTTTTATATTTTCCAATTTTTTGTGTTCTAACTTTTGCCTAGGTCGCCCTTTCGGGTTTTCGGCCTAACGAGCCTCTCAGGGGTAATATTTATTCAACTTGTCCATGTTGATCGGTTGGGAAAATTCCAGGCCATCTAGGTCCATCAGAACCACAGCTCCACCTGACCAGATAGCTTTGATGATGTAGGGACCAGTCCAATTAGGTCTGAACTTGCCCCTTGGGTCGTGGATGGGAGCTCGGTTGTCCTTGATCACCAAATCTCCTTCCTTTAGATTCCTGGACTTAACTTTCTTGTGGAAGACCCGGGCAATTCTGCGCTGATAACCTTGGACATGGTACAGTGCTTTCAGTCTTCTCTCATCAAAGAGCATGAGTTCCTCAAATCTGCTCTGCTGCCAATCTGCTTCGGCTATTTGACACTCAGCCAATACTCGCAATGACAGAACCTAATCTCGATAGGTAGAACGGCCTCCATCCCATAAACCAATGAATGCGGAGTTGCTCCGGTAGAAGTTCTAATTGAAGTCCTGTAGCCCCACAGAGCAAATGGCAGCTTATCTGGCCAATCCCGGTAGGTTTCCACCATCTTCTGCAGTATGTGTTTGATATTCTTGTTGGCGGCCTCGACCGCTCCGTTGGTTTGCGGCCGGTATGTGGATGACTTATGGAAAGCCACGTTGTATTTTTCCAATAAGTCAATCACTTCCTTCTTGAAGTGGGAACCGTTATCTGAAATGACTTCATTTGGAACCCCGTAGCGATAGATGATGTTGTTTCTGATAAATTTTACAACGTGCGACACCTTCAATATCGCATACGATTGGGCCTCGACCCACTTTGTAAAGTAATCTATCGCGACCAAGATGAACTCATGCCCATTCGACTCCTTTGGAGTGACAGCCCCGATCACATATTCCCCAAACTGAAAATGGCCATGGCGAAGTCATGTTGTACAGCTTTGACGGCGGGATGTTCATGCGGTTTGCATAAATCTGGCATTTGTGGCATCGCCGAACAAAACCGATACAATCCTCCTCCATGGTGGACCAGTAGTAGCCCTGTCTGAGGATCTTCCGTGCTAGCATTACTCCGTTCATATGCGCACCGCATTCTCCTCCATGGATGGCCTCCATCAGGCGCTTCGATTCCTCGGCTGTAACACACAGCTTATGCATTCCCAGATGACCCCTCTTATACAGCTTACCCCTATAGATGATGAACTGAACAACCATTCTTCTGATCGCCCTTTTATCCTTGGCATTTACCCCTGGCGAGTATGCTTCCTTTTCCAAGAAATTCCAAATGTCATAATACCAGGGGTTTGCGTCCTGAACCTCATCTATAGCAGCGATCGACTCATAGGCTGGCGCAAATTTCTGGTCAATGATGACTGGACGCATCCGGATTCCGAACAGGATGTTTATCATGGAAGACAGGGTTGTTAAAGAATCTGCGAACCTGTTGTTTTCTCTTGGAAGATGAGCAAAGTTTAGCTTTTCGAACCGAGGAATTAACAAGTCCAAGGTTTGGTGATACATCATCATCTTTTCTTCTTTGACTTTCCAGTCTCCTTTTGCTTGAGACACAACAAGGGTTGAATCCCCGATGACGTCCAACCGTCTTGGTCCTAGTTCCAGGGCTGCTTCTAGACCGGCGATGCATGCCTCATATTCTGCTTCGTTGTTCGAGACATTGAACCGGAGTTTGAAGGCTAGAGGGATACGGGAATTGTCGGGTGCTATCAGCAACACTCCTATCCCATACCCGTACTGATTTGACGCTCCGTCAAAGTACATCGTCCAATACTCATCGTCGATGTGTAAAATGGCTTCATCTGGGAATAAGTATTCAACTGCTTCACCTCCTTCCACTGGATGATCGGCTAAGAACTCTGCTACTACTCTTCCCTTGACTGACTTGCGTGTTACATATTTCAGGTCAAATTCAGGGAGCAACAACAACCAACGAGCTAGCCTACCCGTAAGTGCTGGTTTCTCGAAAAGATATTTGATGGGATCGAGTCGTGAAACCAACATTACAGAGTGTGCTAACAAGTAGTGCCGCAGCTTCCTGGTAGCCCATACCAAAGCTAAGCAAGCCTTCTCCAATGACGTATAGCGAGTCTCATACTCTAGCATCTTTTTGCTCAGATAGTAGATGGATCTCTCCACCTTGTCCTCTGATTCTTGTGCGAGCATACAGCCCATTGTGGTCTCGGTCACTGAAAGGTATAATATCAATGGTTTACCCGGCTCTAGCGGTGACAACACGGGCGGGTTTTGTAAATATTCGTTGATCTGTTCAAAAGCAGCTTGGCATCGGCCATCCCATTGGAATTTCTTGCCTTTCTTCAAGAGACCAAAAAGTGGTTCACAAGTCAAGGTTAATTTTGAGATAAACCGTCTTATGAATTGCACTTTACCCAGAAAGCCTCGCACCTCATTTTCAGTCCTTGGTGGTGGCATTTCTAAGATGGCCTTGATCTTTGAAGGGTCGACCTCGATGCCCCTTTGTGTAATCAGAAATCCCAGCATTTTTCCCGCTGTAACACCGAACGTACACTTCTGAGGATTTAGCCGCAACCGAAATTCTCTGATCCTTTGAAAGAACTTTTGCAAGGCGGTGTAGTGGCCCTCTCTTTCTTTGGACTTGACAATCATGTCGTCCACGTACACCTCAACCTCTTTGTGGATCATATCATGCAATATTGTAGTCGCGACCCGTTGATATGTAGCTCCAGCATTCTTTAACCCAAACGGCATCACTCTGTAGCAGTAAGTCCCCCACGGGGTGGTGAAAGCAGTCTTTTCCCTATCTTCGGGTGCCATCACTATCTGATTGTAACCTGAGAAGCCATCCATGAACGAAAGCAAAGCATGCCCCGCTGTGAAATCCACCAACTCGTCAATATGCGGCAAGGGAAAGTCATCCTTCGGACTAGCTCTGTTGAAATCCCTAAAATCCACGCACACTCAGATCCTGCCATCCTTCTTCGGCACTGGGACGATGTTGGCCAACCAAGTCGGGTATTCGGATACCAGCAGGAAGCCTGCGTCGATTTGCTTGGTGACCTCTTCCTTAATCTTGAGAGCCTAGTCGGGGCGGATCCTCCTGAGTTTCTGCTTAACAGGTCAGGCCTCGGGGTCAAGAGGGATTCATTGTTGTACAATCTCAGGATCGATTCCAAGCATGTCTTCGTAGGACCACGCGAAAACATCTTTGAAATCTTTTAATAAAGCGACTAAACGCTCGCGTTCCTCTGAAGACAACGTGGACCCGATCTGGACCAGCCGCGGGTCCTTCTCAGTACCAATATTTACTGTAGTGATTTCATCAACCAGGGGTTTAACAAATCTTTCCTGCTCTTGTTCAATTAAGCGTTGCAAAACTGGAGGAACTTCGTCCTCGTCGTTTTTATCAAAATTTTGAAAGTCTGAGTTAATGCAATAAATCAAGGGCACAGAAAAGTACTCAGAAACCACAGCTACTTGATTCTCATTAAGCACATCCAAATCGTCCGATTCCTCGGTTACAACAGACTCAAAAGAGAAAGAAAAAGACGACCTGGACAAGACTGTGGCATCCGGGTTATCATCCTTAGGGTTACCAGACTCAGACTCAATCGACCTGGAACCTGATTCCGACTCACAAGACTCGGTGGAATCCGATTCCGGCTCACTACCTGACTCGGTACTGCTGGACAAAAATCCCTCTTCATACTGCCAAGTGAGAGAGGGTGCGATAGATGCATCCAAAATAGTTGCTGGCAGGCCCGCAGCCGTTCCATTCCCGATCACGCATACCGAGAAGTTATCCCCGAAGCACTCCTGATCGATCGGAGGATCTGAAAGTAGACATGCCAGTGCTACCCCCATTTCAAGTTCGATGTCCTCAGACTGCACTTTCTTACTCTATTCAACCTCAGCTGATAGGTCTGTCTGCTCTTCGGCAACGTCATCTCCGGATAACTACAGGTCAAAGAAAATCTCAAACCCCGGCACGCGCTTCCTCTCCGTGTTCAGCCACGGCTCTGGGAAGCCACAAAATGGAAAGTCCTCTCCCTCCCGGACGAAGCGTCCGTTTAGGGTACCCTGAATGGGTCGATGCATTAACTCAAAAGGCTTCCCTGCCTTCTTTGCTTTGGCTCTCCCAGCCATCTCTTTACCCTTCCTCACCCAGTCCTCTTTGGTGGACAGATAACCCAAGCCAAAGGTATGTGGATTGTGCGGCACTTCGGCCAATGCTGCGGCGCCCTTCCGGCTGCTCTTTCCCAATCCCATCCCGGGGATGTGTTGTAGCTTGTTCATGAGGTATACAGATTGAGCGCTGACATATACTCCCTCATTAACAGCCATGATATTCTGCACAACCCGGGCCTCAGCCAGAGTAAACCCTATAAGAACACATCTTCCATGCCGTGCTCCATTTCCAAGACTGGTGTAGACACTTCTAACGGTGGATGGATTGATGAATTCCCAAAAACAATAGCTACCCCTTTCCTGTGAGGGTACTTCAACATCTGATGCAAGGTGGAAGAGACTGCCTTGACCTGGTGCAACCACGGCCGCCCCAAAAGTAGGTTAAAGGTTGCGGGAACGTCCAAGACATGGAATTCAATGTTGTGTTGTCCTGGACCAACCTGGGTCTGGATCTTGACAGTCCCCATCACCTCTCTGCTGGTGTTATCATAGGCTCTGATCACTTGAGTAGTCGGCACGAAGTCCGCGGGCTTCAACCCGATCGCATATGCCGTCCTTGACGGGCATACATTAATGGCGGATCCCGTGTCGATAAGAACCACTGGCACCCACTTGCCTCTACATTCTACGGAGATGTAAAGGGGTTTGTTATGATTTGCACCCTCAGGTGGCAATTCTTTATCTAAAAAGGTTAGTGTCGGGGAACCTCCTCCCGGAAAGACCAGTCCAACCAGCTGCTCTGGCGTGGTATCTATAGAGAGTTTGGCCTTGTCCATAGCAGATAGGACAGCCTGTCTGTGCACTCGTGAAGCCATAAGCAGTCCCCAGATGGAGATGTCTGCTTGTATTTTCTTTAACTGTTTGAGTACAGCCTCCTCTTCAAGCTGTTTCTCCTTATGTTTCTCAGCTTCTTTATCCTTCCCAGATGCCTTGGGTTGGTCTAGGTGCGGGGGTTTGAAGTACTGCCCGCTTCTTGTCATGTGATCAACCGCATCGAGGTACCAGGTGTCGTCGGGTTGATTGCTTCCCCAGTCTTCGTCTGTGTGGGCAAAACATAAGTCATCGTCTTCCCACCACATTCCGTTGGCATTCAAAAGGCACCTGTCTGGCTCGGGCATGTTTGTACTCACAGCACTTTCAGCCTGCATGCTCACAGCATCCTCTAT
>NW_021024555.1:469051-493875 GCF_004153795.1 Camellia sinensis
TCGCGTTGTTTAGCGTATCGCACTGTTTAGTGCATTTCAATCGCGCTGTTTAGCGTATCGCACTATTTTGTGCATTGCATTTGTTCGCGCTATCTTGCGCACCTCAATTGCACTTGTTTGTGCATTGCATGTGTTCGCGCTATTTTGCGCATCGCACTGTTTTGTGTAGTTTATCATTCGCGCTATTTTGCGCATCGCACTGTTTTGTGCAGTTTACATTCGCGCTATTTTGCGCACCTCAATCGCACTGTTTTGTGCAGTTTATCATTCGCGCTATCTTGCGCATTGCACTATTTTGTGCAGTTTACATTTGCGCTATTTTGCACACCTCAATCGCACTGTTTTGTGTAGTTTATCATTCGCGCTATTTTGCGCACCTCACTTGCACTGTCTTGTGCATTTCAAATCACTGGCGCTTTCTTACGCATCGCACTGTTTTGTGCACCTTACTTGCATTTTGCAAGCATCCTATCGAGCTATCTTGCGCACCTCACTTGTACTTGTTAGTACATTGCATTGTTTTGAATACAAACCGGCTTCGCGTTGCGTATAAGTCCAATTATCAAAGTCTTCTTTCATATCATTTGCATCCTGCCCCTGAACTACGCTAGTTTGATTCCTTGCAAACGGATACGTAGGCAGCCTGCGGGCACAACCATTCATTCATTTGTATTTTGTTTGTTTGTCCAAGTCTTCGGCCTTGTCAAAAATAGGTCGTCTCTGGGCTTTGACATTCACTCCCGTCATTGTTATGACTTTCGAGTTCTGTCAAAAAGGGGCAACTGTAGACACCCCATTTTTGACCGCCCATAAGACTTGGGCGTTACTGATGGTTTACTTGGTGATGAAAGGTGTGCAGGGCAAAGGTTCAATTTCTTCGGCAATGAGAGGGTCAAATCCCAACTTCACACCCCATTTTGGACCAAAGCTATTTTGAACGGTTTTTAGACCTTAAAACCCTCTCTTTCAAAACATTTTTGAAATAAAGTTTCTGCGTTGTTCCGAGGCTCGCATTTTGTCAAAAAAATGCGCTTTTTGATAAACCGAGCAAGGACAAAGTGGAAACGAATGAAAGAGAGATGAAATCTTTGAAAAACCTTTCAAAACACCTTGCTTAGGGGTTTGAAGTTGAAGAAAATAGGAGAAGAGGGGAGAAGCCAAGTTGGAGAAGAAAATAGGCAAGAATCGCTAGGAGAGGGACGGGCAGTCCTCGCTAAATCAAGCTTATCAGTCTATACACTTGGAGTTAATCTATGAGGCTGGTGCCATTGGAAAGCTTACTTTCGGGGCTTCATTTTGCACTCAAGAATCTCCTAGAGCCAAGTCCGGGTGGGGGAGATATGATCAGTTGAAGTCGGGCATCATCCCGGTTGGATCGAATCTGCGCGGCTTCACGAAAAAGGGCATAACTTTTTGTACAGTTGGAATTTTGATGCAAGGCCGGTGACCATTTCCCATGGCCGGTGGCCATCCCTTCCAGCCGGTGGTATTCCCCAACATCCAGAGAGCATGTCCTTAGACTTTGGCAGTCCTCAGAGGAGCAGGGTAATGAAAAAACAGAGGCAACAGTGCTATGGCAGCAAGTTTCCGGGCGATATAGGTCAAGCATGCATCATTCGCGCATCCCAAGGCGACGGCTGTGACCACCTTCTGTCTGCATTTATTTTGTTAATTAATTAAGGGTCTGTAATAATTAATTAGCTAGGATAGTTGATTTGTTATTCAGACTATATTATTCTTTCGGTCCCTCCGAGCGAGGGCAAATTTGTAATAAGTGTGGGTGCATGTGTGCATGTCTTCCAACCCCACGTCTTTCTTCCCTTTTATTTACCTGCTTATGATGGTAGACTAGGGCATATTTAAATTAGCATACCTTATGCTATGCATGCGTGCATTCATACATTTGTCTTGCATGCACCAGGCTCGGTACATCATGCTAACTGCACTCGTATTTCAATTCCAAGTTGAGTATTTGTTAGTTGCAGTACTTCACATGCCATGTTTAGGATAGCCAAGCCTGTTTAGATTGCATCTTTGCATGTATTACATTAGCCATTTCAAATATGAACTAGGATCATGCATGTGATTACTAACTGGTTTCTGTTTTGGCTTGGAGTACTAAGTGAGCTTTTATGCTTTAGCATACCGCATGCGTGTGAATGCTATCATGACAGCATGCTTACCATGTGGCTAGATGCTTACGAGATAAACTGTTTGAATGCCTGTGGATGAAGGTCGAATTGCTTAAATTGGGATAATTCATCAAAACTGTGAGTTTTAAGCCCACTAGATAGTGGCAAAGCCATCTTTTCTGAAAGCCCACTCGAGGGTGGCAAAACCTACATTTTAGCCTACTTGCGAGTAGTAAACCATTTTCAAAACAAGCATGAAATGTTTTGTTCCAATTTAGGCGATTTGGTCTATACTTATTTGCTGTGCGCACAACATAGTAATTCTAGGTTAATAACCAGAATAAGAACACATAACGTTTTCAAAAACGGATATCACGGTTAGTAGAGGCCGATCTTCGGATCGGGCGAGAGGGGGTGCTCATAGCTGACCTTCCCCGATCGTACCCAAGTTCCCGAGCCGAGGCAACTTTGGTGATGACGGACATGTGGCCTTCGGCACCGAGTTAGGGTTTCCTAAATTCCCCCTTAATAAAATATTTAGGTGGCGACTCTGTATCTGGCAAAGCAGTCCATGTTTGGCACTTCTTTTCAAAAATCTGTTTCTCAAAACGATTTGCCGGATTTTGACTCTTTGGTTCAGATTAAGAACCGTGACAAATTTGAGAGTCCGAGCTGTAGTGACCCCACAAATGAACAGAACGGGACTCACCCTCCCGGGGCGTTCAGGCGTGCTACAATTCTACTTCATGAAGCATACAAAGCTAATGTGTGTGATTTACAATACAAGTGTATTAACCATGCATGGAGTGACCAAAGCAAGTAAAAACAGGGGTATGCCATAGCAAAATAACCACAAATACAAGCTAAGATATGGTCTACATACACTTAGTAAAGATGCTCAAACATGAGGCATATTAAGGCATGTATAGAAGATGCAAGGAGAGGGGATGACCCTCCCCTTCTTAGGACCTTAAAACACCATCCCCACCACTGAAATCCCCCTGATTTCAATGGTGAGAAGGCCAATACCAGGTGGTCCCGAAGCTCACAAAAAAGGCTCAAAAACAAGGCCAAACAAGGCCTAAGAGGGGGTAAACAACCCCAAACACAAAAGTGATCTTAAACAAACTTTTTAAGCATGCAAAAACAGAAATTTTATTAGTTATGAGCTAAGCTTAAAACAACATGCAAGATAGGCTAAAAGCTTAAGCAAGAAAGGGGAATTTAAAGGTCAAAAGCTCACCCTTGAAGACCCTCTTTATAACTACAACTCCAGCAGGTTTTTCAAGCTCAAGGTAACCCAAGAACACCAAAATCAGCCTCTAAGCGCCTCAGTAGCAAAAGGATGGTGTTTGAGTGTGTGTTTGTGTGTTAAAGTAAGACAAATCTACACTTTTGAACACAAAAATGAAGAACAAGAGTGATATAGAGACAAAGCTATATGTAACTCTCTTGGGGCAAAATTCGAAACCTAGAGGAGGGAGGAGGAGCCTCCCTCTTATAGAGGAGGAAAGCCAAAGCTTCTTGGAGAAGCTAAGTTTGAATGCCATCTCTCCATACACGTGTATGGAGGATGGCTCAAATGCTCTCCAGCTGTGCCAGCTGTCCTAAAATATCTCCAAAAAGGTGCCAAAAAGCAGCCAACCACTTGAAGTGGTCAACCTGCTAGTAAAAGTGGTCGGCCGACCACTTTAGGTGGTCAACCAGAGCAAAAATTGGTCGGCCATAGGTGGGAGAGGTCAACACACTAAATGCAAGGTGGTGGTGTGGTGGCTGACCAGAAAAGATGGTCCAAAGACTAAGAAAGCCAGTTATCTGACAAGAAAACTAGCTGGAAAAAGGAAAAGTGGTCTCCAAGGAGAAATACTGGTCTCCCACCCTTGTACCACCTTTTAAACAAGGAAAGCAAGGTTTGTACCAAAAACAAACCAAAGCGGATGCAAGACGAGAAATCGGGGGGCAAAGCATGCGGCCAAAAGCCCCGAAAACTAGTTGACGAGCACCAAAAGTGGTATGCAACCACAAAAGTGGTCTCCCGGACCACAGTGTTCCTCTAGGCAGAGGCAACAAGGTGTGGTTCAAAAACCACGCCAAACGGAGAATGTTAAGCGGTCTCAAGACAAGGCGGGCGGCCAAAGGCTCCAAAAATCAAAAACTAGTCTCCAAACGGGAAAAGTGGCCTACGACCACGAAAAGTAGTCTACGACCACAAAGAGATGGTGTACATGACCACTCCCTCCCTCCAGGAAGGGAAAACAAGACTTGGTCCACAAACCGAGTCAAAGCACCAAGAGTTCAGAGGCCCAGAGGCAAGGCTTTCAGCCAAAACTCTGGAACCTCTAGACGAGCACAACATGCACCATCACCGAGCGCTCAATCGATAACGTCTGAGTCTTAAGGTCGGTCAAAAATGGGGTGTCTACACTACCAAATCCACCATAAAATTGAAACAAACCCATTTTCTCTCTCTACAAACTATCATACCAACCACAAAATTGAAGCAAACCTAGTATGGGTTATTCAATTAACACTAACAAACAACATAAATCATCTAGATTCATTGCCTACCTGAACTTGAAGCCATGGTGAGGAAGCCATGGAGAGTAGATGGTGAGGAAGCCATGGTTGCCATGGTGTCAGAAACTGTGCTAGAGGATCTGGTTTCTTCAATTTGTTTCTTTTTTTTCTCCGATTTTTTCATTTCTTTCTTTATATTGTTTTGGAGAGATATTGATTTGTACATAGGTTTTTGTTGGCATCATAAAATATTCTTATTATTATTAGTATTATTATTATTGTTATTATTATTTTCAAGACACGTGGCATCCTCTTATTCATTTAGAAGTTAAAAGAAGTTATGGAGATGATGGAGAACATGAAGGACAAAGTGGATGAGTAGGAGGACACATGGCAAGACAAAGATGAAGATGGGAGAAATGAGTAGTTATTACTGTATTTTTTCCTCTATAAATAGCCATCAATGGCTACATTGTAAGGGATGCAGAATTCAAATCAAAGACAATTGATTTCTATTTTTCTTATCATTTATATTTCCTGCACTTAATTTTATGCTCTCCCTTTTTCGAAGTATAGGAGTAGAGGAAAATTAATGATTAGTTTGATTGTTCATTCCATTACCTCGATTATTCACTCAATCATCTTTTTCCGTCTCCTTCATTCTTCTTTTAATTTTTCTTTTCTCTACACTTGGCAATTTTGAAGTCCTCTTTGTTGAGGCAAAAGAACCGTCAACGCAATCGCTTGATAATTGGTTTGAATTTAATCTGTAAGGATTTTTCAATCCTTGCTGGCACGCTCGCATTTATAATATTTTCCTTCACAGGACAAATAAGCCAACAATTTTTGGCACGCCCAATGAGACGTCAAGTGTAAGAAATGAAAAATATATGGATTCATCCATCTAAATAGTCTAGATGAAATCTTTTGGCGTAAACAAAAAAAATTTTGGAGCTTCAAGAAGAGATCCATTTTCTTGATGAAACAAACTTCATCCATTACAATATTGTTTGGTAGAAGAAAAAAATACACCATTTAATTGGAGTAATTCTTCAACTTGACATGAAAATTTACCAATGGAAACATGAGTTATCAACCCTTCTTGTCAAGTCTTCAATGATTGAAGTTTGTGGGGTTTTACAAAATGTTTTCAAGTCATTCGTGACTGAATTTAGTGAAAATATAATTTCATCAATGGCTTGAGGGGTTCAAGAGCCAGTTTTTAAGGAGCAAAATTATGAAATTAATATAACGAAAGAGCATGTTCTTGAGCCAAATTTGGCTAAGAATGATGTTCTATGCATGGCTCGAGGAGTTCAAAAAGCAATTTTTAGAGAGTCAAGTCATGAAAATAACATATCTATGGGGGATTTTCATAAGCCATTAATGGCTAACATGGAAAAACAATCCACTTTGCCAAA
Source organism: Camellia sinensis (assembly GCF_004153795.1). Lineage (NCBI taxonomy): Eukaryota > Viridiplantae > Streptophyta > Magnoliopsida > Ericales > Theaceae > Camellia > Camellia sinensis. The sequence goes on from NW_021024555.1 coordinate 475,122, forward strand.
TAATTTTGAAAATCAATTCAGCGAAAGTCATGTTTTTAAACCAAACATGGTCAAGAATAATGAACAAGCCACTGTTTATGAATTCAAATTTTTTGACATTATTCAAAGTGTCAAAAAGTATGAATTTTCATAGTCACACTATACCATGACTTTTGTTGTTCAAAATTCATTTTGGATTTGTGGATCACACCAAACGTTGACTTTGATGGAATGGCTAACAAATAATATTTCGTTATTGCAATATATTGGGCCAAAAATATGGTTACTAGTTGATCCATAAAACCATCACCATTTGGTTTTATGGTCACCTTCGAAGCATGTTATTAAGAACATTGGAGGGTTGTTAAACCTCTTTTCAAATGATAAATGGTTGTGCTGTTATATGTATTCATTGAATTATCGTAGCCACTAATGGCTAATTAAAATGTCAAACTAATTTCATGGTAATCTAACTCTTTGGATTTGGTTCGAAGAGATGTCGTGAGCACTTTTGAAGGACGACTTTGATCCTTTAGCAACATATGTGACTTTCTAAGGGTGGTTTTGTCATCAATGAACACCCTTCGAAATGTAACATGGGACGAGAAATCTTTCAAAATGTGTACCTCCGTTCAAATATATGTAAAATGACAATTAATTAATTGTCAAATAATGCCTCTTGTTGGTATGATAATTAGTGACTTTACTGATAAAAAATTTTATATCCATTTGTTACATGAAAATGTAACTAGTATTCTACAAAAGTTGGCTCGAAGAACAACGATTTTTGGTGTCTTCGGAGAATTAATAATTGGTTTGAAGCACGAAATTAATATTTTCATTATGTGTGAACCAGAACATACAAAATTTGAATAATCACAATGTTGGCCAAAAGTTGCCTCGAAAGCCCTTTTGTCATAATTTTGTAAGCTTCGAAGCACTCCATCTTGCATCAACAACAGCTTCGAAGAAACTATAATGGTGGTGTAGACACCTTATTTTTTACCGTCCTCAAGACTTGGACGTCATCGTTTGTGCACTCGGTGATTGTGCCTGTTTGTGTTCGTTTTGAGTGCCTAAAGTCCTTGGCGGAACGCCTTGTCTTTGAGCCTCTAAACCTTGCTGTTTTGTGCATGTTTTTGGACCAAGAGCTTGTTCCCTCTTGCCTAGAGAAAAGGGTGACCTGTCGGCCATGGATTGTTCTTGTCGACCACCAATGGTGGTCGACGGCCATTGGTCTCCTTTTCCAGATATTTGTTTGCCAGGTGTTGCTCACTGAGCTGCATCTTTATACACGTGTATGGTAGGATGTGTACAAGCTCAAGCTTTGATTTTCTATATATAGGGGGTGTCCTCCCCCATTTTGGAGGGTTAGACATTTTAGACCAAAAATCTCTCTCTCTCTTTCTCTCTCTAGAGTTCTCTCTCTCTCTCTCTTATTATTTTGTGCCTTAAAGTCTAGTTCCTATACACTTTTGCACACTAACCCTTAACCAAACTTGAACACCATTGAGCTGAGGTCCCTTGGAGTTGTGTTTGAGCTTTGGAATGGGGTTTGAGCTTGAATTTATGGCTGAATTGTGCTTTGCTTCAAAGGTATAGAACTTACCTCACTTAAGCTTATTGTGCATACTTGCTTTGCCATCTTTTTCAACTATTTTAAAGCTGTTTTTGAAGTGTAAAAAACTCTATTTTTGAGGCATAAAAGTGGTAGTTTGAGCCTTTGTGAGTTAGGGGGTTGTCCCCCATTTTGCTCCTTAGCTTGTGAAGCTTTATGTGCTACTTTCCATCACATTCAAAACAACTTTTTTGGGGCCTTTTAACCACTGAAATTCAGAGGTTTTTAGTGACAAAAACCTTCTTTTGAAGTCCAAAATTGGAGAAGTTAGCCTCCATTCCTTGTTGTCTTGCTTGCATGCCTAGTTGCCTTACATGTTAGCATGTTTTTATAGCCTAACTTAGCTTTGGTCCAGCATGTTTTTGCTACTGTTTTAACTTATTTTAGCTCTGTTTTGGGCTGATTAGGTTCTTTGAGCCTTGTATGGCATGGTTGTAGTGTTAATTCCTTCATTAGCTTGGTGTTTCAATGATTTGATCATCATTCTTTTGAGTTGAAAGCATGTTTTAGTGTTATTTTGCACTCCATTTCAGCACTAAAATCTCTGCAATCTTCCTCTATTCTTCACTTTTTCGTTTTCTTTGAAAGTGGCTTTAAACCATTTGTTTGCTTAAGTGTGAAATTGAGACATTCATGCTTAATGGTTTAATCCCTTCGAGGGTTCATTATCAACGGCATGAGGTCTCTTTCATGCCCAAGGCACTTGTGGTTTAAGCCCACTTTCCATTAGAGGACACTTACTTTTGGACTAATCAATTAAAGAATGGATTGATAATCTAAAATGAGTAAACAAAAATGAACAAGTAAAAGAGACAAGATAAACATCTTTTGTATTGCATTGCATGTGTTCGGATCGGACGTTAATTCAAACACGAGAAAAATGAGACATTTCATACTCGAAGTGATGAAATGTGCCACTTTTCTTGGTCACCGTCACCCTTGATCATGCATGATAGGGTGGTGGTTGTTTTAGTTTTGTTTTGCATTCATTAAGCTTGTACAAGCTTGGTTCCTTAGCCATCATGCATGGAAAATGCTTGGTTGATGGTTTGAGGGCCAAGAGCTACACTCCCTTGAGCTTGTGTGATGATAAGGAGGGTAGCAGTACATACACTCCTTGAGAATACACTGCTTTGCCTCTGTTTGCTCTCTGTTACAGCAAAAAAGGAAGTTCAGGGCAGGGGTAGTCGACCGACCACCAGTAATGGCCGACCAGCCACCAATGGTAGCCAACCGGCCATCAATGAAGAAAGTTGCTCAGTGTGTTCCTGAGGTGGAGCAGAGGTGTTCTGGAAGTTGGTGCAATTTTCAATGATCAAAAATGTGCAAACAAAGGCTGCAATGGCAAGGCGGTGGCATTTTCAGGTGGAGAAGCCGAGCATGCATGCATCCCTCGCCCCTCGAGGCCATTTAGTTGCTTTGCTTAGTTAATTAGTGATAGCTAATTTACTCGTTTTGTAATTAGTTAGTTAAAGTGTCTAGCTAATTAGTTTATTTTGTAATGTTTAATTATCTTAGAATAAGTTAGTTAAGTAGTTTTGTTTTGTAATAGTTAGCTTAATTAGCTTAGCTAGTTAGCTTATTCATTCGGGCCCTCCTTCGTGAGGGCATAATGTTTGTAATAAGTGTGCGTGCGTGTGTATATGTCTTCCCACCCCATGTCTTTTTCCATTTTATTTAATCGCTTTTGATGGTTAGATTAGGGACATTTTCGATTAGCATACCTTATGCTTTCATGCTTGCATCCATTCATCTATCTTGCATGCACCGAGGCTCGACGCATCATTCAAATTGCATTGCAATTTCAATACTTATTTGAATACATGTTTAATTGCATGTTGTTCAACTTGAATCATATGCCATATTAATAGCCGAGCCTATTAATTGCATTATTGCATGTGTTGCATTAGGCATCTTGTATAGTTAGGATCATGCATTTTTCTAACTAGTTTTTTGTTTTGGTTTGGAATACTTGGTGAGTTTTATGCTTTAGCATACTTGCATGAGTGTGATTGCCATACTGCCATATCTTGCATGCTTGCCATGAGGCTATGTGCTTAAATGCTTAACTGCATGAATGCCTTTGAATGAAGGCTTGTTGTTTGAATTGGAACGATTCAACGAATGCGCGTTTTAAGCCCACTTTGTTGTAGCAAATCATGTTTTAAGCCCACTATGTTTGGTGGCAAATCCGCAACTTAAAGCCCACTTGAGGGTGGCAAATTCAAACCATTTTTGAAAACAAACATGAGTTGAGTTGTTCCAAATTGAGCGAACTAGTCTATACTTGCTTGTGTGCGTCACATAGCAAAGCTAGTTTAATAACCGGAACAAGAACACATAATGTTTATAAAAGAACATATCATGATTAGTAGAGGCCGATCTTTGATTGGGCGAGCGGGGGTGCTCAATTCATGACCTTCCCCCCTCGTACCTAAGTTCCTGAGCCGAGGCAACTTTGGCGATGACGGACACGTTGCTTTTGGCACGAATCAGAGTTTCCTAAATTTTCCCAAAAACAAAATTTTAGGTGGCAACTCTAGATCTGGCAAAGCAGACTAAATTTGGCATTATTTGATTTAAAATTGATTTTCCAAAAAGATTTTCCGGATTTGGACTGTTTGGTGTTTATCAGTTTCACATTGCACTTGTGAGACTAAATTCAGAACCGCGGGAGTCCAAACTGTGAGGCCTTCTTTTCGAACCTTTTTCCGAAAGGCGGGACGCAGAAAAAGGCGAGTTCACAAGTGGTTGTGAACCTTCGAAGCTTTGCCAAGTATTTCCAAGGATGTAATTCATCCTTCATCAGCACCTTCAACCTTCGAATGATGATTTTGGTCCTCTGTACCACCTTCAAAGTTAGTCCATAATAGCTAGCATGTGTAACAACATGTTAAGGTGAATCATGTTTGGATATTGGCTTTGCCTTGAAAATATGAGGTTCTGAATGATTCTAAGTACAAGCAACATCAACCTACTTCGAAAGGTTCTAAGTCATGTAAGTGTTTGAAGTACGAGTAAAATAAAATTGTTTAATTTCCTTCAACTAATTGATTCGAAGTACATATATAATATCCCTTCAAGGCATATATATATATATATAATTCGAGACATCTAGTCATAATTTTATACTCATTCAAAGCACTTTATTGGTGCTATTATATCATTCAAAACACTTTGTTGATATTATTCGAAGCACTTTGTTACTTAGATTAGTCATGTGCTTGGTTCGGCCCTTTAAAAATTCAAGTAAACATCATTTTTAATGACCGTGGGAGGTAATGTTAGCACCATAAATTTTTAATTTTATTATTTATTATTTATATAATTGCAGGACATGTGGCACCCTCTTACTCATTTGGAGGTTATAAGAAGTTATAAAATGTGGAAAAATGATGGAGAACAAAGTGGAGAACATGAAGCATGAAGTGAAGGTTAAAGGAAGTTATGGAAGATCGTGGAGTATGAAATGGAGGAGGTGGAAGAGTGGGCAGTTTTAGGTAATTGTTTTCCTACAAATGTTTGCCTATAAATAGACATTCATGGCTACATTGTAAAAAATAAAACTTAAATAAAAGACAATTGATTTCTATTTTTCTTGTCATTTATATTTCCTGCATTTTATTTTGCGCGCTTCTTTTTCGAAAAATTTTATGCACTTCCTTTTCAAAGCATAGGAGTAGGGGTTAGTAATTGTTAGTTTGATTATTCACTCAATCATCTTTCTCTGTCTCCCTCCTTCTTCTGTTAATTTTTCTTTTCTTTACACTTGGCAATTTTGAAATCCTCTTCATTAAGGCAAAAGAACCGTCAACACAATCGCTTGATAATTAGCTTGAATTTAATCTGTAAGGATTTCTCAATCTTTATTGGCATGCTCGCATTTATGATATTTTTATTCGTAGGAAAAATAAGCCAACAATTTGTTCTGAAAAAATAGATCTAGAGGAAGAATGAGGAAGGGTGGTGCTGAGTTGGCCGAAGCTGATCGGGCTGGAGGAGAGGAGGCCGGAGGGTGGTTCTACGAGAGAGATGGAGAGAAGAGAAAATTTCGGGCCATTCGGGGGTCAAAAATTCGAGCTACAAAGCTTTATTCTAAAAAGTATGAACATTCATATTTTTCTACCTCACTGACGATCAAATTTACTAGTTCGACACCCACCTTAACATCTCTCCATCTCTCCAGACTTGCTTTTATTTATATGAAATTGTGTTGTTCAAGGAACTGGATCGTATAGAAAAGAAATTCTTGGAAATGGCTGTTGTCTTCATCTTGGTCTTCATGTTGATGTTGAATGACATAAGAGGCGGCTTAAAGTGTTTTGGACGATTTTCATGGAATTCAAAATTGTCAAAGACTTTGTTTGTGATTAGGTTTCTAATTGATAATAGAAATCTATGCTGCAATAACAATCTCATGGAATTATGCATTGGTAATCTCAATCTATGAGAAATCTAGATTATCATATGTCACGTAATGAAATTAAAACATAGAAGGGAAAAAAATGTCACGAAATAGTATAGAAATTCAAAAAGAGATCTCATTGGATATATTTCTTAATAAATAATACTTATTAAATTACAAGAATTTCCGTAGAATCTTTCAATAAATAAGTTCTCGAAATGGAACTTTCCAGTAATTTTCTAATATATGGATTAAATAATTTTTTAATTTGGCTTTGAGTCTTCTTCTTTCTTTTTCTTTTTTTTTTCTTTTTTGTTAAATGTAGAAACTCTACGGGATCTTAACTGTAATATGTAGATTTTCAAAATTTGGGTCTTATTTTCTAGCAAATCTTTTTTTTTTCTTTCTTTCTTTTTTTTCCCCATTGAACTAGGCAGTTTTTACAAATAAAAAATAAATAAATAAAAAGTGTAGAAACTATACGGGGCCTTAAGCTTTCAAAAATGGGTCATTTTTTTGATAAATTCTCTTTCTAAGGCCTGTTTGGTAACACTTACGTTTTCAATTTATATGTACAAAAATTTTATAAACTGATTTTTTTTTTTTTGTTTACTTTTAGAAAAAACAAAAACTACAAACACGTTTGGTATAAACAAAATATTTAAAAAAAAAATTAAAAATATAAAAAAAGAGTGGGAAATAACAAGTGGTGGCGGGTGGTGGTGGTGACGAGTGGTGGCGGCGAAAGACGGTGGTAAAAAATGATGGTGGGTGGTGGTACCGGAAGACAGTGGTGAAAAATGATGGCAGGTGGTGGGTGATGGTGGCAGAAGATGATGGTGGAAAGTGGCGGGTGGATGGGTGGCGGTGGCGGAAGACGGTGGTGGAAAGCGGTGACGGGTGAGTGGATGGTGGTGGCAGGTAGGTTGGCGAGTGGTGGTGGCGGGTGGGTGGCGGGTGGGTGGTGAGTGGTGGTGGCAAGTAGGTGGTGGGTGGTGGTGGCAGGTGGTGGATGGTAGCGGGTGGATGATAGGTGGGTGGTGGGTGGTAGTGGTAGTGGTGGCGAGGGGTAGATGGTGGTGGCGAGTGAGTGGCAGGTGGGTGGTGGCAGGTAGGTGGTGGTGGCGGGTGGTGGAAAATGGTAGCAGGTGGTGGTGGCAGGTGGGTGGTGAGTGGTGGTGGCAAGTAGGTAGGCGGCGGTGGTGGGTGGTGGCGGGTGAATGACAGGTGGGTGGTGGGTGGTGGCGGGTAATGGGTGGTGGTGGGTGGTGGTAGCAGGTGAGTGGTGAGTGGTGGTGACAGGTGGTGGTAGAGGGTGGGTGGTGGGTGGTGGTGGCGGAAGACGGTGGTAGAAAATGGTGGCGGGTGATGGCTAGTGTTAGGTGGTAAAAAAAAAAACTAAAAATTCAAAACGTAAACTCATTTTTTGAGTTTACATTTTTTGGCCAAATTTATAAACTGAGACCATTGATTTATAAATCAAATTTTGAGTTTACATTTTTTAGCCAAATTTATAAATTGAGATCACTGATTTATAAATTAAAAATTTACCAAACAAGTTTTTATTTGAGTTTTTAAAATTTTTGTAAATATAAATTAAAAACTAAAAACGTAAGTGTTACCAAACGGCACCTAAATGTTTTATTCCATTTAATCCATTTTCTTTTTGAGTATTCTATTAAGTTGTGTTTAATGTAATATGGCTAAATCTTATTTTCTAATTTTTTACACATATTTCTATTTTAAAACTAATACATAATAATAATCTCTTATTTTATAGAGAAAATCTCGCATTCATTCTAAAGAGAAAATATTTCTCATATTCCATGGAGAAAATGTCTCCCTTATTCTAAGTATAAAATCTCTCCCATATTCTATGGAGAAAATATCAAATTATGAATTTTGAACCTTTTTATAATTTAAAGATTTTAAAAATAACGCAACAAAAATTTTAAATGAAAATTAAATTACAATGTAAATGTTCACAGTAAACAACAAACATACAACTAATTTTTGAAAAAATAAAACACATACTAAAGTACAATGTGAATGTTCACAATAAATAACAAACATACAACTAACTTGCGAAAAAATAAAATTCATACCAAAATGCAATATGAATGTTCACAATTTATAATTAACATAAAACTAGCCTTGAAAAAATAGCTCATGCCAATGTAAACATTTACACTGCAATGTGAAAACATAAAATAAAATTAAAAAGTGAAAATCGACTATTTCAAGTGTTTAATGGTAACAAAAATTATTGTTCAACTAACAAGCATAATAACAAAAGCAACAAGCATACAATTAAATTTCTAAAAAACAAAACTTATTCCAAAATATAATGTGAATGTTTACAATTTATAATTAATATACAACTAGTTTAAAAATAATAATAATAAACTCATACCAATGTGAACATTTACACTGCAACATGAACATATAAAATTAAATTAAAAAAAGTCAAAATCAACTATTTCGATTGTTCAATGGTAATAAAAATGATTGTTCAACCAACAACTATAGTAAAAAAAAATACAACTAACTTTCGAAAAAAAATTTCAAAAAAAAAACTCATACCAAAATACAATATGAATGTTCACAATTTTCAATTAACATACAACTAACCTTAAAAAAACTAAATTTATACCAATGTGAACATTCACACTGCAATATGAAACAAAATTGAAAAAAAAAATAACTATTTCAATTATATAGTGGTAACAAAAAAATAATTGTTCAAACAATAAGTATAGTACCAAAAAACCAATAATGTCTCCGTTTGGGAAGGTAGTTTTGAGACTTTTTTGGCTAAAATAGTCACAAAAAATAAAATAGGCTTTTTAGTCCAATAAGACAAAAATCACGTCCAACACATAATCATTATATTTTTTTGCAAAAAAAACTAAAAAAACCAAAAGTCTTTCCCAAACGAAACTTTTTAACCCCAGGCTAAAATAGCTAAAAAGATCAAAAAAGTCAACCCGTTTCCCAAACAAACTCAATATGTGAATATTTATATATGGAAAAATATATAATTATGTCTATATCTATATTTCAACACTTATTTCTCAAACTTTCAAACAATGTGAAATGTGAATATTCACACTGATTGACAAAAAAATAGAAACAATAACAGTAATAGAATTAGAAATCAAAAAAAAAAAACTCAATCATTCTAAAAATAAAAAAATATCACCCGCATTCTTATCTTCATCATCATCTTTATCATTATCACTATCATTAACAATTTATACAATTTCACCATTTCACCAATCCAAATCAAACCAAACCCACCATTGAAGAATATATTTGCAACAAAATTAACTGGACAAAAACAGAGTTTTGACTTACAACAATGGAGAAACATAGAGTTTCGAATACAAAGCAATAATGGACGAATACAAAACTTCGAACACTAAGTGACAATGGAGGAACACAAAGTTTCACCACAACAATTGAGGAACATAATATTATTTTACTGCCATATGTAAAATAGAGTTTCTAAACCCTACCAAATAAAGTGTTTCAAAACCCTAGCACAATGAAGCAATACCACAAATGTGAATGAAACTGATCAAAAGAAAAATGTGAATAATGGTAACTACCAAAATAGAGGTAGCAACAAAAAAGAAATGTGTATTTCATTTTTCTATATAATACATATCAACAATAAACATAAGGGTATAATAGTCTAACAAACAATATAAATCAAGAAAAAAAAGATCTCATAGAATAAAAGTATAAATATATGACACTAATTAGGTTAAATTTTTCCTTAGTAGACTTATTGAGTTAGAACACATCTAAATAAGACTTATCAATAAAAAAACCCTTTAAAAATTCAGGTCTTCAACTTTTGAAGCTTTCAAAAGGCATAAAACTAATTTTTCAAAAGGCATAAAACTTATTTTGCAAAATTTTTAATGACCCTAAAAAAACAACGCCCAAGAAGTACACATTAATGTGTGTTTGGGAGGGGAAAGATTCAGTACATACCTAACCTTTTTTGGCATAAAGCGTAAAGTGGTGGCCCAAGACTTGAACCCATAACCTCAAGGTTATTAGGCCAAGTTTTAACCATTAAGCCAATGGTCACCCCTAATTTTTAATGACCTTAATTTTTTTTTTTTTTAAAGGCTTACGGCTATAAAATTAGTGAAGGGCTAAGGTTAAACCAACACACAACACAACAAAACAAAACAAAACAAAACAAAGACTTCAAACTATAAAAGGGCACTGAGCGGGAGGTTCTATTTTAATAATTCAAAATTATCTAATCCCAAAATGAATTACTTGTACTAATTAATTTTATATATTTTTAATTGTTATTAAAAAATCCTATATATATATATAATTTAAAGACGTTGTTACATCCCACCATTATCGGAGCATTGCCTGACTTTCATCTGATAGTTGCTAGAAACTTGCCAAAATGTTCAGCAACGCTAAAAAGTCACCAGAATGTCCAGAACATCGCTGGACATCAAGAACATTACAGAAGACTCATTGGAATGTCTAGAAGATCACCGATTAAAAAAAAAAGAAATGAAAAGAAAATAAGAGAGAAATTAGAGCGAAAATATAGCAAAATTTAACCACATCCTCTTCAATGAAAAAAAAAAACCCTCTTTATCATAAAGAGCACATAATTTTTAGTTTACAAAATTGTAAAAATTTAGAGTTGGAATTTATTGCTCATCAAACTGCATAAATTTATAGTTTCAAAACTGAAAAAATTATCAATTTGATCATTTGTAATTTATCAAAACACAATTTCGCATCGCAGCGATGGTGGAGATCTCAGATTAGTAGTTTCTAAGAGTTTGTAACTTTTTAACTTGTCAATATTTGCTATTTTTTATTGTTTTAATAAAGAAACAAAGGCTAGAGTCATAGAGAAAACATAAAGGGTTAATTGTTGATAAATCCAATATAAAAAAGGTATAACGCATTAGGTCCAAAGATTTTTTTTATTGATGAGTGATCCACAGTTTGTATAATAGTTTGGTGAGAAGTCCAGGGGAATATTTTGTCTCCAATTTTACCCCTTAACATTTTTTTTATCTATTTGACTTTTTGTTGAAATTATTTTTATCTGTTGAATTTTTTTCGGTTAAATTTTATTTTTTTTTATTTGTTTAATTTTTTTATTTTTTTCCTATATGTTGAACCTTTGTGTTCAATTTTTTTTATCTGTTCAAATAGCAATTGAACAAGGAACAAATTTCATTTTTTATCTATTCAAAAAAAAAAAAAACCTTTATTTTTTTATCTATTGAATCAAGATCTGATCTTTGCGAAACAATTCCACTCATTGTTTTATCTATTGAAACAATCCCAATTCTCTTTTTACCTACACATTCTCTTTATCTCTCTCTCTCTCTCTCTCTCTCTCTCTCTCTCTCTCTCTCTCTCTCTCTCTTTACAACAACATTTATCTGTTGAAATTATACAGATCATGATCTGAGTTTTCTCTCTATGTTTCTCTTTCCAATAACATTTATATGTTTCAATCAACAACAACAAAACAACTTCTGTGTGAGAGAGAAAAAGAAAGTAACATGATCGAAGATGCATATCAAAATAGCCAAGAAAATTCTCTATGTAAGGCTTGTGAGAGAGGCAGTGAAGAAAATTGTAACAGTTGATTTTGGGTGACCGCTCGAGCAGTCATTTGGTCACTCGAGCGTAGATTTGCAACACCCAGTATCTCGCAAGTTTGCAGGCGAGACCGCTCGAGTGAAGGAAAGATCACTCAAACGTAAAATTTGAGCTCCTAGTATTTTCACTGTAGCTCTGCAAACTTTTGAGACCATGCGTTTACCGCTCGAGCGATGGAAAGTTCACTCGATCGGTCCCTTTATATTTTGGCACTTCACTCGAGCAATGAAAAGTTCGCTCGAGCGGTTTATTCAAGAAACAGAGTTATAAAGTGATCCAAACACTTTTATAATTCATTTCTTACACACTCCTCTCTCTAATAGCCCTCTTTCTAAAACCCTATCTGTAAACCTTAGATTTCATCTAGTAATGGTAAGAATCAATCTTTAGGTCTTCATTAAAGTTGTTACCCTCATCAAGAGCTACGTTTTGGACTAATTAGATCGTGTTATTTCAGAAGTTCACCGCATGGAACTTCATCTCTCATCTAGCAACCCTTGAGGTAGGAATACCTTTACCCATGTATATTTATACTTTGGTTTAAATGTGTGTGAATCTTAAGGTGTATGTGACTATTAAGATAGATGATGTAGATGTATATATATATATATATGGGGGGGTTTGTGTTGATGAGGTGTTTTGTGTGAAATTGATGATGGGTTGGGAAATCAATTATAGAGGAATGAGTAAATATACATGAATTAAGGGAAATTAATCCTTTGAAGGAAAAGTCCGAAATTTCAAAGGTGTAACCCTAAGGGTTGTTCTTGATTTTGACTTTATGGATAATTGATAAGTAAAATTGGAGGGTTCTTGTGATTTCATGTGTTGTACTTAAAATGTTAATGTTTTAGAATGTGTTTGAGGTGCCCACTTGCCCGTGTGAGGGCGACGAATGTGCAGATGTTATGAGGTGTCCACTCGCCGGTCATGTGAGGACGAAAAAAGTAGAAGGTTTGAGGTGTCCACTAGCCATCCTTGTAAAGACGGAAAAATATGGAGATCGAATGTTGAATTGTGTGTTGTGTGATAATTATTAAACCAATATAAATTCATGGGCATTGATAGAGGTCATACATATTTTAAATCAAATATATATACTTGGTTAAAGTTATTCTCTTCTAGACAACTACTCATTCCTATTTACTAACATTTCAAGACATAAAGAGCCCCAAACTCGCCAATGAAGAAGAAGAAACTATTTCTTTTAAAAATCTAAATTTTTGTGATCTTGAAAGTGTAATGTAACAAGGAACTCTTTTCTTAATTTTATTTTGAGTTTTATATTTTGCATTAAGGAGCACAATGTAATTGTTTTATATCTTTCTCTAACTTACTGAACTGAGATCTGTATCTTGTAATTTTTGTAAAGTGAATCTATAGTTCAATGAGAAAGAGAAACATTTGAATGAAATTATGTTGTTTGGGTGTATGAGCATGTTCATTAATTATTTGATGGGAATTATATCTGGGGTGTTACAAAAATACAACCTTTGTGTGCGAGAAGCATGGTTCAGTAAACAAACGCTTGCAAGGGAACAATAATATGGAATCCTGTATCTCAGAGTTATCTTGTTCTTCCCTATAGCCAACTTACTCGGAACCTCAGTCTACTCCAAATATTGTAAGCATTGCAGTAACTAAAGCAAAGGACAACTGCACAACATTAGTTTACCATCAAAATTTTGAAAGTTCAACAACCCAAGCAGAAACCTCTAAAGATCTAGGGTTTCAGACGAAAAAGAAAGGGAGTAGAGACAACTTGAGTCACTGTAATGGTGTCGACGGCGTGCAACCTAAGTTCTTCGAGATCTCAAGCCGTTCAAACTCTTTTGCTGCCTCCTAGAATGCTGCAATGATAAAGCGACAGATCAATATTCGGATCGAGCACTGGGAATTCAGATTGATATTCTCATGCCTCGATTAGAGCTAGTGGTGGATTTGGATCTGCAGCGATGATTGTCATTGACGACAAAGCAGATGCCATAGAAGGTAGAAGGCGGAGGTTGTGCTAGAGCGATAGAGGGTGAGGGAAAGTGGTAGAATGATGATGGGACGGTGAAGGCAGCGACAGACTGAAGGTGAAGGAAAGAGAAAAGAGAGAGAGAAGTGTTGGTTTGGTCATATGACCGTGAGTGCCATGTATGTATGTGTATATATATATATATATATGGTTAGTTTGGTCATTTTGAGAGAGTTTGTCCTTATGGACAAGATAGTTTAGAGTGTGGATTTTTGTTCTCAGAAAATTCAAAATTGGAGTTTTCAACTGAGCGCCCAAACAGAATGTATCTTCAAAACTATAAAAGTTTACAGTTTACACTACTTATAACTAAAACTCAAAAAAAAAAATTCTAGACCTTGAAACAATTTTCCATTAAAACAAGAAAAAAATGTGTGTAATACAAAAAAATAAGAAAAACAGAGAGATCGAATGAAAGAAACAAACATAGAGAGAGAATTGTACTCCGTCAACCATTTTTTTATTTAGATTTGGCCAAAATCTGAACATTTTGGTGAGTTGCCTTGTGATCTTGGCCAGATCTGAATAGATCTATGTCATGAACATTGTCGAAAACTCATCTCTTTTGTCGTCAATAAGTGGGAAGCAAGGAGTCAATGCTGATGGTTGCCAATAAACCCCAATCGATAGTGGTCACCGCGTCGCCGGTGAGTGTATATCAGAAAGAGAAAGAGAAGAAGGAAGGAAGCGGTCGTGGACTTTTGAGATTACACAAAATATTTTGGGACTAGATGGAGTTCTACTCTTTCAAAAAAGACATGCAAATAATTTGCCATACTATAAAATTAGGACAAAAAATACTTATAATCATATTAAGGAAAGTTCTACTTACACCACCAATTTAACTCTATACACTCTCAAAATTTTATTCTTTTATTTTATAATGTCTATTATTCTTTTATTACTCTCATTCCTAACCTTTCTCCTTCTCCTTATACCCAAAACCTAAAAAACCCTAACACTCACCACCATCACCTCCGATCACCATTCTTTCCAACCTCTATCTCTGGCAACCACTACTACCAACTCCAACCTCTTCCTCACAACTCCTTATCAACCGGCGACCCCATTTTCCTTTCTAAAACCTTCATATTTTCCCTCCGACGACCTCCTTTACTACTACCAACCGATGCCAACCCCCTTTACCTCACATTGCCATCCTCAACCCTTCTCCAGCAATTCCTCAATCCTCTTCTTCTTCTTCTTCTTCTTCTTCTTCTTCTTCTTCTTCTTCTTCTTCTTCTTCTTCTAGATCTGAAAACCAATTTGTCTCTTTTCTCTTTATGTCTTACTCTCTGATCTAAGGTTACGAAATAAGAAAAAGTGGCAATGGTGCAGTACAAGGTGATCACAAGTGGGTCACGAAGGTGGTCCTTAAGAAGGTAGTGGTTATTGGATTGCGATGCAGAAGTTGGAGTGGTGGTTACGGGGTTGCAGAGATGGGGCTGATTTGTAGGGTAACGAGGTGACGAGGCTGTCAAAAATAGTTGTGGGCTTGGGAAGGTAGTCGGAGGTAAAGGAGATGGTGGCAGGTAAGTGGGGCGGCGTCGGCGCTAGCGAGAGAGGTATGGGGGTGTTAAAGGGTTAGGTTTGGGGAAGAAAAAAAAAAGAAAGGAAAAGAAGAAATGGTGGTTGCGGTTGTGAGGTGGCTGCAACAGCAAGATGCTACGATGGTGAGTGGTGGTTGTGACAGCAAGGGGCTCCGACAATGAAGATGGTAGTTGGAAGTGATGCTGGGGGAGAATTGGGGTTAGGATTATGATTTTTTAGGTTTTGGATGTAAGGAGAAGGAGAAGGAGAAGGAGAAGGAGAAAGAGAAAGGTTAGGAATGAGGGTAATAAAAGAATTATAAAAATTAAAAAATTAAATTTTAAAAGTATAAAAAGTTAAATTAATGGTGCAAATAGAATTTTCCTCAGATTAAATAGTTGTCATTTTTAACCATATGGGTTATAAAAATAAAAATAAAAAAATACAAACTGATTTGTCCACTGCATGTTAGTTTATTGGGTTTTATTTTAAAATTAAAATTTTGATATTATATGTCACATCCATTTATGAAGAAAAAAAAAAATTTGTATAACAATTTTCATTTAAAAAAAAAAACCACTTTTTGACCAACTTGAAGAAAATGAAGGCTAGACGCTGTTGCAATTTTTACCTATTTTTGTGGCTTTTAATCTGATAGTCTAATTCATAAGCTATGCTTGATAATTGGCAGAAGTTTTTGGAATTATCAAAACATCCATAAAATGTATCGTAGTACTAGTTTTGTTGGTAACAATAAAAGAAAGATTAGGAATCGGGGAACACGGAAATGCAGCTTTATACCATGCAGCCTGTTCCCTATCATTACTTGTCAACTTTTAGGGATAACCTCTCTCGTATATTTCATCTCTGTATTTTCTATTCATATTTTTCTTGCGAGTTTTAATTCAGATTTAATTGGATGATTTAAATTGTTTATTTCATAAATTTTATAATAAAAGTTATTTATATAAAAAAATTAAATTTATCAAACGATTATAAATATAAAAACAAATTATATTTTATTTTATAAAATAAATGGTTTAAATTTACAATCTTATTTACTATTCATTTTATGAAACAGAATGTAATTTGTTTTCGTATTTGTACATTTATGTTGAAATTGATTTTTTTGCATGGATTGCCTTTATTACGGAACCTACAAGTAGATAGTTCACATCATTAATATGAGTCCGAATTTAAGTCCACAAGAAGAATATGGATGAATATGGAGAGATGCAAGTGTGATGGGGAGCTTATCCTAACTTTTAATGATTCTCTTTGTTGTTTTAATAAATTATATTGACCTTTTCTTAAAATATATAGAATTTATAAGGAGTGGACTTCTCTTCGGTCCTTAATTGAATTAAAGAGGTGATGTTCGACCCATTGGGCTCATTTTTAGGTTTTGTTTCGATAATCTGAATCGTTTATATTTTAGGGTTCATTGAATACATTATCTCTGTAAAAAATCAAATTGATCGAATAACGACAACCACATTAAATAAACGGTTCATACAAAACTAATCCGAACACGTTGTTGTCGTTATCTGATCGACTTGATGTTGCGCAGGGATGATATACTTGATGAATCATAAAATATTAACGGTTTGGATCATCAAAACATACCCCAAAAGTGGGCCTAATGGACCGAACAACACCCCCTCTAATCCGATTAATGACTAGAGAGAAGCCCAGTCCAATTTATAAATAGTTTCACTGTTTTAATATAGGGGCAATTATTCATAAATCCCTCTTTACCTACTTATATTTCACTTAGTCTAAATTATATTTTTTATATTTCAATAAGTTCTATGGGTGACATAATTACCAAAATATCCCTAATAATAATAGGGTAAAGCGCGCATTAATGTTCATATTGATAGTGCAAATGTTCTATAATTTGAATATTCACATTGTCAATGTAAATATTCATACTATCAAATTTATTTAATGTGAATATTCATATCACCAGGTTGGTAAGGGTTCAAAGAATATTTTTAAGGGTAAAATTATTTGTAAAATACCTTAAATATGAGAATTAGAATTTCGTGAATTAAATGTCCAAAATAATAAGACTTGTTGAAATATAAAAATGTCTTATGGACTAATTAAAATATAAGTATTTGAAAGATTATTTTTTTAATAAAATTCCCTTTATTGTTTAGAAATATGTCAAAATAAGCAATAAATTTTTTTTTTCATTTTTTTTGGAAATGATGATGTGTGTACACACACAAGAAATATGAATTCTTGTTTGTTATTTGCAAATTTGGGATTTAGACCATCTCCAATAGTTCATCAAATCTATTATTAAATTTAAATTTGATTAAAAAAAGAAAAAGTTACTTTTTGCTCCAATAACGGTTCATCAAATTTAGGATTTCACTTTTCTTTAATCAAACTGAGAACCAATGTATCTTCATCAAATCACTGTTCATTGCCATTGGATTTTCACCACCGGATGTCCCCCAGATGACCACCTCAAGGTAAAAATTTGTGAAAAATTACACCGCTTAGTCGACCGATGGTTTGATGAAGTTACAAAACCTTCCATTGGAGCACTTGATACCAAAGGAAGCTTTTACTCAAATTTGGTGAAAAAATTTATGCGCCGTTGGAGATGTATCATTGAAATATCAACAATGAATGCTTTGCCACTATTTGAGTGTGAATTTGTTCACACAATGTAAACAATATACAATAGAGTAATTCTATTTACACATCACCAAATTTCTTAGTATGTATCATTTTTTCAACACACACCACACACATTTTCAATTTTTTAATTTCATCTTACTTCTCACCATCAATTTTTTTTTTTAATAAAAAAAATCCTAAATTATCCTCACCTTCTTCAACTTTCTATCCCAAGCCCTAACCTAACCCTAACTACCACCACCGTTGTCAACCGTCACCTCTTTCAATTGTTGCCCTTCCTTTCTTGCGCTTCGCCTCTTCTCATCATCACCCCTACTCTCTCTAGCCTTCATTGTTTTTCTTCTACCCTCTCTAGCCTTCATCATCATCTTTCTTCTCCTCTCGTCATCACCTCTACCCTCGCAATTTCCAATAGCGGAGAGGAGAGTTGCAGTAGCGGCAGTAGAGAGAGGTAGCACCATCGCTCTCCTTCTCTTCTCATCATCATCTTTTTCATCATCATCTTCTTCTTCTTCTTCTTTTTGTTCTCCTGAAACCCTAACCTTAGATCTAGATATACCACCGCTGCAAGCCCACATCACCGCCCACCAGCCACCGCCACTGCCATCACCGCCCACCACCCATTATTGTCTTTTCTCTCCTTTTTATTCCCTTTTTGTCCTCCTCCTTCTTCTTCTTCTTCTTCTTCCAAAACTTTAGATCAACCACCGTTTCCAAATCGCAACCCATCGTCATTGCCATCACCACCCATCTTTGCCGTCAAATCACGACCTACTGCCACCGTTCTCTGAAAACACTAGATCTAGGGTTAGGGTTTTAGGAGAGGTGAAGAAGAAAGAGGAGAGAGAGAGAGAGAGAGAAAGAGAGAGAGAGA
>NW_021024555.1:506996-592159 GCF_004153795.1 Camellia sinensis
GCAAGCAAGGTTCTAAAAAGCGGTTGCGGTCGCCGTAACGGTGGCGGTGGAGCGGTTGCGGTTGCGGGGTGTAAAGGCCGTAGCGTAACGGTTGCGGTAACCGGAACCGTGAATTTTTTTATTTTTCGCAAAATTTGAAAATTTTTTACCAATACGCATTTTTTTTTCCATAATCATTTTTATTGGGTTTTAAAATAAATATTGATCAATTTTTGTAAATTTTTAAATATGATCTAATATATTTCGTATTTTTAAATTACTATATATATATATATATATATTTGTAATTTTATATATTTTATATATATAGTGTGGAATCTTCTATTTAACATAAATTCTTTTTGTTAATAAGAAATGGCTACAGAAAGTAATGTCAAACCGAGAAATACTACCCCTACACCAGTTGTGTCTACACCAGTTGCTTCCATTCTGACGATTGTTAAAAACTTGAAAATTTCAGTGATACATATTTTAAATATTGGCAACAAAAAATATTATTTTATCTGACCACCTTGAATTTGGTAAGGTTTTTGCGAGAAGATGCACCATCTATCAGTGAGAATAAAAGCGATGCACAAGTTGTTGCAGCGGTGGATGCATGGAAACATGCAAATTTTCTCTACATGAATTATATCCTCAATGGTTTTGATAACACATTATACAATGTGTATAGTCTAATCAAGCTGCAAAAGCATTGTGGGATTCGCTTGATCACAAATATAAAACGGAAGATATCGGAACAAAGAAATATGCTATCGGCCGCTTCCTTGATTTTAAGATGGTGGACTTAAAAACATTGATTAATCAAGTCCAAGAACTTCAACTTATCCTGCATGAAATTCATACAGAAGGAATGTCTCTGAGCGACTCTTTTCAAGTAGCGGCTATTATTGAAAAATTACCGCCGACTTGAAGGGATTTCAAAAACTATTTAAAACATAAATGCAAAGAGATGTTACCAGAGGATTTGATTGTTCACTTGCAAATTAAAGAGGATAATTGTGGTTCTAAAAGGAAAAATGGACATCGTCTCATGGAATCCAAGGCAAACATTGTGGAACATAAGCCAAAGTTCAACAATAAGAAATGGAAGCATCCTGGAGAGAGCTCCAAGCAAGGTGCTAAAAGTGGAGATAGTCAGAATTTTAATAGCAAGTGCTTTGTGTGTGACAAAATAGGACATCGTGCCAAGGATTATCGCAAGAGGATGACTCAAGGGAACTACAAGAAGAAACCCACTCAAGCTAACCTAACTAAGGAAGAGAGTCTTTATGTAATGGTTTCACACCTAAATGTATCTAGTGTCATGTCTGAAGTCAATTTGGTGGACAACCCCAAAGCATGGTGGGTGGACACATGCGCTGCAGACACCCTATTTTGACCAGCCTTAAGACTTAGGCGCTCTTTTTCAAACACCCCATGATGAAAGTTGAAATATGCTATCTTACGAATTCCTTAGCAAGATAGTCGGGTTCAAGCTTTAATCCAACCTTACACCCGTTTAGCCAAAATATTTTAGACCTTTGTAGGCCTCTTTTCAAACATTTCTGCAAAGTTTCGAGGCTCGTATTTTCAAAATTCAAGTGTTATATTTTCTTAATAAATTGAGTAAGAACAAAATGAAAATGAGTGGAAAGAATAAGAATTTTTTGGAAAAAAAAAAAAACCCTATTTTCCCCTTTGAAAAATTGTCTAGCTAAACCATTTTTTGTCTAGCTAGATGATTTGTTCGGGTAACAGAGCAGTTTCAAATAATTTGGCATTTTCTCCAAATTTTAAACAAATGTCTTAGATATTTTGACTCCAAACTTCCTTTACAAATATCTCAAATATTTTCTTTGCCTCAGAAGTCTATACATATCACGCATCCCACTTCATAGAAAAGGGTTACAAAATTTGTTTACACGTACACTCCATCTTCAACCTTCTTCTCCCTTTTCATCACTGTTCTTCACTGATGCACCACCCAAAACTCCATTAAAACTAAAATTAAATTTGAAAAATATTTCTATGTGGTTACAAAAATATTTCTAAAGGATAAAAGATTTGTTTAAGAGCCTCCTCCTACACTTTATCTTCAACCTCCATTTCTCATACACCAACCATCAAAACTCCATTAAAACTTGATTCCAAACTTCTTGCTAAGGTTCCTAAGAACTATAAGCCATATCTAAAAGACTGTGTGGGTGCCAAAAAAGAGTTTGACAATCAAGAAGTTCACCATCTTTCAAGAGATGAAACTTTTGAACATTTTCTCATATTTTCTCTCTTGTTCTTCATCTTTAAGCTTTGTTTTCATTATGTAACAGTTGTAATCATGTGGTAGGTCCTCATGGATGTGGAGGGGTTAGATTTAGCCACCCATCCATTGAATTGATAGATTTTCCTTTATGTTCTTGCTTTCCTTAGCTATGACTTCTAGTTCGTATATATTTTGGACCCTTATGGATGGGATTGGGTGTAGTCATTAGCCATCCATTTAGAAGTTCAATAAATAAAGTAATTTTTCTTATTGTTATACTTCTTCTCTTCACATATCCTATCTCTTAAGTGCGTCAATCTATATGTTTCAACCTATGCTCAATGATAATGAGTAGAATGGTTGTTTCATAGGATTACTTGAGTGATTCTTGGGATTTGATGTTGAGAGAGTTGTGTTTTCTTTCCTTTTGTTTGTTTTTTGAAGTAAAATAAGAGATTTTGGGTCAAAGGACATTGAAATCTCCCTTTTCAATCATTCGTGAACATAAAAAAAATAGTTGGAAACATTCTTGTTCTATGACTAGATGAGGAGCTTTCGATGGCTTTGATGAATCCTTTGTTTTAAAAGCAAAACTTCCACCAAGAAATGATTTGCTTTAACCTACGCTCTCCACTTAATAGCATGGATTTGGGTATTAATTTGCCCTAATTCACAAAGAGATAATGTAGGTTCCTATCCATTTCTTGGGCTTGAATTTGTTCTTGATTTGATCTATTTGATTTTGTTTTCTTTAGCAAATATCTCTTGTACACATCTATTTATATCATTGTTAAGGGTTATAGCCCATCTACCTCTTCCTTAAGTGGTTTCTGCAATAGGAGAAAGAAGAAAAGATGAATACCCCTTTGAAGGTGTACATAGCTTCTATTCTGGAATCCTTGCATAAATTCAGATTCTGCTCAAATGAGAGGTTCAGCCAGGCCATATTTTGCTCAACCGGTCACTTTTGCCCATGGCTGGCTAAATTCCTCCAAGAACAGCAGCCAACTTCAAAGAAGTGTCTTCTCGGTGGTTATGGAGCTGCTGGTTGATTTATTTTGTTTTATTTAACATGATTTGTTAGATTCAACAATAATTTGGCTAAACCTATTCATTGTTGTAATAACTCCTCCAACCCCACTTCTTTTCTTTTCTTTTCTTTTTTTAAATTATTTATTCAAAGTGTTGTAATAATCTCTCTCTCTCTCTCTCTCTCTCTCTCTCTCTCTCTCTCTCTCTCTCTCTCTCTCTTCTTATTCGAATTGTTATAATAATCTTCTAACCCCACGTCTTTCTAACCTTTTTATTTATGCGCTTTCTGTATAGCATCGTGTTTTATTTATCATATCCATACTTTTCATCCATCTTTCATGTATTGAGATTCGGTTAATTTGTATCTATGGATTTCATCAATTCTTATGTAACTTTGTGTGCTAATTCATGTTTTGAAATGATTCACATGTCATGTACTTAGCAACCAAATCTAGAGTTTCATTCTTGTCTATGTATTGTATTAGCTATTTGTATATAGGATCACGCATATGTATATAGCATATTATTTTTTGGCTTGTCACAGAGGAGTACTAGGTGAATATTTACAGCTTTTTCATCCCAACAATATATGTTATTTTACTATGTATAGTATTCTACTATACAGCTAAGTGCTTAAATGATATACCTCTTCAAATGCCAATGGACGAAGGTTGTGTTACTTAGGTTGTAATGATATTGATTGATATACATGTGAGCTCAGTTTTCTTTGAGTTGTACATTTATTCAAAAACCTTCCAAAAATGGTTAAAATCAAAGCATACCAAAATAAGTAGCATGATCTATACTTGTTTGCTTTACATAGTAATTTTAGCATTATTAATAACCGGAACATGGGCATATATTGTTTATAAAACTCATATCATAGTTTAATAAAGGCCAATCTTTTGATCGGGTGAGCGGGGGTGCTCAATTCATGACCTTCCCCTCTCATACCTAAAGTTCCAAACCGATGTATCTTTGGTTATGCCGAATAGTAGCCTTTGGCACGAGTCATGGGTTTCTTAGTTTTCACAAAAAGATTAGGAGGTGACTGAGATTTGGTGATATAGTCCATTTCTGACATATTTTACAATAAATAGATTTTCTATAAAAGTTGCCAGGTTTGGACTTTGATTTTCGGTTTCACATTGCACTGTGAGACTACATCAAGAGATTAGGAGTCTAAATTGTTAGGCACGCTTGGTAACCCCAAAAGCATCCTACAGGCTCTACTCACCACATTTGTTCTGAGAAAAAGATATTCTCATTATATCATATAGCAAAAGATGAAAAACAACTCTACATGGGGAATTCTTTGACTTCCAAAGTTTAGGGACAAGGGAACGTGATGCTAAAGATGACGTCAAACAAAGAACTCACTCTAAAAAATGTGTTGCATGTGCCAGATATTTGAAAGAACTTGGTTTCTAGATCGTTACTGAGCAAGAATGGGTTTAAATTAGTGTTTGAATCTGATAAGTTTGTATTCACCAAAAATGGAATGTATGTAGGAAAATGGTACATAAGCGATGGGCTCTTTAAACTTGATGTAATGATTGTTGTTCCAAAGGTTAATGAAAATAACGCATATTTTGCTTACTTGCTTGAGTTTTCTTGTGTGTGCCATGGTAGATTAGGTCATGTAAATTATGATACTTTGCGAAGACTAATTTACCTAAATTATTTGCCTAAATTTCAAATTGATTCAAATTATAAATGTGAAGTGTATGTTGAAGCAAAATTAACTAAAGCACCATTTCAATCAATTGAAAGGAAAACTGAGCCACTGGACTTAATCCATAGTGACATTTGTGATTTGAAATTTGTTCAAATTCATGGTAAAAAAAATTATTTCATTACTTTTATCGATGATAGCACTAGATATTGCTATGTGTACTTGCTATGAAGCAAGGATGAAGCCTTGGAAAAATCCATTCAATATAAAAATGAAGTTGAAATACAACTAGGAAGAAAAATTAAGGCATTAAGAAGTAATGGAGTTTATGAATATGATGCACCTTTTGGTGACTTATGTTCATAACTCGAAATTTTGCATCAAATTACTATGCCTCATACACCTCAGCAAAATGGAGTTGTTGAAATGAAAAATCGAATTTTAAGAGAAATGATGAATGCTATTAATAAGTTTAGGACTACCTTAGAACTTGTAGGGGGAAGCTATTCTTTCTGCCAATTATATTTTGAATAAAATACCTCACAAGAAAACCCTTCAAACGCCTTATAAATTATGCATAGGCCGAAAGCCTTCCTATAAATATTTGAAAGTATGGGGGTGCTTGGCTAAGGTAGCATTACCAAACCCTAAAAAGGTCAAGATTGGTCCTAAAACAATCGATTGTGTATTCATTGGGTATGAAAACCATAGTAGTGCCTATCAATTTTTAGTATATAAAAGTGACAACTCGGAGGTCCACGTTGATACAATCATTGAGTTAAGGAATGCTTCATTTTTCAAAAATATTTTTCCTTGAAAATCCACTCAAGAGATTAGTATTCCTAAACAGACTCATGATATTGCATTTGACAATAGTCAAGAATTGGTTAAAGAAAACTAAATAGGAATGTTCGAAGAACAACCTAGACGAAGTAAAAGGGTCAGAGTTGAGAAAACAGGTGGTCTTGACGTCTTAACATTTCTACTTGAGAATAAGCCTTAAACTCTCAAAGAAGCAATATCAACTCCTGAAGCTCCTTTATGGAAAGAAGCTATTAACTGTGAAATTGAATCCATCTTACAAAATCATACTTGGAAATTGGTGAATTTTCCATCAGGTTCTAAACCTCTTGAATATAAATGGATATTGAAAAGGAAAATGAAACCGGATGGATCAATTGACAAGTACAAAGGAAGACTTGTGGTCAAGGGTTATAGGCAAACTAAAGGAGTAGATTACTTTGATACCTATTCGCTCGTAATGAGAATTATATCCATTAGAATGCTAATTGCAATTGCTGCTTTAAACAACCTAGAGATATATCAAATGGATGTAAAGACTGCATTCTTAAATGGTGATCTAAATAAAGAAATCTACATGGAACGACTAGAAAGTTTTGTTGTTCCGGGCAACGAGAAGAAAGTGTGCAAATTAGTAAAATCATTGTATGGTTTGAAACAAGCACCAAAACAATGGCATGAAAAATTTGACATCATGATGATAAATGGATTTAAGATCAATGAGTGTGACAAATGTGTTTATATTAAAAACACTGAGAAATATTACGTCATTGTTTGCCTATATGTAGATAATATATGTTAATTATTGGTAGCAATAGTGGACTGATCAATTTAACTAAGAAAATGTTGAACACTAAGTTTGACATGAAATATATGGAAGTAGCAGATATGATTTTAGGAATGAAAATAACTAAAACATCTGAATGATATGTTTTGTCTCAAACTCACTATGTTGGCAAAATTCTTGAGAAAATCAATAAGCATGACGACTATCATGTAAAGACACCTATGGATGCTAACCTTCATTTAATAAAAAATAATGGTGAAAACATATCGCAATTGGAATACTCCTGAATAATTGGAAGTCTAATCTATCTCATAAGTTGCATGTGTCCTGATATGGCATATGTAATAAGTAAATTAAGTAGATACACTAGTAACCCAGGAAAATACCATTGGACAATAATAGTTAGGGTTCTTAGATATCTAAGATACACCCGTGACAATGGGTTGAACAATACTAGATATCCAGTAGTCCTAGAAGGTATTGTGATGCTAATTGGACATCTAACACTAAGGATTCTAAATCTACTAATGAATATGTCTTTACCTTGGGAGGTGGAGCGGTCTCTTGGAAATCTTCTAAATAGACTTGCATAGCTAAATCCACAATAGAATCTAAATTTATACTTTGGACAAAGTAGGAGAAGAAGTAGAATGGCTTCGTAATTTCTTATAAAATATTTCAATATAGTCGAAACCTGTGCCAGCGATTTGCATTCATTGCGATAGTCAAACTACAATGGCTAGGGGCACAAAATCATATGTATAATGCTAAGTCTCATCACATTCGTTGTAGATATAACATCGTTAGGCAACTGCTCTCTAATGGAATAATTTTCATTGAGTTTATAAGGTCAAAAGAAAACAAAGCAAATCTGTTGACAAAGGCTTTGACCAGAGAGCAAGTGTTGCAATCATCAAGGGGAATGCGATTAAAGCCTATCACTTGAGAGTTATCTTTATGGCAATCCAACCTAGTTAACTGGAGATCCCAAGATCTAGGTTCAAAGGGACAACCAAATTAAGATTACTCATTAGAATCACTATGGAGTAAAAATTCTACCAATTTCTATGATGAGATAGTGATTACAGCAACGATAAATAGATTAAGCTTTGTTTTTAATGAGACTCATATCTAGGAAATTCAAGTGTGGTATAGCAGGATACTCTTAACGAGAATCACCTATATGTGTCTGAACTGGGCTAGTTCTGTGAGAATTGAAAAGGCTAAATTCTCTATAGCACTCATGAATCTAGGAATTATCCAGGGCCAAAATAGACACAACTGATACAACCAAGTTGTGTATAGAAATAAAACTGTGTGACAAGCTATTATTGTCACGCCCCAAAATTTAGACAATTGAATATTAAATTAAGACTAACCCAAATAATATTCCATCATCCAAATCTTAGGAGTGAAACAAAAAAAAACTAAACGCAAACCAAACCATTCACCATAAATTCATAATTGACCAATACCTCAACATCAAGGTAACAACAAATAGTCAAAACAATTTAAATAAAGTACGATTATAAACCATGCCAAATTATTCTAATACTAAAGTCATTAAAAAAAATAATAAATACAAGAACTACTAAAAACCCTAAACTCAAGAAAACAAAAGAAATCCCAGAGATATGCCCAAAAACTATAGTTACTTCTCGTCACCACCGTAGCCTCAACTAATCCTGCAAATGAAACTCAATTGCGCTCAAACAGAACGCGCCCGAGTTGCCAAGAGACAAAATGGGTCAGTATATAGGTATACTGGTATGAATACAATATTTAACACCCACGTGTCCACCAGACACAGACACAGACAAAAATACATTTAATTCTTATCATGGGACAAGACAAGTAGTTCCAACCGCACCGAGACGAATGAGTAGATTCCCAAGATACTGTGGCATTTAGTTTCTTGTCCGTACACAACGAAATATAAATTGATTATAAAATAGACAAAATAGAAATAAAAATATGGTGGGTCAGCCCTGCATAAAAAGTTAGTAAGACCCACCATCCTGCAAAAAAAATAAAGTTAGTATAGTTTAATCATAAGTAACTTGCTGAATAAGTATAAAAATGCACCGTTTCCTGCTTAAATAATTTGAATTGACCAAAACTCAAAGAATGAAAGTTGTACAAAATCAAATTTTCTAAACGAAAACGTGTTCGAATTTAACAGAAACTAAATAGGTTAAGAGAAAAACTTGATCTAAAAATCTAGACGAAATTCAATCGAAAAATCTGAAACTGAAAACGAACAAAAACTACCCTAAGATGATTTTTTTTCAAAAAGGTTCAAAACATAAAAAGTGTGTAGAATAATGTTTTACTTCAGTTTACGCGAAACCAATAAAAATGAGCTCGTTTCGTGGGTTAAAACAGCCTATAAAATCTGCATTACCAAAAATGAATCAAACCGACAATAACCAAGGTCATCCGATTATAAGTTCTAATCGATCTTTTTAATAAAAAGCTACAACACAAAAGTTATCCAAAATCACGTATACATGTCTCTGCTCAAATTTCATAATTTATTGAGGTCGATTACTATTTTTCAAGATGTACAAATCAATAAACTCATAATTAAATTTTTGTACATTAACTCCACCACTTCGGCCCTCCCCTTCCGGCCTACACATATATCCCATGTGCCTCCCGTATACCTAACACCGCTCCGAAGCTAAACTTGCACGGGGATATTGTCCAGAGTTTGACTCACACTCCCCGGATGGTTAGCATATACGTACGCGCGCAAATCAAAACACTCGTCTACTCATGAGAACGAGGCAACAATATATATATACACAACATCTCACACATGAGAATAAACATAACAATGTCAAGCCTAAGGCATTCAAATATATCTCATAATCCTCACTTTTTTTTATACACTTCTTTCTCACAATCACTCAAATAAAACAACAATCCACGGAGTCATAGTGGAGTATAAAGAATTTATCTATGGGTTCCTAATTAATTTTAATTTCATATAACAATCCATATAAAAACCTTAAACATATAATACACAACTAATCAAAATAATTAAAATTCATCAATCAACTAATAATCCAAAACCTTACATACACAACTAAACAAAATAATTAAAATCAATCAATCATCTAAAAACCCTAAACCTTACATACACCACTAATCAAAATAATTAAAATCAATTTATCATCTTTATACAAATATAAAATTGAACTAACATCAGATAAATAAAAAAAATAAAAATAAAAACAATGAATTAAACATAAATCAAGGGAAGTGGATTTTGTACACACAATATTATTTTAAAGATCTATGAAAAATTTGGAGAACTAATAGAACCACCAAAACAAAATCCTAATATTTTTTTTTTTCCCTTCACCTTCCTCTCTCGAGCCGTCTCTCCCTTTCCTCTTCCTCCACGCTACGCACACACCACTCTCTTCGATCTTTCAATGATCGCTTGCTACTGCATAAAGTGCAATTAATGGCCTATTGATTATTTATCGAATGTTAGACACTGCTAAATGTGTGGTCGATCGCTCAATCTCCCCCCCTCTCTCTCTCTCTCTCTCTCTCTCTCTCTCTCGGCCTTGCTGCCACCCCATACTTCTCTTCTCTTTCTTTTGTTATAACCTAATAATTATTATATTATAATATAACCTAATCTCATTCTAACCCTAATAAATTATTATAATATACTATATTATATAATACACATAATTATAATATATATAAAAATAAGATTATATATATATATAACACCTCTTTTTTTTATATAACAAAAATAAATATATAAATATATGAATTAATTAAATAACACATTAAATTTATTAATTGCAGCATTAAATTCATTAAATATCACATTAACTAAACAACACATTAAATTCTCATATAAACCACACAATTAATAAAGCCAATAAATAAATAAATAAGATAATAATAATCATAATAATAAATAAATGACTTAAGAAAATTAGGGTCGCTACAATTATCTTGGTTTACATCAACGACAGAACAGTTCAAGATATCATATTCACTAAATAGCCAGTAAATCTGATAGTCTTTTACAAGGGACAAGGTCAAAAGCTACCTATCCTATGCAAGATATTTCCAAATTTGTACTCACACAGTCTGCATATTGTTGTATTTCTCGTTTCGTCAATTTCATTTATGTGGGGAATTGTTGGAAAAAAATTGTAAGTGAATAGAAATAGACCCCATTCGAATGAAAAAGTGCAACCTTCTTAGTATTCCTTCATTTTAAAAGGGTATGACCCAATGATCATGTCCCTTCTTTGTGCCTTTTCTGTTCAAACTGAACATGTGCCAACAAGCCTATATAAAGGCAACCCCTATTTCAGTTTTCTTCATCTTGAAATTCCTTCCATTCTTATATACATTCAATCCTCATTCGTGTCTAAGTTCTTGTGAGTGCAAAGCATAATTCTGGTTCGTTGTACAATCAAAGAAAGTGCTATCTTTATTTGAGGTGATTGTTGTATCTTGGAGACAAGACGTCTGTTGTTCTCAAACATCATTGGAGAGGACGAAATTCTGTCTTAAACATACATTGTTCAAGCACTGACCTCAATCACAATCTTGTATTCAATCTATAGAAATTCTGTATGATTTAATTTTTATTGTTTACTTTATTTATTTTATTTGCTTTAATTAATTATTGTCGAAAATTACTCCAACAGATTATGAGCCATTACTGACCAAGAAAGGAAGTATAACTCGACAATAGAAGAAAAATGACCTAACACTCTAAACAAGACTTAACACGTTTGCTGAAGTGGAAATACTGGAATTCGGAGCTGTGAACTACCATGTAGACATTTCAATTTCTTACACTAAACATCCATATGAAGAAACACCAAGTATTGATAACACCGAACTAGTGTCAAGTGGTAACAATGTTGTCTAAGGTGACCAAGCATATCAAGGGTGATAAGGAGGAATCTCACAAGACCGAGCTTTAATACTGTTTATGAAGGAAAGAACTCATATTTCATTGGTATCTTTTCCTTTTCAAGTGTATATCCCAATCTCACTTTTTCCTCTCATTTCACACCTCTCTATTCTTTTATCTCTCTTTTCTTTTTCCTACATCTCTTATGTCTTCACTTTTCTTCTTCTAAATGTGACTCATGGTCGAACTATAGTGACTTTTTATTACCCACATTTTGGATTGATCAATGTATGCACCTAGTCATGTGAAAAAGTGAGCTTGGTATTGCCCCTAGTTGAGACCAATGATATCAATCCACTACTTTTCTTGGTAGTCCAAAGGCAGTTCATTGGGCATTTTCCATCTTCATTCAGATTTCTTCCATAGGCAGAATTATCATACGGCTCAAGAAACTTTTGATGACAGTACAGATAGTCGTGAGCTTTCCAACAAGTGCACTAAATGGTAGAACAAAGACTCAACACAAAGAAACAAAAGAAGAGAATATAACACAAATGACAAAAGACTTGATTGACACGCCCCAAAATATATGACCTGAACTATCCATTTCCACACCCCAATTATACATAGTGCTCTAACAACAAGCCGAAGCTTAATGCCAACACATTATATTAATAATATCCCTATTGAGATTACAAGATTATTTCACATGTATTAATATATTCAATAATTCTAAAACCTGAATCTATAGCATGTGAGTGATAAAGATTTTATATCTAAACTATTATGGTTTCATGTCTTAGTGGCTATAAGTTTCCAAGATTGTATTTGATTACAACAAAAATGGGTCTTAAACCCAATATACCAAAGCCCTAGGCTTACACACAAAAAAATACAAAAAATACAAAAAAACAAAACAAAAAAACAAAACAAAACGAGCGTTCTGCTCCAACTTCCTTCCAAGCTATCCTCTTGATGGAAACATGTCATCAGTATCTGTAATGTTTTTCTAGAAATTTAGAATGAGAAAAGAAAAAGATAGATGAAATATGAATGAAATATAACTACATTTTACCTAATTTCATACACATTTTCATTTTTCCTTTCAAAATTTTTACTCAAAACCATGAACCAAACAGATTATCAATGTTTGAAAGGAATTTTGGATCTTTTATTGTATCGATATACACTATCTAAAAAAGACCTATATAATATTTGGTGGGATAAGCAAGTTTTAAAATGAATCATCAATCATATTATAAGAGAATAAAAGCTAGTCAATAATTTTTTTTTTAATTATTTAAAAAATTAAACATCAAAAGAAATAATCTATGGAAGATGTGAATTGATTCCTATATTTTAGTGGTACAAAAATCTAAATTTTAAATAGATTAATCAACTTTCTTTTTGACTCATAAATCAAGGCATAATAAGATTTTTATTTTATTTTTTAAAAAATGATTCAATAAAAGTTGGAATTTTTTTTTTTAATTTTAATGCTAATTAGTTAACTTCCTTTTTTCAAATTTCTAAATTTAAATTTATAGATGGATTAATTAATTTTCTTTTTGAAATGTATAAATCAAGGCATAATAAGATTTTTATTTTATTTTTTAAAAAATGATTCAATAAAAGTTGGAATTTTTTTTTTTAATTTTAATGCTAATTAGTTAACTTCCTTTTTTCAAATTTCTAAATTTAAATTTATAGATGGATTAATTAATTTTCTTTTTGAAATGTATAAATCAAGGCATAATAAGATTTTTATTTTATTTTTTAAAAAATGATTCAATAAAAGTTGGAATTTTTTTTTTTAATTTTAATGCTAATTAGTTAACTTCCTTTTTTCAAATTTCTAAATTTAAATTTATAGATGGATTAATTAATTTTCTTTTTGAAATGTATAAATCAAGGCATAATAAGATTTTTATTTTATTTTTTAAAAAATGATTCAATAAAAGTTGGAATTTTTTTTTTTAATTTTAATGCTAATTAGTTAACTTCCTTTTTTCAAATTTCTAAATTTAAATTTATAGATGGATTAATTAATTTTCTTTTTGAAATGTATAAATCAAGGCATAATAAGATTTTTATTTTATTTTTTAAAAAATGATTCAATAAAAGTTGGAATTTTTTTTTTTAATTTTAATGCTAATTAGTTAACTTCCTTTTTTCAAATTTCTAAATTTAAATTTATAGATGGATTAATTAATTTTCTTTTTGAAATGTATAAATCAAGGCATAATAAGATTTTTATTTTATTTTTTAAAAAATGATTCAATAAAAGTTGGAATTTTTTTTTTTAATTTTAATGCTAATTAGTTAACTTCCTTTTTTCAAATTTCTAAATTTAAATTTATAGATGGATTAATTAATTTTCTTTTTGAAATGTATAAATCAAGGCATAATAAGATTTTTATTTTATTTTTTAAAAAATGATTCAATAAAAGTTGGAATTTTTTTTTTTAATTTTAATGCTAATTAGTTAACTTCCTTTTTTCAAATTTCTAAATTTAAATTTATAGATGGATTAATTAATTTTCTTTTTGAAATGTATAAATCAAGGCACACTTTTTTTTTTTTATTCAAGTGGGGTATAGCAGAATACTCTTAATGAGAATCACCTATATGTGTCTGAACTGGGCTAGTTCTGTGAGAATTGAAAAGGCTAAATTCTCTATAGCACTCATGAATCCAGGAATTATCCAGGGCCAAAATGGACACAACTGATACAACCAAGTTGTGTATAAAAATAAAACTATGTGACAAGCTATTATCTTGGTTTACATCAACGACAGAACAGTTCAAGACATCATGTTCACTGAATAGCCAGTAAATCTGATAGTCTTTTACAAGGGATAAGGCCAAAAGCTACCAATCCTATATAGGATATTTCCAAATTTGTACTCACATAGTCTGCATATTGTTGTATTTCTCGTTTCGTCAATTTCATTTATGTGGGAAATTGTTGGAAAAAAATTATAAGTGAATAGAAATAGACCCCATTCGAATGAAAAAGTGCAACCTTCTTAGTATTCCTTCATTTTAAAAAGGTATGACCCAATGATCATGTCCCTTTTTTGTGCCTTTTCTGTTCAAACTGAACATGTGCCAACAAGCCTATATAAAGGCAGCCCCCATTCCAGTTTTCTTCATCTCAAAATTCCTTCCATTCTTATATACATTCAATCCTCATTCGTGTCTAAGTTCTTGTGAGTGCAAAGCATAATTCTGGTTCGTTGTACAATCAAAGTGCTATCTTTGTTTTAGGTGATTGTTGTATCTTGGAAACAGGACGTCTGTTGTTCTCAAACACCATTGGAGAGGACGAAATTCTATCTTAAACATACATTGTTTAAGCACTAGCCTCAATCACAATCTTGTTTCAATCTATAGAAATTCTGTATGATTTAATTTTTATTGTTTACTTTATTTATTTTATTTTCTTTAATTAATTATTGTCGAAAATTACTCCAACAGATTATGAGCCATTACTGACCAAGAAAGGAAGTATAACTCGACAATAGAAGAAAAATGACCTAACACTCTAAACAAGACTTAACACATTTGCTGAAGTGGAAATACTGGAATTCGGAGCTCTGAACTGCCATGTAGACATTTCAATTTCTCACACTAAACATCCATATGAAGAAACACCAAGTATTGATAACACCGAACTAGTGTCAAGTGGTAACAATGTTGTCTAAGGTGACCAAGCATATCAAGGGTGATAAGAAGGAACCTCACAAGACTGAGCTTTAATACTATTTATGAAGGAGAGACCTCATATTTCATTGGTATCTTTTCCTTTTCAAGTGTATATCCCAATCTCACTTTTTCCTCTCATTTCACACCTCTCTATTCTTTTATCTCTCTTTTCTTTTTCCTACATCTCTTATGTCTTCACTTTTCTTCTTCTAAACGTGACTCATGGTCGAACTATAGTGACTTTTTGTAACCCACATTTTGGATTGATCAATGTATGCACCTAGTCATGTGAAAAAGTGAGCTTGGTATTGCCCCTAGTTGAGACCGATGATATCAATCCACTACTTTTCTTGGTAGTCCAAAGGCAGTTCATTGGGCATTTTCCATCTTCATTCAGATTTCTTCCTTAGGCAGAATTATCATACGGCTCAAGAAACTTTTGATGACAATACAGATAGTCGTGAGCTTTCCAGCAAGTGCACCAAATGATAGAACAAAGACTCAACACGAAGAAACAAAAGAAGAGAATATAGCACAAATGACAAAAGACTTGACTCGACTGACACGCCCCAAAATATATGACCTGAACTATCATTTCAACACCCCAATTATACATAGGCCCTGTTTGGTAGAGCTGTGGGAAAGTGCTTATAGCTTATGCCTAAACAGCTTATAGCTTATAACTTTCAGCTTAAGCTGATTTCCAGCTTATTCTTAAAGCATCTCCTGCCCCACTTAAAGAATAAGCTGTTTTCTGACTTCCACAAAGCTATAAGCTATAAGCTATAAGCTAAACCAAACACATCAAAATAGCTTAAATTAAGCTGAAAGCTGAAATAAGCTGAAATTAAACTGTACCAAACAGGGCCATAGTGCTCTAACAACAAGCCGAAGCTTAATGCCAACACATTATATTAATAATATCCCTATTGAGATTACAAGATTATTTCACATGCATTAATATATTAGCTTGGTTTGGGAAGAATTTTTTGGCTTTTTGACTTTTTTGGTTTTTTTTTTTTTGTGAGAGAAGAGTGTAATGATTATGGGTTGGATGTGATGCTTTATTTTTTGTGGCTAAAATAACATATTTTGTCTTTTGTAGCTAAAATAGCCAAATAAGCCCAATCTAGCTCTTCCCAAACAAAGCCTATGGTGTTTGGGAAGTTTGTGGGTTGGTTTTTTATTTTTATTTTTTTCATTAAAAGACAAACTTTTTACAAAATCAAAAAAAATAAATCTAAATAAAATATCGCATCCAACCTCACAATCACTTTTTCTCCTACAAACATCACATCCAACTATAAAAAAAACCCAACTATCTTTTCAAATACCAAAATTTTTTTCTCCAATAATATCCTACAACTAAAGAAATCTACATAAAAACTCACTTCCCAAACTATATAATTAGAGTTTAAGTTTATATTAGAGATGCGAGTTATATATAATAAAATATTTTATATCACGTAATTATTAATATGTTATTTTTTTATATAATTTTTAATAAAATTTAACTTTAAAGATAAATTAAAAAAAATTAATAATAAGCAAATATATTTATATATAATAATTGAAATTTTATTGGGAAGGAAGTTTGTCCGTTTCCTTGAAACTAGTAAAAAAAAAGATCTACCAGAAGTAGAAGCAGGGATTCTCGTCCTCGCCTCTCTCGGCTTTTTTTGGGGGGTATGCAAATTTTTCTTCTCCCCCTAAGCCTCCGTTTGGGAAGTGGGTTGGCTTTTTGGCTTTTTGGCTTTTTTGACTTTTTTTGTGAGAGAAGAATGTAATGATTATAGGTTGGATGTGATGTTTTGTTTGTTATGGCTAAAATAGCCTATTTTGTTTTTTGTGGCTAAAATAGCCAAAAAAGCCTGAAAAAGCCCTTGCCAAACACAGGCTAAGTTAATTTTTTTTTTTTATTTTTTAGATATATTTCATTTTGATGTATTTAGAAAGTAAAAAATTTGTAAACAAAATTTAAAAATTTAATAAATATAATAAATTTTTATATTTTTTTGAAGGGGAATTTTTTAAATTTTTTTAGCTCCCTCATTCTAAATTTGTAGAAGAATAAGGATAATGAACTTTTCAATACTAGTTTAGGTCCTCTAAAATTGCTAGACGAAAATACCCTCGACAATAATGTTTTTCAATTTTTGGGTAATTTGAAAACTTTTGATTTATACTTCTATGTTTTGCCAAATTTATATTTTTATAGTCATCTCATCAAGATCTATCAAATAAGATTTATCAACAATATAAAATCTTAAAAAAAATCATGAAATTTTATTTGGGAGAAAGTCAGTGAAAAATAATAAAATTTTACTGACTTTTGCATGGTGAAAATTTCACTACCCAAACTCATTGAAATTTCTATTAAAAAATTATAAATTAAAAATATGAAAATCAATTACAAAAATAAGTCCTTAATTTCAAAATTATATTTAAAAAATTCAAATTGAGTGTTTTGTAATTATGAATTTTAAATATATTTTTACTTTGTCTCAATGAAATTTGTGAAATTTTTCTGAGATGGTGAATCTTTGTTATGTGACATAAGGGAGAAAAGAGAAAATCGAAAGAGAGACAATAGAGAGAGAGAGAGAGAGAGAGAGAGAGAGATAGATGGATAAAAATATACAAATCAAAGAAGATTGTGTAAGGAATTTCCTTGTCATAAATAAACTTGATAGAGGTATTAGCCTAATTTTAGTTGAGGGATGATGGCGATGACAAATAGTGATGATGGCAATGGTAGACCGTGACTATGATCGAAGATGGCAATAGCAAATGATAGCTGTAGTGGACGGTGTCAATAGTAAGTAGAAGATGTTGTGATTGATCATGATAATGGTGATGGTAGTGACAAAAGCAAATAGAACTGGTAACAAACTTTCGAATATGACACTTGTCGAAAAGAGAGAGAAAAAAACATAATTGCAAGGTTAAATATTTCTTTATTCTCCTATAGTTCGTAAATCCTGAGCATTTTCATTACTAAATAAATTGTTGTTATACTTAAATGGAGTTTTTTTTTAGGGTCCCTGGTATTAAGACTTTATAGTATAAAGGATATCTAATATTTTCATAATGTCTAAGGTCCCTTAACATTGATCCAGAGAAATTCCAGTCCAGAGAAATTCCAATCCAGAGAAATTTCAGCACAGAGAAATTCCAGTCCAGAGAAATTTCAACCCAGAGAAATTTTAAAAACTAGAGAATTTCTCTGGTTTCAACCCAGAGAAAACTCAGTTCAAAAACCAGAGAATTTCTCTGGTTTCAACCCAAAGAAATTCAGCTCAGCAACCAATTCAGTTAACTCTATGTCCTTAACAAATGCCATCATGAACAGAGAAAATTCAAACCCTATGTCCTTACCAAAGAAATTCAAATCCTTTATCAGAGAAAATTCAAAATTCTTTACCAGAAAATATTCAAACCAAAGAAAAATCAAAGAAAATTGGAACCAAAAAAAAATTCAAGGGTAATTCAGAGAAAATTACCAAATTCAGATAAAATTCAAAAGAAATCTAGAGAAAATTGCCAAATCCAGATAACATCACCAAAAACAGGTTTAAGCCACACAAACAGAAACGTTCCAAGTGCTGGGTGGTGAATTTTATGAACAGTGAAGATTTTACCTGTATAATGCCCTCTTGCAAAATTGTTGGCAGCATCTGCCCCATGCCTTTCTTTTGCCCCCAATGTTGGATTCTTGCCCTCATACGTTTCTAACCTGAGGCCGCATATATGTATCCATCTATCAAATAATTATTAATTCATCAACACTAAAACAAAGTGACATATGGGAAAAATACGTTTTAATATTGAAGAATAATTCGATATCACAAAGAGAGATGATGCCCTCTAAACTAGTTGCAGAACATAAATAAATGAGAAGCTAACAACCAAACAAGTGAGGAGGAAGTTACAAAGAAAGAGCGTGAAAATGATGACACTACAACTGACCAATCTAACTATAGATTTTTCACCATTTGGAAGTGTTATGGTATGAGGCCCAATCCCAAGGCAACACTCATGGCAAATTGTGTGGGTGAAGAAAGAATCAAAGTGTACATATTTCTGTTGTTCCTTCGTAATACATACATCAGATATGGGCTGAAGAATATGCTTGAACCTGGTAGAGAAAAAAAGACCTAATGAATTCAATTTTAAACAAGGGCATATATGAGATAACAAAAAATTTCCCATCTCAACTAACAAGAAGTTCCAATAATTGCCAACAAGAGACATCTGTTATCAGTTTTATATTTGAACATGAGCATAATTGCTTCAAAGAAAAGAATTGTACTTTGCCTCTGAAACATTTTTAAGCATGACCATGGATGTTCCCCGATCTTTCACTATACACTCATCATTTTGAAGGTTGAATGCAACAATTTGGAAGAAGGCGGTAAGTCCCTGTCCTGACTTCGTCAAATAACGGTTGGTTCCAGGTCAACAAATATAGCTCTAGGCACATGTTTTCCTGCACCTATCTCGCTAAAGAAGGTATTAAAAGCATCGTGGTTGTGTCACTGCACAGACATGATAAATTTTGTAAGGAACTCGTATAAATCTGAGCTCTAAGACTTGGTTGCCATCGAAGGTGTCACGGGTGAACTCTACGTTCAGCTGTTCAATCAGAAATTTACAAAGAGGCAGGCCAGGTCGCGGATCCGAGCGGCGAAAAGGTCTGCGACGGTGGCGGAGCGGAGGGAGGAGTCGGAGGAGAATGTGTTGAGGAAGAGGTCGTAGGGGAGGGTGGAGAGGAGGGTGGAGGAGCAGAGAAGAAAGAGAGGAGAGACAAAAGAGTCAAATTTCTCTGATATATGTTTAGGGACCTTAGACATAAAAAAAATAATTTTGTTGATCTCTTCCATTACGATAAGTGGGAGAGGGACCCTAAACTAATTTTCCCTACTTAAATTTTACACAAACTTGTAGATTAATGTCTCCATAATTTTCCCCCTTTTACTATTAATCTGATTTTTTTTTTCCAACTTTTCTATTAAGTTTGTTATTTTTTTTTTAGATGTCTCCATAATTTTTCCCTTTTTACTATTAATCTGATTTTTTTTTCCAACTTTACTATTAAGTTTGTTATTTTTTCTTTAAAATATTTAAAATTTACTAAAAATTAAAAAAATCAAAAATTATTTTTAAAAATTCAAATAAAAATACTATTTCTTCCGTCTTAAAATAATATTAATAAATTTTAAAAAATGATAAAATAAAAAAGTATATTATTTTAATTTTTAATTTTTTTAAAAATAAATTAATATTTTAAGATAATAAAAAGGCAGTGGCTTTGGTCCAGTCTAAGATCGGACTAGACCGTGCTGTTGGGCCCGTGGGGGCCTACCGCGGGTCCCGTTTTGATAATCCGAACCGTTCAATGTGTAGAACTCGTCGAATACTATATGCCTGTAAAAAATCACGTTGATCGGATATCGATAGCTATGTGAACAAACACTTTTTTATCAACCGTTAATTGTTTCACTGTCCATTTTTTTATACAAAACTGATTTGATCACATAGCTATTGATATCCGATCAACGTAATTTTTTACAGACATGTAGTACTCGACGAGTTTTACACATTGAATGGTTCGGATTATCAAAACGGGCCAAAAAAAGGGCCCCATGGACCGAACTGGACGGGTCCAGTCTTGATCTCAACTTGAGACAAGCTGGACCCTAAGGCCCCGTTTGTTTGGGGTTATGAGGAGGGGATTGGGTTTGATAGTGAGGTGGGGTTTGAAAATGAAGTGTTTGTTTTGAGAGATAAGGAGGAGATTAGTAATCCCTTGGTATTAGTAAGGAGGAAGAAGGGGGATTGATAAGGAGGAGGTAGAGATGGTATTAAAAAATAGCGAAGGGATTAGAAATTTTTTTATTTATTTTTTATTTTTTATATATTAGGAATTTTTTTTAAATATAATGTTTATTTTTTTATATTTTTTATTTGTTTTACTATTTTATATAAAAATAATTTAATAATTTTTCATTATCAATCCCCTCACTAATAATCCCCTCACTACTAATTCTCTCTACTCCCTCCGTCCCAAAATATTAGTCCCTTATTCCATTTTTCATTGTCCCAAAATATTAATCTCTATTCAAAAATCAAGTACAAAAATAATATAAATTTCTTATTTTGTCATTCTTTTAAATTAATAAATAATATAAAAAATACAATTATGAATTGATATTTTCAAAAAATATACTATCAAAAGGGTAATTTTAGAAAATCAATTTTTTTCAAATGTAATAATTGTACTACAAAGAAAAAATAAATTTTCAAAAAAAAAACTAATATTTTAAAACGGAGAGAGTATTATACTTCTTAAAATAAACGGAGCCTAATAAAAAATAGAAGAGAGAGAGAGAGAGTAACTACCCATAATTGATGATTCTTCTTCTGCTGTCCTTATCTCCATCCTCTTTTATCTCAGTAAGTACTCCCTTACCTACAGAGAGACCCACAGAGACTAGAGAGAGACACACACACTGATATTAATAAGCACCACCTTTCTCTCTCTATACCAAAATACTACCAATACTCTCCACCCCGACTCCTTATTCCCAACCACAACTATCAACTCCACCGTCCGATTCAAATCTTCAGAACATCAAAAAAATGCATCACTGACATTTCAACCGTGCGATGCTTTCACGCGCTCAGACAGTCTTGTTTGAGGGCGTGACAAAGGTACCAAAGAGCGTTAGCTGTCTAACAATTTTTAAACTTTGGGAAACGGTAGTACGTGTGACGGCCGCTGCAACCTTCTTCCTCCCCCTGCACCACAGCCTGTAAACTAACGTCTCTTCACCGCCGTTTGCCTTTCCATAATTTATTCGGTGCTCCAAGGGCACAGCTACATACTGTTCCAAATCAAATATGATTGCTGTA
This sequence comes from Camellia sinensis, assembly GCF_004153795.1. Lineage (NCBI taxonomy): Eukaryota > Viridiplantae > Streptophyta > Magnoliopsida > Ericales > Theaceae > Camellia > Camellia sinensis. Next base: position 529,060 of record NW_021024555.1, read on the forward strand.
AAAGGTAAGATTCACTGATTTAAGATAAAAGAAAAAATTTGGAAACTCATAATTCAAGTCTCAGATTTTACTCAAAAAAAAGTAGAAATTAAATTGATGAATAGTGGGGGTGTTTTGTGGGATTTTTTTTAGCCTCCGTTTGGCAAGAGCTTTTCCAGGCTTTTTTGACTATTTTAGTCACAAAAAACAAAATAGGCTATTTTAGCCATAACAAACAAAACATCACATCCAATCCATAATCATTACATTTTTCTCTCACAAAAAAACTCAAAAAAGCCAAAAAGCCAAAAAGCCCTTCCCAAACCAAGCTTTTAAGCCCAGGCTAAAATAGCCAAAAAAGCCAAAAAGCCAAAAAGTCAACCCACTTCCCAAACGGAGGCTAGTTAATTTATAGTTTTTGACTTTTAAAAAATTATTTTGAATTGTTTGATTAAACTTATTTCAAACAGTTTCTAATTTTAACAACTTATTTTAATTCAAAAAAATTGATTATGAGAATTTGCCTACCAGTGACGGAGCCAAGAAAATAAATTAGAGGGGGCACTTCTTAATTACAACATTAAAAATATTTACAAAAATATTTCATATAAATTTTTACGATTGACTTCAAGAAATATAAATAAATAAAAAAAATCAATGTGTTTGGTTTGAATTTTTTGAATTAAGTCTTTTGAAAATTATTGTTTTTTATTTTTTATTTTATTTTTTTTTTTTTGTTTTTAGTGAATATTTTTAAAGTTGTAAGCATTTTTTTTTTACTTTTTTAGATACATGATGTATCTAAAAAAAATAAAATATTTGTGAAAAAATATTTTAAAAAATAAATAAATACATAAAAATATGAAAAATGTTTTGATTTTTTGTATTTTTTTTATATTTTTGGTATTTAGTAAATTTTTTAAAGATTTTTTCAAAAATTATACTTTTTAAGTATATTTATGTTAGGTGTGTCTAAAAATAAAAAAAAAATGCTTAAAATATTAAAAAAATTCAAAAAAAACAAAAAAATACGAAAAACAAAAACGTAGAATTTTTTGAAAAGTGTTTTCAGAAAACTTAAACCAAACAAAGTGAATATGTTATTATGGACAACATTAAAAAAAAGTCATGGATATAAAGTTTTAAAATAAATTATATAATGATAAAGTAATTTTTTTAAACAAAATATGTGTAAAAATTCAATATAATAGTCATACCACGCAATCATTGACATATGATATTACTAATCAATAATAAAGAAACATATGGAGGGTGAACCTTGCATATTAAACGCAACTAACAATTCAATAAATTTTATATTTTCATTGAAATTAATTATACTTGCATATCAATAATGATAGAGATCACCATTATATTGAAATTCTCATAGATAATAATATCGTAGTCTCTTTATTTTCAATCAAAACAATCATTATTATTTTTATAATTTTAAAAATATCATTAACATTTCACTCTAAATAATATTTTTATATAAAATATTTTCTTTGTGCTAAAAAAAAAAAAAAATTAAATAACTTTTAATTTTAACAACTTATTTTAATTCAAAAAAACTGATTCGAAGAAGTTGTTCACCCCTTACTTCTGGTTATCAGCTTCTGCTGTGGACATGTTAATTCACGGTTATATTCTTAGATTTTTTTATTTTTTATTTTTTTAAAAATAAAAAAAACCCAAATGGACTATAAAATATTATTATTATTTTTTATGAGAAATGTAGGCAAATAGTGAATAATAACAAATAAAAATTAATTGAAAAAACTACTTCATAACTTATTTAACAAACACTACTCAGCAACTTAAATCTATAATCCAACAGCTATACCAAACAGATTAACAGTTTCTGATTAAAGTCATAATCTATAATCTGTTTTAACAGTTATACCAAACATGACCACTGCAGCTTACTACTAAAATAAATTTAAATAATTAATTATCATTTTTAGATAAATTTTGAGTGAATAATATAAGTTTACAGTATTATTAAAGATAAAAAAGTAAGGCCAAGTTCGGCATATACAAAATAATTCATCTTTTTATCTTTTTTTCTTCACATCACCTCTCTACTTTTCTACACATCTTTTCGTAAAAAGACAAAAAGTACACTTATTTAGGTAATCCCAAACAACCCCAAAGTAACATATGTAGGGACTACTTGTTACAACTTTGATAAGCTGATTATAATTTATTTTAATTTATAAGCTTATGTTAGACTATTTGATTCATTAGCTACTTATAGTTTATTTGGTAAAAATAATTTAAATAAGCCCATGTTTAGCATGCAATAGTTTTAGTTTAAAAATTAAAAAAAAATTATTAAAAAATTCAAAAACTCTATGGGTTGGTTTGGGAAGTGGGATGACTTTTTGACATTTTTGGTTATTTTAGTCTGGGCTAAAAAATTTGATTTGGAAATGATTTTTTGGCTTTTTTAGATTTTTTTTTTTGAGAGAAGAGTGTAATGATTATGAGTTGGATGTAGTGTTTTATTTTTTGTGACTAAAATAGCATATTTTATCTTTTGTGGCTAAAATAGTCAAAAAAAACCCAATCTAACTCTTCCTAAACGGAGCCACATATATAAAAAAAAATCAAATATTTTATTTTCTCTCTATCTTTTACATATTTTTTGTAAAAAATAAAAAAGTCATTTCAAATATACTAATTTTTTTACCTCATATTTTAGCAAAAAAGTTAAAAATTAATAAAATAACTAAATTAAAAAACAAAAATTGGTTATTTAAAAATGAGTAAAAAGATGCTTTTAAGGTCTCGTTTGACAATTTTTAGTTTCAGTTAAAAGGTTAAAAAGTCATATTTGAGAAATATGTTTTGAAATAAAAAATACGAAAATTTGTTTGGTTTGGTTTTTTTTCAAAAGATGTTTTGAAAAATTAATTTGAGAGAGAGTTTTGAAAAAAGTGATTGATTTGATGTGTATGAGAGAGAGATTTATTTGGAAAATTTATAAACCAAACAAGTTTTGGAAAAAAATTTTAGAAAAATTTGTATGGTTTGATTACTTTTAAAAATTTATTTGTAGAGAATTTTTTTCAAAATTTTTTGAGAAACACAAACCAAACAAGACCACTATTTCTGCACATTTTTTTTTATAAAAACTCAAAAATTATTAAAATCACATATTTCCAAACGAAATCTTAAGTTTATTTTCTAATTATCAATTTTTTAAAAAATAAAAAAAAAACTACACTGGTAACATCGTAGAACACCGAATAATTGTCCAAAACTATCTCCATTCTCTCTCTAACTCTGCTCTCTTCTCTCTCTTCATAACACTACTGCCATTAACGTTCTTCCTTACAGTTCACGCCAAACGTCTGCTCTCTGCTCTCTCTCTCTCTCTCTCTCTCTGTGTCTGTACATTGTGTGTGGTGAGAGAGAAGCCGAGCTGCTAATATTCTTCAACTATCTATCTCTACTTTGGAGCAGTGCTTGTGTTTGTTTGGTGCTACAATACAATGGAGGAAGCACTGTTGTTTCAGAAGAAGACGAAGAAGCTCGTTTTCTATTCTGTGATGCTTGCTTTTATGCTTCTCTTTCCCCTTGCTTCACCTCTCAATGACGAAGGTCATCTTTCTTCTCTGTCTCTCTCTCTCTGTTTTGTTGTCTCTTGAGCTGTTTTTTTGCCTCTGATGAATGCGGACTTATAAAAGTTTTTACTATTTTTTCCACTGTCTTTTCGATTGTGATTTCTGCGAAACGGAAGCTTGTTTGATAGGCTTCGAAGAAGAGTTTGGAAATTATTTTTAAGTTTGTACATTTTGGAGATTCTATAAGTTCTCTGTTTGGTTTCCGAGAAAATGCTGGAGAAAACGACAGTTCGGTTTTGATGTTCCCAGAAGAAGACACTTGCAGGCAGTAGACAGTCGTTCAGTTCAGATGGTTTCATATAATCTATTTTCAGTATATTTTGAAACTGGACAACAATAGAAACAAAAATTCCGCAATTTTTTTGGATTTTTAAAGCAATCAAAAAAATTTTTTTTTTGGGCTACCAGGGAGGGAATGTATTTTCTCTTCGTTTGTGAAGAAAATCATGCTATATAATTAATAGAAAGCTATTCTCATGATGAGAAAATGGTTTGTATCTGCACAGGCAAAGCGTTAATGTCGATTAAGGCGTCGTTTAACAACATAGCAAATGTGTTGCTGGACTGGGATGATGTTCATAACGATGATTTCTGTTCATGGCGTGGCGTCTTCTGTGACAATATCACCCTATCTGTTGTTTCTCTGTATGTGTTTTCTGTTCATGCTTATTTTCTTCCTTTTTCTATTTCCATTTGATTCTACTGGAGTTTTTATTTATTTATTTATTTATTATTTATATATATATTTTATTATATTTGTTGGTTAAAGGAATTTGTCAAATTTGAACTTGGGTGGGGAGATTTCACCAGCCATTGGAGACCTGAAGAATCTACAGTCCATGTATGCTTTCTTTGCTAATCCTGTTGGTTTGGTGTTCTTGCACATTGTAACAAGGTTAACATAATACCGACTTTGATGTTATTGTTGAAATATTTTCAGGGATTTTCAGGGCAACAAATTAACTGGTCAAATTCCTGATGAGATAGGCAACTGTGTTTCTCTGATGCTAGTGTAAAATTTCATCTTCTTTCTTCATTACAATTTTATTTACATATATGTGGATATATTAATTTCTTCTTCTGTCTTTTGGTGATTAAGATTTTTAGTTTTTATTTTAATGGTTGGGTTTCCATAATGCAGGGATTTATCTGATAATTTACTGTATGGAGATATACCATTCTCAATATCCAAGCTTAAGCAGCTTGAGTTATTGTAAGTTAATACCTGAAGTGAAGTGCTATTAATTAAATATGCTGGATTGTTTAAGATAGGTAAGTTTTTAGTTCCGCCAACCAAGGGCTTGAGTAAGCTCTGTAAATGCAGGAATTTGAAGAACAATCAATTGACTGGTCCTATCCCTTCAACATTAACACAGATTCCCAACCTCAAAACTCTGTGAGTCGTAATTTTTTTGTTTTTTTATTTTTTAGTGGAGTCCATGCAGTTAACATTACTATATGTTTTTTTGATTTTATTTACACCAAAGCCATAGACACTTGTGCTAATAAATATGTATGCCTTGTCTTTGTGTAAATTTATTCTGTAGGGACCTTGCTCGTAACCAGCTTATTGGTGAGATACCGAGGTTAATCTATTGGAATGAAGTATTACAATATCTGTAAGTACTACATCAATTAGGGTTTAACAACTGATAGATAAAATCCAATTTCATTATCAACCCTTGATGCTATTAACACTTAAACATTTAATTTGGTTTATAATTTTACTCTGGACAAACTATTGGTTCATCTATCATCTGGTGGTAATTATGTTTGCAGAGGGTTACGTGGCAATTCTTTAACTGGAACCCTGTCCCCAGATATGTGCCAACTGACTGGCCTGTGGTATTTGTGAGTGTTCACTTCCTGGTTATGCTTGCTTTTGGCTTTTTCTGTGCTTCCTACATGCTTTCTGCTTCATATCCATGGGGACATTGAAATCTTCCTTGATCTCTTTAGTGATGTAAGAGGCAATAACCTAACTGGAACAATCCCTGATAACATTGGCAATTGTACAAGCTTTGAGATCTTGTAAGTTTCTTAATGATAACTACCCTACTTACGGAAATACATTCTTTCTTTTCATTTTTGGTTAAAATTGTAGTGTATGATTTTCAGAGACATCTCATACAATCAGATCTCTGGGGAGATTCCATACAATATTGGCTTTCTACAAGTGGCCACTTTGTGAGTTCTCTTACTCCACTTTATATTTTTCTTTCGTGGAAGAAGTAGAAGCTAGAAATGTTCTTCTGTTGTCTTCAAGGAAGGTCAATTGAAGTTAAAATTGATATGCACTTAATTTCTGAATTCTAATACAAAATGCATTTCTTGTTTTTCATTATGACATTACTGTGCTTATGGTTCTTGTTATTAGATCTCTGCAAGGAAATAGGCTGACAGGGAAAATTCCAGAGGTGATAGGTCTAATGCAAGCCCTTGCTGTTTTGTAAGTGTGCTTAATATATATTTGAATTTAACGACCAATGGAACAACTATGTTTGGGATAAAAAAAAGATGTTTTATTCTTGTCCTTTTCATTGTTGTCTTTCAGGGATTTAAGTGAGAACGAACTAGTTGGGCCAATTCCGCCAATTCTTGGCAATTTGTCTTACACTGGAAAACTGTGAGTTAATAACTCGAGAGATATATAGATGATGAATTTCTGTTGCCTCCTTTTTTGTTGTGCTCACATATTTATTTGTCTGAGTAGGTATCTCCATGGCAACAAGCTTACAGGACCGATTCCACCAGAGCTTGGCAATATGTCAAAGCTCAGCTATTTGTAAGATGCGTCTTGCCAGTTTATTGTTTACAGGTCACATTAAGTGATTGTTTGGATTCAGTTGACGAGACTTTTAATTTGCAGGCAATTAAATGGCAATCAATTGGTTGGTGGAATCCCAGCTGAACTTGGGAAACTTGAGCAGCTTTTTGAATTGTGAGCTAATTTTTTTGGAGGGTTATATCTTTTTTTTTTCTCTTTTTTATTTTTTGGGGTCAGAAGTTTGTTCTGTTTGGTTCTTTACTGTTTCTTTTAATTGCTTAACCTCCTTGTTCCCAGGAACCTTGCCAATAACAATCTGGAAGGTCCCATTCCACACAACATCAGCTCCTGCACTGCATTGAATCAATTGTAAGATGTCTGGTTTATGCAGCACTACATGAACATCTATTTTATGCTTATATATCCAATCACATCAACATTGTGATTCTGTTCTGTTCTGGTTTCTAGTAATGTGTATGGTAATCGCTTAAGTGGATCAATTCCTCTGGGCTTCCAAAGTCTTGAAAGTCTGACTTATCTGTAAGTTCAAATGCTGAATTTTAAAGTGACTGTTTACTTCTGGTTCAAACTTTGCTTTCATTGATGTTTATGGAAATAATTTTTGACACCAGGAATCTCTCGTCAAATCATTTCAAAGGAAGTATACCTGTTGAGCTGGGACGTATCATCAATTTGGATACATTGTATGTTTCTAAACAACTTGTGTGATGTGTTGCACTTGTTGTCAATCATCTAGTCTTTACAAGCAACTTTGTTTTGCTTAGGGATCTATCTAGCAACAATTTCTTGGGACCCGTTCCTGCTTCTATAGGTGACCTGGAGCATCTCCTCACTCTGTAAGAAATTCATGCTCTTTAGCAACACTGTTTCAAGTGGTTGAGTATATGGTTGTTTGCCTGACTTGTGAACATGTATTATACATTAAGGAATTTGAGTCATAATCATCTTAATGGACCCATACCTTCAGAATTCGGCATTCTCAGAAGTATACAAATTATGTGAGTTTCTGTGAAAACCTCTGTAATTGAATCCATTTCAGTTAAAGGGCATTGTTTTTTATTATTGTTTTACTTGTGATGATACTTGCTTCAATTCATGTACTGACAAGTCATTCAACTTGTTGGTCAATATCATCCGTTTCAGTTTAATCATGGACATTATTTCAATATTTTTCTTGAAGTTGTAATTATATTTATGTTTTTGTAGAGATATGTCATTCAACAACTTGTCTGGTCATATCCCTGAGGAGTTGGGTCAATTGCAGAACATTGCGTCTCTGTAAGTTGGTTATCGAGTGTTTTGCCAGCCTACTAATATTTTGATGAGTTTCTTATAAAATTGGAATCAATCTACTCTAATGTTATTGCTTTTTCCTCCTCGGAATTGTGCTGTAGTATATTGAATAACAACAATCTTCGTGGAGAAATTCCAGATCAGCTGACTAATTGTTTGAGTCTTGCTACTCTGTGAGTTCTTTTTCCCTCCTCTGGCTATCTACTCGTCTGAAAGCTTTCTGAATTTCTTTTACTTGTATGTTTTAGGAATGTTTCCTACAACAACTTATCTGGAATTGTTCCTCCTATTGGAAACTTTTCACGGTTTTCACCTGACAGGTATGGGCAAAACAACTTGTTTCTTCTCACTTGTGATGAACCCTCTAATGTGTGTAATGCTCTTTTGAGTTCTGAACATTTATATTCTATTCCATCATCAGCTTCATAGGAAATCCGTTATTATGTGGGAACTGGTTTGGATCAGTATGTCATCCTTGTGCACCAAAATCGAAAGGTATCAATTTGATTTTACAATGTCAGTTTATGAGGTTGCATTTGCAAGTCCTTGTCTCTCTTCTCCTTCTCCCCTTAATCTCTCTGAGTTAGGGTTGCTTGTTTTGCTTTATTGCAGCAATTTTCTCTAGGACAATGGTGGTTTGTATCACACTCGGCTTTGTAATACTGCTAGGCGTGGTAATAGTGGCTTTGTACAAATCGAACCAGCTGGATCCATTTGTGGAGTCTAAGAAGAGCATGCAAGGTATAATACCAATCTTTGTGACTGGTAATCTTCAAGTCAAGTTACCAATGTGGGATTTTGTTTTTTTTCCCCCTCCTTGGTCAGGTCCTCCAAAACTCGTTATTCTTCACATGGATATGGCTATTCACACTTATGAAGATATAATGAGAATCACTGAGAATATGAGCGAGAAATACATTATAGGATATGGTGCTTCCAGTACGGTATACAAGTGTATATTGAAGAATTCCCGACCAATTGCAATTAAGCGAATATACACTCAGCAACCACATAATTTTAGAGAGTTTGAGACTGAGCTTGAGACAGTTGGTAGCATCAGGCACAGAAACCTTGTCAGCTTGCATGGTTATGCACTGACACCCTATGGAAACCTCCTCTTCTATGACTACATGGAGAATGGTTCTCTTTGGGATCTTCTTCATGGTAAGCTCACTTGCCTGCATGTTTTTTGTTATTTATTTATTTATTTATTATAGGAATGGTACAAATTTAAAAGTAAGCTTGTCTTGCTGTGCGTTTTGTTTGCCATGCTGTGAAACTTTGTTTTGATAAAAAGCAACAAGAAGAGGAGAATTGTTCTGTATACAATGGTAAAATGAAACAAAAGACCATTGCGATTGTATTTTGTTTTTTCCCAATAAATCATAATATTTTCTAGTTTGCAATATCGTTTGATATATTTTTCCTGGGTCCCATCTGGATAATTACAATCATTTTTGGCTAATATGGCTGACAGGACCGGCAAAGAAGGTAAAACTTGATTGGGAGACACGTCTTAAGATTGCAATCGGAGCTGCCCAAGGACTTGCTTATCTTCACCATGATTGTAACCCGAGAATTATTCACCGGGATGTTAAGTCCTCAAATATCCTACTGGATGAGAACTTTGAGGCTCATCTCTCTGATTTTGGTATTGCAAAATCTATTCCCACTGCAAAAACCCACGCATCAACTTATGTTCTGGGTACCATTGGTTACATTGACCCAGAGTATGCTCGGACCTCTCGGCTAAATGAGAAATCGGATGTTTATAGTTTTGGTGTTGTTCTTTTGGAGTTGCTGACTGGAAAGAAGGCCGTAGACAATGAGTCTAACTTGCATCAGCTGGTATTCCCCTAATATTGCATTGATCTATTAGACAAACACTTTAGACCATATCTTTATTTACTTGGAAGTGGCAATCTATCGAGTCTACCGTGTTTACTCTTGAAACTTAAATGTCTTCACTGCATGGATTAACCAATTGTTTGCAGTGTAGTGATGTAGTTTTTATGTGGTGAAGAAATTTGCGTAATTTTTGAGTTGGGCAAGTAGAAACTGTTGGTCTGAATAATTTTTGGGTTCATTTTCAGATATTGGCGAAGGCAGATGATAACACCGTGATGGAGGCAGTTGATCCTGAGGTCTCTGTTACATGCATGGATTTAACCCACGTCAGAAAGACCTTTCAGCTTGCCTTGCTGTGCACAAAGCGCTATCCATCTGAGAGACCAACCATGCACGAAGTCGCTAGGGTCTTGATCTCCTTGCTTCCAGCTCCTCCAGCAAAGGCAAGTGCAGCTCTGCCAAAAACTATTGACTATGCGCTATTCGTGATCGATAAAGGGCAGACTCAACTGAATGCTCAGCAACTTCATCCCCAGGCTGACAACAGTTCCTCTGATGCACAATGGTTTGTTAGGTTCCGCGAAGTGATCTCTAAAAACACTCATTAACAGAGTTTGCACTGTTTCTGTGTTCTTTTTTTGCTTCCCCTGAAGAAAGGGAAATGGGTGACGATGAATGGCATAGGAAAATCCCAAATTTTGGTTCCTGCTGGGATTTTTTGTTTTTCAATCTGGACAATGTAGATGTGGCCTTAACAATTAACTAATTTTTTCTTTTTAAGGATATTCTGGGCGAAGGTTATTTTTAGTAAATTTAACCTGTACCTACATATTTAGAATTATCAGTTAGTTTATACAAGCATTTCCGAAATAGTGTGGTGCTTTATTTTGTTGTATACTTGACAGCTGACAACATATTTGTGTAATTTTACATTTTGGATTTGGAGCGTCAAACTATTTGTGTCCTTCATTGACGTGAGAGATCATAACATGTGTTGTCATGGTAATTAAAATTCCTCAGCTTGTCACACAATTTGTCTTTCATTGACGTGAGAGATCATAGCATGTGTTTTCATGGTAATTAAAATTCCTCGGCATGAACAATTGACGGGCTTGAATTGCAAGCTGTTTTTAGGCTGGACTCTGGTAAGTTGAATATTGTCTGTTACAATAAATTGATGTATATTATTGATTGATGTATTACAAGATTGTTGTGTATTTATTTTGTATATTACAAGCTATTATATAGGAGAGGATTTGGGAGTAGGTGAGCTAGGTGAGTGGTGGTAGTGGATGGTAGTGGAGGTGGTGGGTGGTAGTGGAGATGGTAGGTGGAGTTGGTGGTGTGGTAATTTACACAATTTACAATTTACATTAACAGCCCTCCTCAAACTCAAGGAGGATAGGAACTAATCAACTTGAGTTTGAAGAGAGTAACAAAACAGAAAAATAAACTGATAAATAAAATAAAACAGGATAGGAGACACGGTATGGTCGTGTCAGACTGTTGTAGCAGACAGTTTACGGGGTCATGTCGGACCGATGTAGCAGACACTGTGTGGTCGTGTCAGACCGTTGTAGAAGACAGTTTATGGGGTCATGTTGGACCGTTGTAGCAGGACAGTTTACGGGGTCATGTCGGACCGTTGTAGAAGAACAGTTTACGGGGTCATGTCGGACCGATGTAGCAGCTGACCGGAATCAATGTCGGGACAGTTTATGGGGTCATGTCGGACCGTTGTAGCAGACACTGTGTGGTCGTGTCAGACCGATGTAGAAGACAGTTTATGGGGTCATGTCGGACCGTTGTAGCATGACAGTTTATGGGGTCATGTCGGACCGGTGTAGCAGGACAGTTTACGGGGTCATGTCGCACCGTTGTAGAAGACAGTTTACGGGGTCAGGTTGGACCGATGTAGCAGGACAGTTTACGGGGTCATGTCGGACCGTTGTAGCAGACACTGTGTGGTCGTGTCAGACCGTTGTAGAAGACAGTTTATGGGGTCATGTCGGACCGTTGGAGCAGGACAGTTTACGGGGTCATGTCGCACCGTTGTAGAAGACAGTTTACGGGGTCATGTCGGACCGGTGTAGCAGAGGTTGTGGTGATGCACAGTGCGCCATGAGCGACTTATACATGATACTGTGTATAACCCCCCCTCAAACTCAAATAGGTGTGAAGATAAAAACCTATTTGAGGTTGAAAAGGGATTGATAAAGCTGAGCGGTGTAGAAGACACTGTATGAGTGTGTATATAGGTTGCCCAAAAGAAAATATACAGGGATGTAGATATCGAGCCCTCAAAAGTCGTGCCCTCAAAAGGTGTGCCCAATCTGTCAAAAGGCGTGCCATCAAAAGGCGTGCCCGATGCATCAAAAGGCGTGCCATGAAAAGACGTGCCAGTTTGTCGGCGAGCACCGAGTGGCGCATGATGCGCGTGGCTGCCTTGGCTATAAAACCAAGACGAAGGCAGAGGCTGAGGCAGAGACGGAGACAAAAAAAAAAAAAAAAAAAAAAAAAAAAGGGAAAAAAAAAAATGAAAAAAAAAAAGTAGGGGATGGCAAAAAAAATTAAAAAATGGGATAGGAGCCTCTGGAAAGTGGCCGGGGCCCACTGCCACATCATTAGTGCTCCCTTTAGTGATCCCTTTTTAGTGCTCCCAAGCATTTTTCTAAAAATTTAGACCATATTTGGAACTTGAAAGATCAGGACAATGTAGAGTAATCATTAGGCATATTCTCATTCATCTCATTCCTCCTTACTTTGAGTTTGATTTTATTCACTTTATCAAAGTGTGAACAAAACGAAGTTTTGATTGTTTTAAAGTAAAAGTCTATAATTTTAAATGGAGTCTACAATTTTTGAACATAGGGTCTATAGAAGAGAAATTAGAAGTGGCCACATTTTTATATATAAAAATACATATTATTCACTAAACACACATTCTAGTTACAACATTAAAACATTCATTTGCTCCATAAATTAACAAATAGTTAACACACAAAACTAGACCCATTTTTATTACATTTGTACTATAATACATATTTTTAACTATATCATTGGAGATGCTCTTAGATACAATTCTGTATTTGAAAATTACAAAATAAAATACAAAAGATTTCAATTTTTATTTTTTAAAAAGACCATCAATTCGATTGCATTCAATTCATTTGGAAGGTGACTCCTTGAATGAAATCTCGGATATTCGGAAATCAAAAGGCTCCTTTTCTGCAATATGGATGGAAGCAGTCCCTAGTTCTATATATGTTGGCTTTAGTGTTGTATGAAGAACTATTGTATTATGTAATGTAAGTTTGGAGATTTATATTCGATTTTCCTTAAAAGAGTCATGATTGTGATCGGGGTGATCCCTGAGATGAATAAAATATGGGTTGTTGTGCAAATTTTCTTCTGCGTCTTTTTTTTTTTTTTGACTCATACCCATGTTCGCCGGATGGAAGGCGAAAAATAGAGAGGTAGAAAATAAAATATAAAAGAAAAGAATATTGAAGAGAAATGTGTGAATGTGAAAGGAATAAAAAATTAAAAAAGGAATGTGAGATTCAAATGTATTTGTACGGGTCCGACACTAATGGAAAAGTAAGATGAAGGGTGTGTGGTTTGTTTTCTTTTCAAAAGATGGATTAAAAGAAATATAAAAAAAAAAAGAAAAGAAAGTGGAGTGGGAAACAGGAAGGGAAAAGGAAGTGGAGACCATGATGAAAGGAATGACTGAATCTTCTCAACTACACAGGAGGAATGTTAGAGAAAGAAAAACCCTTGTAACCCTTGTACGCATAGTACGCAATCCGCGTATAATAGAACCCCGGAATGAACAGAACCGAACCCAGAATCGCAAAGAAAATCCCGTGAGCAGTGTCGCCGCCGACTCGATTGAAGGCCATGATGGGGCCGAGAACGATGCCTAGGGTTCCGAAAACGAGGAGAGAGACAGCGAGAGCGATCTCTTTGATCGGAGGACTGTTGTTGTAAGAGGAGTCCGTCATGATGTCTTCGTCGGAAATGGAGAAAGGGTGGTCTACGTACGCCATTGATGGGTGAGTTCGAGCTCTGATCTTCCTTGATTCTCTCTTTCTCTCTCTCTCTGTGCGATAAAAATACGGGTTTGTTAGATTTGGGGAAGAAGATGGGGGTTTTGTGTTTATTTCTGAAGAATTAATTAGTTTCTGTCTGTCTGATGTGATGAAGAGTTGGAGGTCGGAGGCGTGGCGGAGCTCCTGCAAGAACTGGCGGCAATGGCCGCAGGGGGCGGCGGAGACGGCGAGGGCGAGTAGGCGGGTTCGGCCGTGTACGACGAGATTGGTCACGAGAAATTGCTCGGCGTGGACGGAGTGGTGAAGGGGGAGACCAGGGAACTCAAGGTTGACGCCGACGCAGATCCGACCGTCGGATCCTAATCCGACGGCGCTGACGTGGTAGTCGGAGAGAGGAGGGCGAGCTAGGGTTTGAGCTGATTTGACGAAGGTAGGGAGGAGTTGGAGGAGAGAGAGGCCTGAGTTAGTCGCTATTGATGAGGCCTCTGATGCTTCAATCAGAAATCTGGGTCCATCCATTTCCAGCGGGCAGCGAAGGCAAGGTTGCCGGCCGGCTGCCCGCCGGTGAGAAAAAAATTCAAGCCTAAATCTTATAGCTCTGATACCATGTTACAATAAATTGATGTATATTATTGATTGATGTATTACAAGATTGTTGTGTATTTATTTTGTATATTACAAGCTATTATATAGGAGAGGATTTGGGAGTAGGTGAGGTAGGTGAGTGGTGGTAGTGGATGGTAGTGGAGGTGGTGGGTGGTAGTGGAGATGGTAGGTGGAGTTGGTGGTGTGGTAATTTACACAATTTACAATTTACATTAACATTGTCAATGCTGAGTTTGTTCAATTAACGACAAAAGGTGCCATGGATGGTGAAATGAAATATCGACTTGAAAATTTGAATATTAAAAGGGAGGTTACGTATTGTAAAATAAAAGGATGTCTGAAGTATTTTATGAGTGATATGTCAGGAGATTCGCAAATAAGAGTCCTTCTATTGTTGTTGTGTTATCAAAAAAAATATACTAATGTGGATATCAAAAAATTATACTAATGTGGATAGGTGAGATTATTTGTATCTCGGATCAGTTGAATGTGTGGGTAGGTGGGATTATTTGAATATCCGCCTCAGGCCTCCTGTGGAATGAAAGGCCTTTTTGGGTTAAGTGGACTCTTGGAAAGTGATGTTAGTGTTGTTAGGAAAAAAAAAAAAAAAAAAAAAAAAATGATGTACATATATTTTTTTTTAAACACTCTTTGAACTCAATGATTAGACTCAATGATGTGATGCATAAGAGAGATGTTTAATTAATGATTAAAAAAATAGAATTATTTTACATATCTTAATTGTTTTAAAATATAAATATAATTTTTGGATTAAAATAGACAATATACATAAAAAAAATTAAAATATTTTATATTTTTGAGAATTTCACAAGAAAAGGAATAAATTCAAAAATGTTTACTGTTGACATGATTTTCTTCTTGACAACGTGGTCTATTTCCTACCCAAAAAAGAAAAACAAACAATAAAGATAAAGAGATAGAAAAATCACTTTCCCATGTATGTTTTTTTATGTATTATTAGGATTCCAACTTTTTTATCCATTCTTGCTAAATGCAATTTGTATAAAAATATGGATAATGTTTCCAAAGGAAAAAGAGTTCATTTTAACTAAAAGCAATTCAGAAGAATAAATTTCTACTAAACCAATTGCATTTACAATCGTTATCGCCTTATGCTCACTTTCTATTTTCCCTGGATATTATTGAAGAACCCCTTGCAATATAAATGTATTTTGCGAAGGCTAGAAAAAACATGAGAATTACAAAACAAAATACCTCTCCTAAAAACAAAATTAAAAAAAAAAAAAAACCCTCTATAAATACCTCAATTATAATGATTACATTTCATTTTTCTGCTACATGCGACTACTTAGAATGAAAAAGAGCATGGGGCGGACAAAAAAAACTTTCATTCTGCTACATTTTGATACTTTCGATGTTGTACAATGTTATCATTTTGCAGAATAAATTATTGTAATTATGCATGGAAGTCTTGATCCCAAACACAGGCCCAATCTGTTTGCGGGAACTGGCTTCCGTGTGTATCTCAAAATGCAAAACCTATACCCTTTCGAGCCTCTGAAATGCATCAAGTACAGACACACCTTCACAGACACAGGAGAAACACTTTTAATTTATTGTATACCAGCCATTGGAGAAACTCCTCTTGCTCTCAGCGGATGTTCATGCTCCTCCTCCTGTTGCATTTCAATCAAAGAAATATAATGGATCCTTGTTTCTTCCTATGAAATTCAAAAAATTGATTCCTTCTTGTGTTTAGAACAAAATTGGATGATTCATTAACATGGGAGGTTAAACATTGAGATGCAGAATATCTTCCAAAATGTATATGTCACGTCTAACATGTTAGACAGATGGAAGCTATTGCTTCCCTACCAAATTTTGTTTCATTATAAGTAAATTAATGCTGGAGTTTAGCAAGACGAGGAAAAAGAATTCTTAGTGCATATTACATTTCTAACAAATTGCATGCTTTACTTCTTTCAAACTGATTTGCAGACTGCAGTTGAAATGTATCACATCAAATATTCTGCCAAAAACAAAAAGTAGAGTAGGCAGAACACAAAGAACACAGCTTTAGTGTATGCAACTCATTCCTGTCTTTTGTTTTCAGTGAATTACAAGGTTTCGCAATGAATGGCAATTCCATTGTCTAAAATGATCCTACGTTTACTTAAGCATTCGTAGCTATGTTAGGTGGAATATACACTTGTTACAAATGTCAAATTTCACGTGGGCCAAATCTACATTTCTTGAGAAAGATCAAACAAGAAAAATCACGTCAGTGTTATAAGTCCATGTTGAACATGAGGCTCCAATGTTATAAAGAATAAGTAGAAAAGCTTGTCCAAATAGAGCAGGATTAAAGTTTTTCAACTTAAGAACTTTACATTTTTAGCTCAAAAGATTAAGATGGAAGAAATCTGTCATAAAACTAGAAGCTTGTCAGGTTGAACTATTTATCCAAACGAAGTGAATGTAAAAGAAGTGATTGTAACAGATTCAGTAAATCAGGCATGGTGTACCTGTAGATGTTCGGCCGGGGTCCAATTTCGGGGACCATCCACTTGCTCCCACATTGGCTCAGCTTCCTCCCATACATCTGGAGGTTATGAACTCAGAATTTATTATTGGGTTTAGAATTGAACATAATAAAAAGGTTCCATCTTCCATGCTATGATACCTGGACTACTTGTTTTAAGGAGCCCGGAATATTCTCTTTAGATCCCTATTATAAAACAGTGAAAGCACTTGTGTGACTAAAAAAGGATGCAACGTGTAAACTCTATCTGTCACAAGACTTGTGAGAAACTAACCTCAGTGTGCAGAGGCGGTTTGGATGGAGATATTGCATTATGCTCAAGTTCAGATTTCAGGGACAGCTAACATATAGATTGAAAGAGAGGACAACAAAAAATTAGGAAAATCAATGGTCCAGCATCTACATAAGCCAGAATGAAACTCAAAGCAACTCCGAAGGAAAGGTAAAATGTGAAACATAGAAGACTTGAATTTATATCCTGTCACCTTATTAAATAATTCTATTGGTGGATTATACGACAATCCATCATCATTTAGAAGCTTGAGTTCCTGAGGGAAGTAAAAGATAAAGAGTTATTTTTTCTAATAGAAACAGAAAGAGAATAATCTATCAAGAAAATGGTAATTCATATGTTTAGGCGTCATATAATCACAGAAACCTTGGCTTCCTCTTTGACATTCTGGAAAGTGCAAACATCTTTTTTACTGGAAATAATCTGGCATCAAAACAGTATGTTGTCACGGCAATCATGATAAACAAACTCAATCACAAGGCTCACACAAGTCAATAGTTCACCTTTTTATTATGAGGGTGATATTTGACTCTATTTAGTGTTTTACACTTTTCCTTCTTGGATGCCTCTTCACAGTTTAGCCTGAGAAACGGAGGTCTACAAATCTGTCATATCAATCCATAATCATCCGAACAAAAATGTATCCTCTAAGAAGCTTAGAATGAGAGGCCTGCTCAGGAAAAACTGTGGTGATGCAACGCACTCTTCCATACAACTGACTATAATTTAAGTGTGTCCTTGTTTACTAAATGAGAAAATAACACATAGAGTGTTTAGACAGAAGATCGAAAAAGTAAGTTCTAGTAAAACTTCCCCTAAGGCAGCATAATAGAAACAGGAATGATGTTTTAAATGTCCAACTTCGAAATCAAAATAGGTTGACAGTCCAAACTCTTACCTTTCAGTGCGTGTGGCCTCATTTTTGGGTATGGATTCAGAATTCTGCATGTTCAGTGCCAACAATTACAAAATTATAAGCTTCGGAATTGTGAAAATACACAAGCACCAATGGTACTAGATGAGCAATAGTCACTACATAGGCATAAACTAAGTATAAACTTACTAAAACTGCTTTTAAAAAGAAATTACAACTAAAAAAAGACATAATGAAGAAGTGTCAAAACGTACAGTAACAGTCCCAAAGACAATAGCGCATTCAATAACCTTACATTATTAGCAGATGAGTGTTGCATAGCCCTCTTTGATGTCTTCAAGTGGAACTCCTAAAAAGCAATGAAACGGAAGGTGGGAGGAAAACTGAGTCACGGAATTGTGCAATTGATATTATCAAAGGGATGGCAAACAAACAAGTTTTGACAATTTACTTGGAACACTGGAGATTGTGGTCTGCTCTTTATTTGAGGAAGCAATGAAGGAGCCTTGAGAATCTGTCAAACCCAAAGCACATACCATACATCAAATATAAACTAGAAACTTCATCGAAAATTAAAATTTCATGAGATTCAAGAAGACTCAAATTTTAACTGGACTACCAACTTTTCTGTTCAATGGCCGTGCTTTAAAGGTTGGGCCCTTTGATTTTGCATGTTCACCTGATTCTGAATTATTCCTTGACCTGAATTAAGACAAACGGCATGTTCCATGCCATTAATTTTAGAGATGTCTGCTAACTCTCTACCCAAAGACATGATAGAAGATACGAACATCATACGAGTATACCTATGTTTTTGTGCTCTATGTGCTGTTTCCAGATCAGGCTCTCTTGGAACAGTAACTTTTAATCTGGAATTTACTGTGTTAGGATCAACTTGTCGAACCTGTTTTTTTTTGCCCGATACAGGAGGGGGGAGAGAAGAAGATAGGAAGAAAGAAAGAAATAGAACCAAAAAAATGTAAAAAGATGCAGACTTAAAACTGTTATGATGCATTAAGCAAAATATGAGTAATCAGTATCATCTGAAATTAGTGATAAACATCAGTGTAACGACTGCTTCATACTTCTGAGGTACAGCATACCTTAGGCAACTTGTGTAACAACAGACTTTGGTGCTTCAGATGAGCAACCTGGTTCATAGCATAAGGACATCCTCAGTAGTTGCACAAACTATTATAGCAGATTCTAGATTAAACGTACTTCTATGAATAAAAAATATAAAACAGCAGTTCAGCAAATTATTAATGCATTTCATAAAAGGCAGAAAGCTATGAAGACATGCAATTCAGTTAAAAGCATGTGCGCCGAGGTAAGAAGAGGAGGATGCAGAAAACATGGCCCATATTGTATTGTGGTCAACAAAATGACAACAAAAACAAAAAATAAAGAGTTCGTATGCCATGAACCAGGTTGGGGAGGGAGGGATTTGCAGTGGAACGAGGGAGGGTCACAGGAATGGGTTTTAAAGGGGGCTGGTGGCAGGGTGGATGGACTGCAGGGTGGTGGCGGTCAGGTGGGTGCAACAGTTAGGGTTTGAAATGTTTGGGGATGTAAAGGGAAGGTAGGAGGTTAGGGATAAGTTTTTTGTTTTTGGAATTATGGAGGGTGTAATGAGATAAAATGGAAATTTTGAATTTTGAATGGAGGTGTAAGTAGAAAATCGGTGTGAGATAGAATTGTTGTGCAAATAGAAGCTCTCCTAGTTTATTCATGTAACTTAAAGACTTTGAGGGTTTACTTTGTAGAGCCTCGCTTCTACTAAGATATATGCTTTTTGATGCACTTCTTTCTTGGACCGTCACACTTGTCCTCAGAGGTAGAACTCAAGGCATCATTAGTCCAGCACTTAACCGACGAAAGTGAGGCGGATGTGGCCCCCCACCAGGTGTACCCAAGCTGAGCTATCAAGTCAAGTTTTGGATTTATTCCTGTGCCAAGGATTGGTAGACAGTCCTACCTTTCTACCGTGAGTGAGCTTCTCAAACCATCCTTTTTGGTTTGATGCCACACAGATTTCGACTATTGAATAGGGTTTGGGACCCTTGATTTGATTATTTTTTATTTTTATAACTATCATTAAAATGAACTTTCTTCACATGCTTGAGCGCATCCCCTTTCTATTAGTAAAGTTGTCAATAGGCTTTCTTTTAGTTTCTTTATGACTAAACAAATCTAATAGGGGGAGGAGGGGCGATAATGACTATACCAATAGTAGCTCAGCATCAAGAATCAATGACTTTTTCAACACCTGAAGGTGGCCGCACAAGCCTAAGAGAGAATATAGGGGGGTTATCAGATAGAAATTGAGCAAATTTCCACTCTAATCTTCTTCCCATTTCCATATGTTATTTTACTCTAAATGGAAAGTCATTAGAAGTACACCTTAAAATTCACTTAAAACTTGTCAAAATAGTTTCAGGCTTCAGCTTTCAAGTTCAGTCTGGCTTCTAGAAAGTAAATGATGCACACACAATTTCCAAACCCGATTAATACCAAGGCAATTGGTATAACATGTGTGTGATGTATTTAATTATTAACACATGAATACATTGACAAAAAGATATTGGTTTTCATACAGATTCTACATTCATAATGCATACATCAAGACTCAAGTCCACCAAAATATGGGTAAATACATCAAATTTACCTTACACAAATAACCATTCTCTAGTTTTTGCCTTTTGGTAGCATCTCTGTCTACCCCAAGAGGATTCTTCAAACTTCTCTCATCTAATTTAGTTAATGGCTTTTGTGACCTGGCAGTTAAAGGCAGCAAAGCGAATTGAAGACCACAGATACAGAAAATCAGAAATAGACAAGTGGGGAGGGGGAGGACAAAAAAGAAGCAAATATACCAGAATGATACTAAACAAACCAGAAATTAATAATAATGATAGTTAGAAATCAAAAAACACTATCAATAGTGCAGGCAACAAATTAAAAGATCAATGACAAACTGTTAATATTCAATCATACTTTAGAAAGAACAACTATAACCTTTCCAAGAATCGGATGGAATGAACTTCTCTTCCTCGGCTTAGCTTTGCCAAATGACTTGCTGTAGGTTGCATTAGAGTTGAACTCCTTATTTTGGATGATTTGGCCACAGACTTAATTTTGGCTTTTGGAATATCCTCAGCCATACCATTACGAGATTTTGGTCCTGCAATAGTATA
Source organism: Camellia sinensis (assembly GCF_004153795.1). Lineage (NCBI taxonomy): Eukaryota > Viridiplantae > Streptophyta > Magnoliopsida > Ericales > Theaceae > Camellia > Camellia sinensis. The sequence continues at coordinate 550,145 of NW_021024555.1, forward strand.
AATTAGGAACCATTTGATTGAAGCCAGAGAAGAGTGGGGGAAATTACTTAAAAGAAAAGAAAGGATTGGCTTATCATCTATTTAATGAGATCAGATATATTACATTGGTATAGCCCTAATGACAACTTAAAAAGTGACACTTCATCCACCTTTAAACTTGCCCTGACATTTAGTCTAGAAACTCAAAACTGTTATGGTACTTGAATCTTAACAGACTACACTAGTTATACTTGTAGGCCTGTAATTCAGATAACAACTAAACCTCAGAAAAAAATACATAAAAGTTTCTCACAAAATAAAAATGATAGCATCATGATGCCATAAAAATCTATCCAACGACTATTATTATTATTGGGTTTTTTTTTTTAAAAAAAAAAAATGAAGAAGAAGAATAAAAAGAAAAGAAGAGATTAAAAGTGATGATGTGTGGCAACATTACCCTATTTCACAATAGATTTCATTCTCCAAATGATGTGTATCAAGACTAAACATAAGCCCATCATTGAATTACTGTCTCTACCATGGGAACAAACTACAAACATGTATTTCCAACGCATAATATATTCAGTTATTGTAAAAAAAAATCTCAACAGAACCAAAGTTCAATCAAATTGTACTAATGTGGTCACAATAAATTAATAATAAATATTTATGGCAGCAAAAAGAAATTGTACCTTTTTCATTGTCATCTAATTCAAAAACTTCAGGATCCATGTCATGATCCAAGTTGTTGCTACTAGAAGTCATGCTTTCACCATCATTTGACTTACGAGAGGCATTTTCATTTTTTGCTGCGGTGTTTTCTCTCAATTTCAACTTTATTACAAACGCTATATGTTCAAATTAATGAGAGAAAAAGAGTAAGCCAAATATTAACTACAGACATAAGCTGATAAAAAAAATGCCAAATTCAAATCTGTAGTACTTCCATGTAATTGTTGTTAGAACAACAACCAAAACAAAGACGAGCAATGAAGAAAAAGAGTGGCACACAGCAAAGTCTACAATGAGGAAGCAAGGATTGTTTTCAAATGCAAAACAAATGGAAAACATCTTCATAGCGAAAAGAAGTACGGTGCATCCATGTATACATATATAGCAAAGTAGTTCAGATGGTAGATATTAGTGATCAAATACGAAATAAGTTGTAATAAATATAAATGATTAAGCGGATGGCCCACAGTAACTTCTGAATATTACTTTCACATTTAAGATCATAAATTTGCATATCAATCCAATCCCGACATTAAAGAAATCATACAAACATTCTACTGTTTCAGTTTCAGGAAATGTATCAAATTCATATTTGATAAACAAAAAGAGCTGCAAGTGAGCTCCAATCATTTCATCAAACTTTTATCAAATCAAGGGAGAAGCAAAATTTTCAACAAATCAAGGTGAAACCAAATCCTTCACCAAACATCCAACAGTCATATTTTTAGTCAAAATTAATGAAATTTTAAGAAGAGTAAGAATTAGAGTTTCATAAAGAAAATAGTTAAAACAAGGTTTTATGAAGAGAGAGGTAAGGATTGGAGTGTTCCATAGCAGATCAAGCTTTCAACCAATTTTTTACTCAAATTTAATGAAAAAAAGAAGAAGAAAAAGAAAGGATTGGAGATGCTCTGACTACATGCATTTGAAATTCAACTACATTGATCAAAGAGAAGCACAAAACTTGCAAACGAACACGTATCAGACATTATTAACAGAAATATATGATGAATCAAATAAGCAGGAAATAAAGGAACAAAGAGCATATACTATATGAAGAATCAAATGTTTATATATATATAGATAGATAGAAAAAATATGTGTGGAATATATAATGGATGAAATTGTTACGGGAAGGCGGGTAAGTTCCGGCAGATTGGAACCAGCGTTCGGCATCTTGAGCCTCGGAATAGGATTCCAGGCGAGTAAAATCGAAGAAGCGAGCAGCATCGAACTCGTAATCAAAATCAACTTCTGAGACGTCCTGGAAATAGTCTCCAACGAAGTCCTCCAATTCTTCGTCCATATCTCCATACGTATCGGCTTCTTGGGAAACCATAGTGTTTTCAGACGAAGAAATCAGAGGACTCCATTCACGGTCTTAGCTTCTTTCTCTCTGTATCTAAGGTGTTTTGTAGGGGTTTTTGATGGTGAAACCCTAATTGTGAAGAAGAAGAAGAAGAAGAAGAAGAAATGAAATGAGAAAATGAGAGTTTGTCGGGGGTGATAGGCGAAATTTGCGTATATTGCAGAGAGGACGTGAAAAGAAACAACGGTGACATTGCCTGCATTTCTGTCTATATATACATAGCGCCCAATCCCCCCCGATGATTAGGACCCGCAGGGGACACTGCAAAATTTGAAAATGTGGGTCCCATGCTTCTTTATAAAATTACTAGGTGAATTTATCAAGTCAAACCCTATGTACAGCATGGCTTATTTTGGTAAGGAGGTGAAAAGTTAATTTTTAAAATTTTTTTATTTAAAAAAGTTTATAAAAAAAATAGAGAAGTGATGTGATTTAAAAAAATTAAGGTCTCGTTTGGGAACAAGCTAATTTAGTAACTTTTTGATTATTTGGCTAAAATACGAGTTAAAAAAAATTAGTATGTTTGGGATGACTTTTTGACTTTTTACGAAAAGATGTGCAAAAAGTAGAGAGAAAAGAGAATCTTTGACTTTTTTGTATGAGTTATTGACTTTTTAGCTAATTTAGTAACTTTTTGAATTTTTGACTAAAATGGAAGATTCCCAAACGAGGCCTAAAGCTAACTTTTAGTCAAGTTTCCAAAATAAGTCTATATGCACTTTATAATTAAAGAAAAAATGTTATAATTTTATAATTTCTAAATTATAACTAAAAAAAAAAGAAAAGGTACAACTAAAAAAGAAAAAATATATATTATAACCAAATATAATATGATGTATAATTAAAAAATTCATGAATCGTAATTAAAATAATATTATAATTAAAAGAAGAAAATTGATTATAATTAAAAAAAATGACATAATTTGTATGTATGTAATATAATAAATTATATATATAGTCAAATCGTGTAATTATTTAAAAATATCATTTAAAACTACTTAAATAAATACATGAGTCTCTTAATTTGATTTTTATTAATTTAGATGGTGAGAAATATCAATTTTATCTTTTTTATTTTTCATTTTTAAAACAACTGAATTATATGATGTCAAGTATTAAATAAAAATTACCAAATAACTTCTCTTATCCTTTTGTTATAACAATAGATTATCTACAATAAACATCATTTTATGTGTACTATATACACGTTATAACATTTATGATTTTGATTATCACGAATGTCATAACTAATTTTTTTAGCCATAATTAAAAATAATTTAAAAAAATTGAGTTATAACCAAATATCAACCAAAATAATAATCACATATTTAATGGTTATCAACAAAAATATCTATAATATTAAAATTACTAACCCTCCCATTAACTCCGTTAGTTATAGAAAATGTCATTGTCAATTCAGAAAATGGGGGAGAGTCCAGTGTAATTGTTAGGAACCTCAAGGGAGGTGACTGTAATTTACCCTTTTTAAAATTATGAAAGCATTTATAATTTTAATTATTAATACTTGTTATTTATTTATAGTACTTATTATTTGTATTCAAAATTATATAAAAATAAAATTAATAAACAAATTTAAAATAAATAAAAATATGTTATAAGTTTTTTTTGAGCAATCATAAATTTAAATTGATTTTTTTGAAGTAATTACTTCAAAAAATTTAATTTAAAAGATAATAATAATTTAAAATTTTTTACTAACCTACTTACCTATTCACATGTCTATTTATATGAGCATCTCCAACCCACTAGGCATATCATGCTTGTTAGTCAAAATGCCTAGTATAACTTATTTTTTTCAACTCCAATGCACTAGGTATATGATTAGGCATTTTAGCTCAACTCACATTCACTAGCTACATGTAGCTAGCCTTCAAGACTAGGCAAAATATATTTAATCATTAGGATCATTTCCCTCCATCTTTGTTGCTGATGTGGCATTTTATAAAATTAATAGTATTTAGATGACTAGCTAAAATAAAGAGCATGGTTGGAGTAGAAATATGAAATAGTTGATAGGCAAAATAAAATATATACTTTATAGTAATATTTAGATAGGTAAAATGCCTATTACCGTTGGAGATGCTCTAAGTGGTTGCTTGTCCGTTGTCAGTCACCACAAATGACTCGTGACAATAGTAGGTGATGATTGATAGTAGTGTGCGAAAATATTGAGCAAAAGTAGGGATAGAAAAAGTACGAAGGTAAAATAAAAAATAGAAAAAAAACAAAAAAATAAATTTTGTTAAAAATAATGATTTATAAATCTTATCAATATATTTCATTAATCATGTTCTTATAATCAAAATAAATCAATTTATCTAATGCCATATACACTTGCAAAAATAAAATTTTCACAATATAATATATAAATTAATAAATTTAATATTCTCTATTTATTACTGTGCCACTTATTATATTACTCAAATAAGTTTTTTTGAGATTCAAATTTTATTATTGCATAACACAAACTAAAAATATAAATTTTGAAAAAATAGTAGTTTATATTAAATTTTCTTCCACTAATTCCATTAAAAAATGTCTATCTCCATTATTGAATGGACATTGTTTTGTATGCCTATTTTTTTTAAATTTTTTTTTAATACTTTTATTAAAATTTTAAGCTTATCATATATATATATATATATATAAAAGTAAAGTAGTGCCTTTCATTAGAATACTCTAACATTGTGCTATGTGGCATATTCAAAACTTGCCATGTCCCATTTTATTTAGGGCGAATTACACTAACAGTTCTTATAGGTTAAGACTATTTTACTTTGATTCCTGATATTTCAATTATAATACATTTGATCCTAAATTTTGAATATCGTTCAAAATAAAGACAATTGAAGATATTATTGCTCCATTTTAAGAGCAAAGTTATCATACAACTTATTTTGTTTTGGTTAATTTAAATGTTGTTTGAAATATAATAATATTTTTGTTAATGAATAATGTTAAAACTTTTTTGGTTATAAAATTCTGTTTGGTTTGACTTTTAGAATCTATTTTCAGAATTTTTTTTAAGAAACTAAAAATTAAATTAGTGAAACAAATTAAAAACACATCATTTTTATATAATTTTATCTTTTGGGAGGATAAAAATAATTTTTTAAAATAATTTTTTTTCTAATATTTATTTTGTAACACTCCATAATTTTTTTTTTCTTTTTTTTCTCATCGCTCGAGCGATGGATTGATTACTCGAGCAGTCTTGCAAAACTTCTAGTACTTTTGCATGTCTTAGATTCTGGGAGATGTCGATGTTCGCTCGAGCGCAGGGTTGGTCGCTCAAGTGGTGTGGTGTTTCTGACGCTTGAGCGCAGGAGTGGTCGCTCGAGCGGCCTATTTAGGATCAGCATCTTTAAAAGTCATTTTTAGTCCACTTTCTTCATTTTTTTTCTCAGATTCTCTCTCTTCTCTCTTTCCTTTAAGCTATTGTTGAGTTCCAAGCTCATAAAAGCTTGGAATTCATCTCTTTAAAGTAAGATTCTCACCCATGCTCCTCATATAAAAACGAAGAGCACGTCGAGGGATTCCTATCAATCTGAACGGATCGTGTTTTCATCGATGTTGGAATTTTAGGATTCTTCTTCTTCTTGCCAGAGGTAGGGATTTCAAATGTATTACAATTGAAAGGTGAGAGACCAAAGTGACACAAGCCCTAAACTACATGGACCGTTAATAAAATGTGCCCTTTTATTTATTTTCTCTATCTTTTGGGCCTTTTATTTTCTTTTGCCTTTGTTAACTCTATAAATTGTCTTCTCTTTTTATTTGTATTTATTTTCTCTTTTGTTACAAATATAAATATGTGAATGTAGAGTAGATGAAAAGAAAATGAAAAATTAGATTTTCAATTTGAATATGAATTTTGAAAATTATCTTGTATTCTTGAAAATAAAAATAAAAACTATAGGAAAAGGCACCATCCACCTCGCAATTTCAATTACCGAAGAATGGCATGTCAGAAAATTGGTTGCAGAATTCGATTAAGAATCAAGCTGATAGCTTTTTACCAAGTTCTCTCAACTTTACCGAGTAACCTAGTTAACTCAATAGATGAGTTGGAAGTGATGTTGAGTAAATGGGGTAGAGGTTTGTAGGCGTTGATGCTGAATGGAGTGACTTGAAAAGAGCACCACGTGGAGTGGTTGGAGAAGAAAGCTCTGTGACTAGTTTAATGGAACTTCAAAGATATGAAGATGAAAAGTATAGAGGCAACAATAAATAATCTTAAGAAAAATGGGTTGGAGGGTGATTAAATATACCTTTTGGTGAACAAACACATAATTGATAAATCGGACCCTAAATGTTGGGCCCAATCTTCACACTAAGTGCCTAGAGGTGGTTTTGAGCCAGCCTAATGCTTTTAACTCATTAGGTAATAATAGAACTGGGCTTTGTGTTAACCCAAACCTAGATGGGATTAGAAATAATGGATCCTAGGAAGCAAACCTACAAAATGTTTAGCAATTTGATGAATCATCTGACCCTCCAAAGGTTGAAGCAAAACATCTATGATAGAAGAGGGGGTTATCAGATTCATCCATCTTTTATCAGCTGAAGAGACATCGTCGTTTTTGATTGTTCCATCAATCCTCAAAGGAAACCACTCCTGCCATAGACCAAAATTGTTTAAGTAAAAGGAAAGCTAGAAGGAATCAGGCATATTGATTGGTGGGATCAGAGGGCTAAGGGGTAGACACATTGTCACAACCCAAACCTGCCCTTATAAGTTTAGCATTATACCCGGTCAGTAATCCTGGGATTACCAAAGGCTTCTGAACAAATTAAACAAAATATAGGGGCTAGCGGAAGCAAATACCAACAAATAATGTCTATAGAGCTGTATAGACATACATGAGACAAAAAATTTAAAACTTAATTTACATATATGATGTCATCGAAATGTCAGTCTTACATCACCACATTTACAGATAGGCTAAAAGTCATGTTCAAACTTAAACAAAAAGGAAATCAAAAGTCTTAAACTTGCACACAAAACTTGAGCATTTCTTAGTTTAGGAACCTCCTCGGGAGGCACTGTGGTTGGCTGACCAAAGCAAATCTCCAAGCAACAACTTAGGCCTGGTCACGCGCCTAATCACATACATACATAAATAATACGATGAGTTGGAGCCCAGTGAATAACAACAGAGTAAAGGGTTTATGAATGATGTCCAAACAGTTTCAGAAATTAGAGTTCATATCAAATTCATATACTTGATCAAAAGTCATAAGCAATTATATGTGGTACATCCATTAGCTATCATATTAACTTGGTCCTAAGACCTATATGCATAGTTGGTACCGATGACCATAAAGGTCTATATCTTGTGCACAAGTAGCCATGCTATTGTTTTCCCAAGGCGAGGGCCATATGATCATAAGCCACGATATTATTTCCTCCGGGCGAGGACCATGTGCATATTGCCACGGTATTGTTTTCCCCGGGCGAGAGTCATATAAACATAAACCACGGTATTGTTTCCCTCGGGCGAGGGCCATGTGAACTAAGGATGCCATAATTACATTTCAGAAAATTGGACATTAATTCATTATTCATAAAATAGCATTTCCTATGCCAAATCATATCTTATCATTCTGAAAGTACTTATCATGAAATATTGCTTTATGGAGTTGTTACTCACAGATAGCTTCGATAGCAGAAGAGTCAGAACAGTCAGACCAAATAATCTATAGCGCGTGACCTACATGAACACACAATGGATACATATTGAAACACATACTCGAAAAACACTTAACTTATTTTTTTACTGTCTTGGTGTGTTTCTAACCTTTATCCTCATTATTATGTCTTAATTAAGGCTTAGGAATGCCTAAGATGCAATGAGGATGCCAAAATGTACTTTGAAAACACTTGTCAAAATTTCTGAAAACAGGGTCTTCATTCGAGCGCAACTTTGGTCGCTCGAGTGATCTGCAAAACTCTGTAAAACTATTGAGAGCTCTCATTTTACGCTCGAGCTAAGGATAAAAAAATAAGGGTGGTCGCTCAAGCGCAGGTTCTACCACTCAAGTTAGCCCCTAAACTCTGCAAAAGCACTGGGAGCTCGCATTCTTCACTTGAGCGCAAACTCTCAAGTGAAGAGTGCAAATCTAAATTTCCAAATTGTACTCCCAGCTTTAAAACTCAAATTCAAAGTGTCAAAACACATCCTTCGGGCCAAAACCTTGAGAAAACATGTCTAAACTAATATAACATCATGAATTAAAAATCATTTCGCAAAATCAAAGCCCAAAATCAAGTCAATTGTGCAAAACCAAACTTGAAATGTATAAGTATATAACATGCATGCGATGATTTAATTTCAAAGCTTCCAAAACATGCATAATTGAAGGAATACGAGTGAAACCAAGTTGGATTCTTCAAAGCATGCAAGTAAAGCTTCATGTATGTGTAAATGTTTGGAAATTGAACTCAAAACTTCGTAAATTATGCACGCATGCATGAACTATTCACAAATTTCTTAATCTAGGCTCAATTCTCATGTTTAACCACTTTAATCTCTTGAATTCTTACACTAATGTCTTGAATACAAAGCTTAAGGACATAATTCTTAGGAGATTTGGAGAGTTGGTCAAGATTATCAATAAACCTTAAGAAATGAGAACTCTAGGTAAAGCTTCCAAAACATGCACAATTGAAGGAATACAAGTGAAACCAAGTTGGATTCTTCAAAGTATACAAGTAAAGCTTCATGCATGTGTAAATGTTTAGAAATTGAACTCAAAACTTCATGAATTATGCATGCATGCATGAACTATTCCCAAATTCTTTAATCTAGGCTCAATTCTCATGTTTAACCACTTTAATCTCTTGAATTCTTACACTAATGTCTTGAATATAAAGCTTAAGGACATGATTCTTACCTAGAGTTCTCATTTCTTTAAGGTTTAGTGATAATCTTGAGCAACTCGCCAAATCTCCTAACAATTTCCTTCCGAACCTCAAGCTTTGACCTCAATCTCTCTTGGTCTCTTTCTCTCTCACATTTTTGCTCTCAAGGATGACAAAATGAGAGTGTTTTGTAATCTAGAAGCCTTATATAGGCTTGTTTTAGTGTTGGCTAATCAAGCTTGGTTTAAACTAATCAAATTGTCATTATTAATTCTAATTATTTGGTTCCAAATTAGATTTCAATTAAACTTACTATAAATTTTCAAAAATTTCAAATAACACATAAACCGAGTCAATTTCGTGATCAGATGCTGATAAGGCCTTCAATTCACATATCGAATTAGAAATACAGACATATATTCCTTCTATGAATAGATATAAACACAATTCACACATTTATTGCATAATTAACACATGATTTCTCCTTAATTACTCATTAAGCATTCTTAATTAAAGATTATAGGCTAATCACAGATCGGGATTGTTACACACATTCTGCATCTACCAATAGTAGAGAAGGTTGTTCGAGGAAGCATAAAAGAAAATTAAAAAAGAGTGATTATGCGAGGCAAACACAAAAGTTGCATTCAGAATCGAGGTATGATTTGGGGCTAATAGGCTCAATTTGGTCCTAGCATATTTGATTTCGGAGAATCAAAATGCTTTTGTGATGGGTAAATTAATTTCGGATATTGTGTTGCTCGACCATGAACTGATTGAATACAATACATAAAAGAGAGAGTTTTTGCACTATTATTGAAAAATTTGTTTGGTTTTCCTGTTTTTTTGAAAATTGATTTTTATTTTTCGTGATTTTTTATTTTTAGTGAATTTTTTTTAATATTTTATGTAATTTTTTATTTTTATTTTCTAGATATATCTAATGTAGATACATTTAAAAAGTATAATATTTGTAGAATCGTTTTTAAAAAAAAAATAAATCACCAAATACAAAAAAAAATATAAAAAAAGTACGAAAATTCAATACATTTTTGTATTTTATCATGTTTTCAATGAATTTTTAAAATATTTTTATAAAAATTTTATACTTTTAAAGTATATTAAGATTAGGTAGATTTAAAAAGTAAAAAAAAAAATAGATTAAGATATTTAAAAAAATACTAAAAATACAAATTAAAAAACTCATAAAATTATCTTTAAAAACTCTAAATCAAACAGATATATACATAAAGTTGGTGAGCTTCTTTTCAACAAAACAAAAAACGCACGATTGATTGGTACTTTATTGGGTTTGTTGTCAATATTTTAGGTAAATCTTAAACGGAAAATAAGGTAACAGTGGGATTTGGAGCACAAATTACAAATGATTGGAAACTTTTACAAAAAAGGGAAAATCACTACACACTTAAAAAAAAAAAAACAAATGTGGAAGGTTGCAATTTATGAAAGGGCAAATTATTAATACCCCTTTAAGTTTGATTAAAATACAGATTTTCTCTTGAGATTTAAGAAAATACATTTCGCCTGTAAATATAAATTTCAAGAGATAATTTTTAATTTTTCAAACCTCAAAAAAAAATTCGTATTTTAATTAAATTTCAAGCGTTGATAATTTGCCATTCATGAAAATGTCCTTGTCTTTCTCATTATTCCCTTTCTCTCCTTTCCCTCCAGGCCACAAGCTCTTCTTTCACTCATTACTATTATAAGTTTTTGTTTGGTACAAGTGTTATTTATAAATGCAAAGTGTATGCACAGGCGCAATGTGCACGGTGCATGTGATAAGTTATAGACAATTTTACATAAGGTCGTTTGCTATAATTTATTATAAAATAAAAATGAGTTAATTATTTAAAAATTCTATTTATAAATGTTATGATAGTTTAGATCTTATTTAATATTTTTTATATCAATAAGTCATATTTAGTAAAATTGAGAATATTATCAGTTTTTTAAAATTTTAAAATTAAGAATATTATAAATTTTGCATAATAATATTTCAAATAATTGTTTCATTAATTGATAAAAAAATAGACCATGAGATTAAACGTTTTTGCTATTCTACTTACTGATTTGATTCAACTATCCAATAAAATTTAGAATATTATCAATTTTTTTTTTCAGTTTTAAAGCTAATAACATTATCAATTTTTTAATTTTTTAATTTTTTTATTCCAATTTTGCACATCAATATTTCATCATCATACTCCTTTATAGATACAAAATTATTATCAATTTTTTTTTCAGTTTTAAAGCTAATAACATTATTTGGTTTTTTTTAAAAGCTTTTTTTTTTTGCACATTAATGTTCTATCATTATACTCTTTTATAGATACAAAATTTTTAGTTTTGCACAAAAAAATCATTTAGTTTTTTCAATTTTTTTTTTTAAAAAAAACATTAAGCATGTTTGTTTTCAGTTTTTTGAAAACATTTTTCAAAAAATTTTACTTTTTTATTTTTCATATATATTTTTTATTTTTACTGAATTTTTTTAATAGTTTAAGTAATTTTTAAAATTTTTAGACACACCTAACATAAATACACTTAAAAAGTACAATTTTCGTGAAAAAAATCTTTAAAAAATTTACTAAATACCAAAAATATAAAAATTAAGTATATTTTTCATTTTTTTTGTATTTATTAATTTTTTTAATTTTTTTTTTACGAATATTTTACTTTTTAGATACATCTAAGTAAAGTGCATCTAAAAAAAATAAAAAAAAATGCTTAAAATTTAAAAAATATTCACTAAAAACAAAAAAACAAGAAAAACAAAAAACTTAATTTTAAAAAACTGAAACCAAACACACTGATTAGTTTTTTTTTTCACATAAATTTTTTTTTTTTCAATTTGAAAGTTGATATTTTAAAGTTTTGAAAATCAAAATAAATGTTAAATTATCATGTTCCTTTATAGATAATCATAAGTGATGAACAATCATTATTTGAAAGGTAATTTCGACTATTAAAAATTTAATGAGACTTAAAAGTTCAAAAAATCTTAGTTAGAACTTAATGGAGTATAAATTCATAAATTATGATTTGTGTATAAATACCCCAATAAAAATTGATAATCACAAAGTGAAAGTTAAAAATACCTTTTTATTAGCTTTTAGATAATTAATTTTTTCTAACTTATTTAAATTATATTTACCTAATAAACTATAAATAAAAGTTACATCAAACAATTTAATACATACTTTCAAAAAAAAAAAAAATATATTCACAAATAGCTCTATAATTTACACGTGCCTGGGATATAATTTAATTAAAACTTAACAATTGTGCAAGTGGGAACATCTATTTGGGCCGGCTGATTTCGAATTGAAGAAAAAGAAAGGGTGATGCTTCCGACTCCAGTGGCACCTCTAGTGACGTGTCAGTTTTTTATTGGCTGAAAACAAAAAAAAGAAAAAAAAAGAAAAATAATTTTTTTGTGCCAATCACAGCCGATCTCAACACCCCACTGAGGTCCGAAGCATTTTTCAAAAAGAAATCCAAGTCCTTATTGACTAGTCCATTTCCATTGGTTCTGTTATCAATATTGGATACACCAAAAGACAAATAACAAACATCAGAAGAACAAGAACAACTGGCATTAGTTTGTCTTTTCTGGGAGAAGCCAGTGAAGTCCCCCTTTTTTTATTATTTTATTATTATTATTATTATTTTTTTCAAATTATAAAATTTGTCAGTTATTGTGTAATTTCGTAAGCAATTTCTTCCACTTTGAAAGTCTTTGATAGAATAGAAGTAGATGTGTGGTTCTTTGCAAATCAAAATATGATGCCAAAAAAACAACACACACGCTCCTCCTTCACTGCACCCACAGAAGCTGCCACAAATTTAATACAAATTCAAAATCAGTGTTTACGTTTTTTCCCGGGCTGGGTTTGGGTGCATTTAAGATGAGATTTGAACCAAAAAAATAATATATATATATATATATATATATATTTAAATCTTAATAGGTAAACTTATTATTGTAATAAGTCTTATGATAATTAACGATTTTTTTTATCAAATATTATTAAAAAATATCACTAATTATTAATTTTTAATGACAATTTAAAAATTACAATAAAATGTCACTAATTATAAGTTTTAGCGATAATTCAAAAAAATCATTAAAAAAAAAGTCATTAATTTTCAACTTTCAGTAACAGTTTGAAAAATTCGTCACAGAAAAACGTAAGTAATTATAAGTTTTAGCGACAATTTATAAAAATTGTGACAAAAAGTTAATTTTTAGCGACAGATGCAAAAAACTATCACAAAAAGTTATTTTTAGCGACAACTTTACTGGAATTTATTTTTAGTAGGACTTAATGAGAATTAAGTCTAACTATTAAGACCTATTGGTAGTTTATCGGGAAAAAAAGAGGAAAAATTATAAATACATGTTCTGAAAATTATATCCCACTCCTTCAAAATTTTAATTCCATAATAAATGACCCATTTCATCAATGAATGGTTATGTCAATTAATAATTTTTAATGATGTCAGAAATATATTTTAATTAATAGTTATAATAATTTTATTATTGTATAGGTGAGTAGTCATAATTTTTTTTATGAGAGAGAGAGAGAGAGAGAGAGAGAGAGAGAGAGAGAGAGAGAGAATATCTCCGTATATTTCAAATGAATAAATTATGAGTGAATACAAGACTCCTTTATATAGGAGAAGAAGAAGCTAATATGGTAATAACACAATATGGTAAGAAACTAATATGGTAAGTATGATTGACAGAATATATAGTTACTATATTTAACATCCCCTCAAACTCAAGTAGGCATACTAACTTTAGTTTGGAGAGAGAAACTAAAACATAAAATAAAACTAAAATAAAAGGAAAATAGATTGCAAAGTGCGAACAGGAACGTAATGCGCTTGAGATAGATCAGAGGCTAGAGCTAATGTTGGGAGACAGTTTATGGTCGTGTTGGACTGTTGTAGGAACTGGTCGAAACTAATACCAGGATAGTTTAAGATCATGTCGAATCGTTATAAGAACTAACTGGAACCAATTTTCAAGACAGTTTACAGAGTCATACCGAATTGTTGTAGGAACTGATCGGAATCAATGTCGGGAAAGGTTACGAGGTCATGCCGTACCGTTGTAGAAACTAACTGGAATCAATATCGGGACAGTTTATGGGGTCATGCCAGACCGTTGTCAGAACTGACTGGAATCAATGTCGAGATAGTTTACGGGGTCATGCTGGATTGTTATAGGAACTGACCAGAATCAATGTCGGGACAATTTATGGGGTCATACCAGACCATTGTAAGAACTGACCGGAATCAATGTCGAGACCCTTTATGGGGTCATGTCGGACCATTGTAAAGACTGGATGTTGAACTAGCAAGCGTGACACACAGATAGCTTATGACATGATACTAAACGATGATGGCAATAGATGACTGAGTACGCTAGGGGGCAGCGTGGATCGTGCATCAGGAGGAAACTTTGGTGGTGTACTAAGGGGCGGCTTGGGTTATGTGTCAAAGAGAGCGGCTTAGATGGTGCGCCAGGGACGACTCTGGTGGTGCGCCAATGGGCAACTTAGGTTGTGTGCTAGAGAGGGCGACTTGGATTGTATGCTAGAGGGAGAGGCTTGGGTGGTATGCCATGGGACGACTTGAGTGGTGTGCCACAGGGAGCTGCTTGAGTTATGCGCCACAAGGGCGGCTTAACTGGTTTGCATAGTGTATGACCATGTTCACCATGATATAAGTATAATATGCCCCCTTAAACTCAAATAGGTTGGAAGCTAGAAATCTATTTGAGGTTGAAACAGAGGGAAATACAAAGTGGAGTAGAAACACACACAAAAAAAAATAAATAGATTGTGAGTAAAAAAAATATGATAGAGATATCTGGAGTCGGAATAAACCAGCTGACAAAAGAAGAAATTACCACGAAGTGATACTGACAGGAACATATGACAGTGGAAGGGGTTGAGGTCCAACGAGTGACCAAGGCAAGGCTGCTGCTCGTCAGTGAAACGAAATTACTAAGTACTTAATCTAGTTTTGATACCATGCTATGAGAGAGAGAGAGAGAGAGAGAATATCTCTGTATATATCAAATGAATAAATTATGAGTGAATTACAAGACTCCTTTATAGAGGAGAAGGAGAAGGAGAATCTAATATGATAATATACAATATAGTAATAACACAATATGATAATAAGCTAATATGGTAAGTATGATAGACAGAATGTATACTTAGGCCTCGTTTGGGAACATGCTAATTTAGTAATTTTTTGGCTATTTGGCTAAAAAGGTAGCTAAAAAAAACTTGTATGTTTGGGATGACTTTTTGGCTAATTACGAAAAGCTGTGCAAAAAGTAGAGAGAAGCCGTAATCTTTGACTTTTTGGTATGGGTTGTTGGCTTTTTGGCTAATTTAGTAACTTTTTGGCTAATTGGCTAGAACAGTTAGTCCCAAAACGGGGCCTTATTATATTTAATATTTTTTATTAATTGTTATTAAATAAAAAACATTTGTAAACAAAAATCAATAATTTTTTAAAAATTACAAAAAATAATATATATTTTAAAATAAAGTTTCAAAGTTGTATTTATAAATTTATTTTTTTTTAAAAAAACCAAAGGTTCCCTCAAACATAAAATAACAAGTTGCCACCCTAGCGATGCATCATTAATTAACGAGACCGCCATGTGTGTCGTTTTGTGCCTATCTCATCATTCCTTTGTCCAATTATAGCTTTTTTTATTTTTTCATTAATTACATCAAAGTTCGTCTAGGGTAAAATACTTTCTAAAAGATATGAAAAACAGTATACAGTATATACTTTGACTAAGCTATAGGGTTGCGGGTGAGTTGAGGCCAAACACTAGTTACCAAAGGAGGGAAAATAAATTTTTTAAGTTAATAGATAATATTAAATGAGTTCGGATATACCTTCTTTATTAGAGTGGTGAGACCTAATTTAATTTTAGAAAAGAGTTTAATTTGATTTAGTAATTAATTATACATATTTTTTTATATATTATATTTAATTTGTGGAGACCCAATCTAATTTGGAAACAATTAAGATTTGATAATAAACCATAGATTCACAATATTTTAGGATTTTATTTTTGCTCATCCCGAGGTGAAGAGAACGGCTGCTACACATACTCCACTTTGGTGAAATCAATTTTTTGGGTGTGTGAACAGTGGAATTAATTTGGGTGGTTTTTTGCTTCGTTTTTGGTGTTGATTTGGTTCGTTATTTTGGATCTTCTACAACTCTGGATCTGAAGATTTTTGTTCAGCTATTTGGTGAGGTCTTTCCTCTTTGTTTATTTGTGATTATTTGGAATTCACCTAAGGGTGGTTTTGTGAGACCATTAGTGTCTCGTTTGTAATCGTTTGGAACTTATTTGGTTGATAGTGGAATCAGATTTCGATCCCGTGGACGTACCTCATATTGAGGAAATCACGTAAAAATTCTTGTGTTGCCTTTGATTTAATTTTTTCGCATTAATTTTTATTCCCATTGATTGATTTACTTGTGGGGAATCACATATTTTCCTAACAACTGGTATCAGAGCTTACGGTTTATTTGAGTTTATTTATTTGTGTAAATCAATGGAGGGGAATGTGGGTCGTATGTCTAGCTTCAATGGAAGCAATTGGGTAACTTGGAAAACTAAAATGGAGGACCTATTATTTTGTAAAGATTTGTATGGACCCGTTGAGAGTGATAATGGTAAACCCGAGGGTATGAAAGATGATGAATGGAATAGGCTTAATCGAAAAGCCGTTGGTGTTATCCGTCAATAGGTTGATGACAGTGTGTTTCATCATGTTGCTACTGAAACTTCAGCACATGATTTATGAAAAAAATTAGAAGGCCTTTATGATAGGAAATCAGCCACAAATAAAGGTTTTTTGTTTCGTAAGTTGGTTAATTTAAAATATAAAGAGGGTAGCCCTATTCCGGAATATCTAAATGAAATAAAGAGTATTGTTAACCAACTTGCTTCTATGAAAATTGTTTTTGATAATGAGTTGCAGGCTTTGATGCTACTTAGTTCTTTGCCCGAAAGTTAGGAGACTTTGGTTGTAATCGTCAGTAATTCAGCGCCCGATGGAGTTGTCACAATGGGCCAAGTCACTAGTAGCCTGTTGAATGAAAAAACTAGAAGAAAATCAGCAGGTTCCTCTCATTTAGAAGCATTTGTTGTGAGAGGCCGAAGCAAAACAAGAGGGAGGAGTAAAACTCCTCATGGTCGTGATCAAAGCCGTGATAAATCAAAAGATGGTTCTTTTTCAAAGAAAGACATTGAGTGCTATTATTGCCATGAGAAAAGGGCACATAAAATGAGAATGCCGAAAGCTCAAGAATAAGGAGAAAAGGCGTGAAAAAAGTGTGAATAAGAAGCAAGAAGATACAATGGCAGTTACTACTGATGATCTCATGGTCGTTTGTGAAGATAATTGTATCAATTTTGTGGGCCAAGAGAGCAATTGGGTGATTGATTTTGGTGCTTCTTTTCATGTGCCTTCTCGAGTTGATTTCTGCACTACCTACACCGAAGGAGATTATGGTTTTGTTCGAATGGGTAATGAAGGTTTGTCCAAGATTATTGGCATGGGTGATGTTTGCTTGGAAACGAATTTGGGCTGCAAGTTGTTGCTTAAAGATGTGAGGCATGTTCCCGACATTCGCCTCAATTTGATCTCTACTGGGAAGCTAGATGATGAAGGCTTCAACAACAAATTTGGTGATGGAATATGGAAGCTCACGAAGGGTTCTTTGGTGGTGGCTAAGTGCAAGAAGACTCATACACTTTATTCGATGCAAGGAAAAATTTGTAAAGGTGTTGTCAATGCACTTGAAGATGATACTTCTACCGAATTATGGCACAAGCGGCTTGGCCATATAAGTGAAAGGGGCTACAAGTTTTGTTCAAGAAAGAGCTTCTACCCGATTTGAAAGGTACACATCTTAAAACTTGTGTTCATTATTTAGCGGGTAAACAACATAGAGTTTCTTTTCATAAAAATGTTGCTTCTAGAAAAGAAAATGTTTTGGAGTTGATTCATTCGAATGTTTGTGGTCCTTTAAAAGTTAGAACACATGGTGGTGCACTTTATTTTGTTACTTTCATTGATGATTATTCAAGGAAAGTTTGGGCTTTTCTACTAAAAACTAAAGATCAAGTTCTAGAAGTATTTAAGCATTTTCAGGCCATGGTTGAAAGAGAAACATGGCAGAAATTGAAGTGCATCTGATTAGACAATGGTGGTGAATACATTGGGCCATTTGATGAGTATTGTCACAGCCAAGGTATTCGACATCAAAAGACAGTTAAGAAGACTTCTCAACAAAATGAAGTTGCCGAGAGGATGAACCGCACCATTGTGGAAAGAACAAGGTGTTTGCTTTCACAAGCTAAATTACCAAGATCCTTTTGGGGTGAGGCATTAAAGACAGCGGTTGACGTGATCAATTTGTCTCATTTCTATCCATTGAATGGTGATGTTCCAGAAAGAGTTTGGACCGGCAAAGATGTGTCTTATGAGCACTTAAAAGTGTTTGGTTGCCGAGCTTTTGTTTACATTCCAAAAGATGAGAGGTCCAAGCTTGATAGTAAGTCAAGACAATGTATTTTCTTGGCTATGGGCGCGATGAATTTGGGTATAGATTGTGCGATCCGGTCGACAAAAACGTCATTCGAAGCCGTGATGTTGTGTTTCTTGAAGACCAAACAATTGAAGACTTTGGCAAAAGTGATCAATCGCAACCAAAAACTAGTGATCTCATTGACATGGATCCATCTCCTTCATCTTCAGTTGATGATGAAAATGGGGGAGATGTGCAGCCACCTATTGAAGATGTAGAGGATGATGCTAATCGTAATGAAGTTGAGCCAAAAATTAAGGAAGAACATCCAACTCAAGAACCGCCACCACAACTTGAGTTGAGAAAATCTACAAGAGACCGACAACCTTCAAGAAAGTATCCTCTCAATGAGTTTGTGTTGACTTCTGATCAAGGGGAGTCTGAAAGCTATCAAGAAGCAATTAAGCATGCAAAGAAAGGTGATTGGAAAAAGGCCATGGAAGAGGAGATGAATTCTTTACTTGAAAATCACACCTATGATTTAGTGAAGTTGCCTAAGGGGAGGAAAATTCTGAAAAATAAGTGGGTCTTCAAATTGAAGAATGATGGCAAGAATCTGAGGTACAAGACACGTCTTGTTGTGAAAGGCTTTGGGTAAAAGAAAGGTATTGACTTTGACGAGATTTTATCACCGGTTGTAAAGATGTATTCTATTCGGGTTGTACTTGGCATGGCTGCAAGTATGAACCTTGAAGTTGACCAACGTGATATGAAGACCGCATTTCTTCATGGTGACCTTGAAAAAGAAATTTACATGGAGCAACCGGAAGGTTTTGTAGAGAAAGGGAAAGAGAAAGAGAATTTTGTTTGCAAATTGAAGAAAAATTTGTATGGTCTCAAGCAAGCCCTGCGGCAATGGTACAAAAAAATTTGACTCTTTCATGATGAATAATGGTTTTTCTAGAACCACTTCGGACCATTGTGTGTTTGTGAAAAATTTTCCGGATGGTAAATTTATTATTCTTTTGCTTTATGTTGATGATATGTTAATTGTGGGTCAAGATTCTACCATGATTAATAGGCTAAAATTGGAGTTGAGCAAGTCTTTTGCTATGAAAGATTTGGGACCGGCAAAGCAAATACTTGGTATGAAAATTGTTCGTGATCGCAAAGAGGGGCTGATTTGGTTGTCTCAAGAAAGCTATATTGAGAAAGTTCTTGAGAGGTTCAACATGAATAAAGCAAAGCCGGTTGGTTGTCCACTTGCGGGTCACTTCAAGCTTAGTTCGAATTAATGTCCTACAAGTGAGAAAGACAAAGAAGAGATGCTGAAAGTTTCTTATGCTTCAGCAGTTGGTTTTTTGATGTACGCCATGATTTGTACAAGGCCGGATGTTGCTCACGCCGTTGGTGTGGTGAGTCGTTTTCTCTCTAATCTGGGTAAAGAACATTGGGCAGCGGTAAAATGGATTCTAAGGTATCTTCGAGGGACTTCGAAGGTGTGTTTGTGTTTTGGGGATGGTAAGCCGATACTTGATGGGTTCACAGATTCTGACATGGCCGGTGATATTGATTCTAGGAAATCTACTTCGGGGTATTTGATGACTTTTGCAAGGGGAGCTGTGGCGTGGCAATCTAAATTACAAAAATGTGTTGCTCTCTTAACTACCGAAGCTGAATTTATTGCCATTACAGAAGCTTGCAAAGAAGAGTTATGGTTGAAGAAATTTTTGCAAGAGTTGGGTTTGAAGCAAGAAGGGTATGTGCTTTATTGTGATAGTCAAAGTGCTATTCACTTGAGTTAAAATTCTACTTTTCATTCGAGATCGAAACACATTGATGTGAGATACCATTGGATTCGTGATGTGTTAGATTTGAAATTGTTACAACTTGAAAAGGTTCACACGGATGATAATATTTCGGATATGTTGACTAAAACTTTGTCGAGGGACAAACATTTGAAGTGTCAAACTTTAGCGGGTATGGTTGATATCTCCACCTAAGTCGGTAGGGGGAGAATTGTTGGGTATACCTCCTTATTGGAGTGTGAGACCCAATTGGTTTTGAAAAAAGAGTTTAATTTGGTTTAGTATTAATTATAATATATGTTTATATATTATATTTAATTTGTGGAGACCCAATCCAATTTGGAAACAACTAAGGTTTGATAATAAACCCTAGATTCACAATATTTTAGGGTTTTGTTTTTGCTCATCTCGAGGTGAAGAGAACGGCTGCTACACATACTCCACTTTGGTGAAATCAATTTTTTGGGTGTGTGAACAGTGGAATTAATTTGGGTGGTTCTTTGCTTTGTTTTTGGTGTTGATTTGGTTCGTTATTTTGGATCTTCTACAACTCTGGTTTTAAAGATTTTTGTTCATCTATTTGGTGAGATCTTTCCTCTTTGTTTATTTGTGATTATTTGGAATTCATCTAAGGGTGGTTTTGTGAGACCATTAGTGTCTCGTTTGTAATCGTTTAGAACTTATTTGGTTGATAGGGGAATCGGATTTCGATCCCGTGGACGTACCTTACATTGGGGGAACTACGTAAAAATTCTTGTGTTGCCTTTGATTTAATTTTTCCGCATTAGTTTTTATTCCCATTGATTGATTTACTTGTGCAGAATCACATATTTTCCCCAACAAGATGTAAATCATAATTATTTTATTTTTTCTCTCACAAAAATCAAAAAGTAAAAATTAAAAAATCAACTCACATCCCAAATGAAACCTAACTAGTTTAGTTAATGTGCACTCTAATCATACTCTTAAATTAACTAATTTAAAAAAAATACTATAAATATAAAAAAAAATATGATCTTTTCATGATATGATGTTTATGCATCTAATATTGATGTGCTATTTACAAATATTAATTTTTAAAAAATATATAATTAAATTATTTTTTTAAATAATATTTTTATTTGATTATATTTTTTAAACAATGGGTTGGAACAATCATAGATATAGAGCAAGCAAATATAGAGATCTCGCAACAGCAGGAAAATTCTTTTGCCTAACAATGGAGGCTAGCTCTATGTGGAGAGTGAAAATGAAAATGAAAAAATGCCTTTTGTGATGCAAAACATGTTGAAAGAAGAGAAAACCAATTTCACCAACAAAAATAGATCATGTTGCCCTTTTACCTCCTCCATTGGAGATGCTCTAAGTAAAATTTGTTATGTACAATTTTACCTATTAATGTTAATATGTGCTCCAAATTTACCAATCAAATCTCAACTATACAGTGCATTCATGGTAATTTTTTTGAGTAAATTATACTGTTGGTTCTTTATTAATTTGATCAAAATTTACTTTAGTTCTTATAATTTCAATTTGAATCATGCATTTTTAATTTTATTGCAATGTTGTCCTTTGTTATTTGTTGTTTAAATTTTAAATAGAATAAGACAACGTGCAATATTAGAAGAATCAAAGTAAATTCAAAAGAAACTATCTACTTTGGTTCATCTAATTTCACACGTGAATTTTTTTATTTAAAATGTTAATGGCTTAACGGAAGGACAACATTACCCGAGGATTAAGCGTTGCCGACCAACCAATAATTGTGATTAGCTAAGGTGGATTACAGTACAATCAAATGAATAAGCATGTGTGAAAATAATTAATTAAATATGATACTAAAATGTACATCGGAAATTCTATTTATAACAAAAAGGACCGTTGGGCCCATGTTTACAAAATAAAAATAAAAAAATAAAAATTTGTACCAAACATATTTATAAATATTACAAAGTGCACTTGTGTGTCCATTTGACAGCCCTGCCCCCGAAACGAGTCATTCATCTTCCTCTAATTGTTATTTTTTAAAACTTGATAAACAACTTACAAGGATATTGCAGAGTAGAGTGTATTATATTGAAAGCATAAGGATCATAAAATTACCATGAATAAATATTTAAATTAAAATTGATTATGTCATAAACATTTCAGTCAAAATAAAAGCGTTGTTCATATCCGCTTCAGATAACAAATATTTATTTTAGAAGTCATATATGTAAAATTTTCTCATGGATGATATAGATTGAGAGTTATACAAAATGAATGGTTTGAATCATTGAAATAGGACCCATGGTAGGGGCTATAGGCCCGTCAAGTTCTCTCATATTGAAATCTCAACACTAGAGAAGTCCATCCCAAAAATAAATATTAATTTTTTTTATTTTAGGACTTTGTCATCCAATCACCCTGAACTTTTGACATATTTGAAGACTTCATATAAAAATAATGATCAACCATATCAATTCAACAAATCATTCTCTCAAAACCAAAAACATCTAAATTACTGTCAACTATATACCAACTTTCTATATATACTCATCGCAAAGACAAAAGATAAAATGTATAGTATGTTTCACCATTAATTCAACTAAGCAAAATATTAAATAAAGTGATTAAGAACAATAAAAATTTCAATACCATACACAATTCCAAACCCAAAGGGCAATGCCCATAAACAAAAATAAAAAGTATAGAATTGATTTATGGCACAGAACTGTGTAGTCTTTGACATTTAACACTCAAATTTCTCAATATCTTCTTTCTTCCCTATGATATATCCTGGAAAACATGCAACAAAAATTAAATATAATAACTATATATTTTGTCTATATCATACATACCATATTATATTCATTATCATATTTAGGATTATCCTACTTAACTTTTTTTCCTCCTATATAAAGGAGTCTTATATACATTGTTATATAATTATTCAACACAATATTCAATACAATATTCTCTCTTTCTTTCTCTTAGATATTGTAACATGGTATCAGAACTATAGGTTAAGTTCTTGGTGTTCTTTGCCTTACCGGTGGGTGACAACCTTGGCTTGTCTGCCCGCCGGACCTCAACCCATTCTACTGTCATATTTTTCTTTCAATATTACTTCGTGGTGATCTTTTCCTCTATCCGCTAGTTTATTCCTACCCCAAATATCTCTATTATATTTTTTTTTATTCACAATCCTTTGGTGTGTGTGTGTGTGTGTGCGCTTTTGCTCCACTTTGTCTTTCCTTATACTTCAAATTCAAATGGGTTTCTATCTTCAAATCTATTTGAGTTGGAGGGGGGGTATTATACCTATATCATGGTGAACATGGTTATATATCATGCAAATCACCTATGCCGCCCCCCTGTGGCGTCCAACTCAAGCCGCTCCCTATGGCACATCACCCAAATCGTCCCTTGGCGCACTACCCAAGTCGTCTTCTTTGGCACACAACCCACGTCGCCCCCTCTATCGCATAATCCAAGGTACCCCTTCTGGCACACAACCCAAGTTGCCCCTAGGCGCACTTTCTCATAAGTCACCCATTGGGACCAATGTCATTTGTTGCCATCACCGTTCAGTACCACGTCATAAGTTATGTGTGTGCCATGTTTGTTGGTTTAACATCTAGTTCTTCTACAACGGTCCGACATGACCCTGTAAACTGTCTCGACATTGATTTGGTTAGTCTCTACAATGGTCCAACATGACCCCTTATGTAGAGACCCTAATTTTTGAAAGTCCATTATATCCCTGACCTTGAGTTTATTTCAATAAAGCCCTTGAATTTTTGATTAATTGCGTTTTAAACCCTCAAATCGGGAAGCATCACGGATTAATTTGAGTAAACCCTAATCGATCCCGGTAGATTAATAATCACCTTTAAAATCATATTATTAATTATTAGACCCTATCATTATATATTAATCACTCTAAAATCTTAATTCCCGATAATGCCGTTTTTGCTCGGTTTCTCGCCCTTCTTTGCGCTTTAATTTAACGGGACCTGAATTTGTTTTCTTAACTATTTTCTAATGTTAGTATATTAATAACATATATCAAGGTTTCATAAACTGAGACTTGGTCCTTATATACTTCTATTTTATTTCATTCCAACCCTTAATTATAATATTTTATTAATTAATGTACTTGTGCCTATTATATTATGTTTATAAATACAAATATCTCATATATATTTCTTGGAGCCCAAGTAGCTAGTCGTGTGAGGGTTGAAATGGCCTTGATGGCATTGATGGACAACTTTGACAAATTACACCTATGGAACTTGGCCCCTAAGAAACCTTCAAATCCTTTCTCTATATATGTACACTTCTCCCCCTCATTTTACACAATTTTCAGCCATGCACTAGAGGAGTGAGAGAGAGTGGTCTTGAAAAAGAGAGAGTGAGAGAGAGAAGAAGAAGAAGAAAAGGAAGAATTGGTTGAGTCTTGTACAACAAAGGTAAACCTACATCACCTTTTCTCTCAAGTTCTTTTACCAATTGTTTTTCCCCTACTAATACATTCTATTTGTATATATATGTTGTATTCTAGGCCTACACTCTTGGATAAATGTGTATTAATCCAGAAATGGTGTGTTTCTCCTTCTTTCTTAAATTTTCAGCAGCAAATCTTTTCCCTCTCTTGAATTTATTTTCTTAGCAAGACTCCATAAACTCAAAATCTGTTTTTATGGTGAAATATTTGGTATGTCTAGAGTATGTGATAATTTTGGTAGGACCTAAGGATGTACTTTTATAACCTAAACAATTTTTCTAACTTTGTTACTTACAGAACCAGAAAAACAGTCAACTTTCTCTATTTTTATAAAATTCCAGAAAAATAATCTTGAGTCCACTTTTATGTCAAAATCTTAATCTTGGTGTTATATTTTAACCAAAATTTGTTTGAGCTCAAGAGAGTGAGGGGTTCGAGAGAAAAACCGATTTGCGTAACTGTTAATGAATCTGGACAGATCTTGGTAATTCTGAATTATCTTAAAATCTAAAATACCTATCCTATTTTCATAAATTGAGTTTGAAACTAGACTTATTTATCTACAAACTCACATGAGGCCAGGTACTTAGGGCCAATAAAATTATTTTTTTCATAATTATTTTCAAACTGGTTCAAATCTGGAAATTTGTTTTAATATGCTCTTATTTGGTTTGCAACTCTTATATTCTATGTTTCTTGAATGTTTTAGTCTCGATATGTAATCTATGATAAATTGTGAATCTGCTTTACCATGAATAAATTACTTGTTTTTTAGTTTGGATTCGTAATTACACTAACCATGCTTTGTTATAACTGAGAACATAATGCACTTAATAAAGGGGAAATCAAATGGGATGTAATGGGTTGCGATCATTGTATTAAATTTTATGAGATAATGAACAATGGATTCAAGAGTATGATATAGTAGAATGTGTTCTATTTTTGTGAAGTCTTGCGCAAGTGTGTTTTCGAACCCTAACATGGCACATGAGGTATTCTGGCTGCTTAACGGAAATGAAACGCATAAGGGTGGTAGTGATGGTCTTACACAGGGAGAGTATCCTGGAAGCCCGTTTCCTTGGGGCAGACCGTGATGTCACCACTCGGGTATGTAACCTAGGTGCGTGGGCATCATTGGTAATTGTGCGGTAAGCGACGCATTGGTATTGTATTAACCAAGGGGGAGTCAGAATTGCCCGTGGCTAGTGTTAGTGGTTGGATAGGAACGACATTCCGTGGGAGGTTTCCTAGAACTAACTAAACTTGACTATTATTCATGAGAACTGAAATTTAATTATAAGCTCTACTTAATTATTGATTTCGCTGTATGTTATGATCATGTCGTTATGTGACTTGTGTATTTGGAATGGGAAAAGGGTTGGGGTGTGTGTGTTTACTGGGCATTCCAAGCTCATGGCATTTTATACCAGGTGAAGGTGAGTTTTACACCGAGAATGAAACCCTTAAAAGCTTTGCGGAACCATGGCTGCCTTAGAGATTAGATTTTATATTTCCTGTATTTTAGATAATCTTTTTGTATCAAGAAACTGATCTGTATTTAAAGACTTGAAGAATTTTATCTGTAACTATTATTAATATTTTTTTTAGTATAATTATTTGTATTTTATGCTTAAAAATGATAGGTATCCGCTAGTTAAACCCTGGTGTATCGTTGTATTATATTATCAAAATTTGGGGCGTCACACCTTAAATTGTCCTGACACTGATTCTGGTCAATTCCTACAACGGTCTAGCATGACCTCATAAACTGTCCCGACATTGATTCTGGTTAGTTCCTACAATGGTCTAGCATGACCTTAAACTATTCTAACATTAGTTCCGACCAATTTCTACAACGGTTTGGCAAGACCATAGACTATCTCCCGACCTTAGCTCCGGCCTCTGATCTATCTCAAGCACCCCTGTGCACCCATCTAGACTTTGAAATCTATTTGCCTTGGATCTATTCATATTTTATTTTATTTCTAATTTTATTTCATGTTTTAGTTTCTCTCTCCAAACTCAAGTTGGTATCCCTACTTGAGTTTGAGGGGGTGTTAAATATAGTAACTATATATTCTGTCTATCATACATGCCATATTATATTCATTATGATATTTAGGATTACCATACTCAGGTTTCTCTCCTCCTATATAAAGAAGTCTTATATACATTGTTATATAATTATTCAACACAATATTCAATATAATATTCTCTCTTTCTTTCTTCTGTAACAAAAAAGTTGTAGGAAAAGCTTAAACTATTTCAAATATATTCCACAATAAACAAACTCTTCAAAGAGCTCCACTCGATGACAACCTTGGTAAATAGTAATTGCAAAACCAGACTAGTAAAAAGTTTTTTTTTTAAAAAAAAAATCATATATAAGCAAAATAAATCAATCATATCAAAGCATATCACATGAGCTATGCACGGATTTCACATATCTTAGTCCAAGATACTGTGGGTATTTCATGTGACTTAAAAACAACTTATTTTAGCTTTTAACTTAATTTAAGCTGAAATGGTGTTTTTGGTGTAACTTACAAGGTAGCAACTTATAACTCATTGCAACGCAAATATGAGGAAAAAAGTTGATTTTAAAAAGCATCTACTTAATGACCTCTATCATTACAAAATATTACCATTAGACCAAGTAATAAACTCCCTATTCTACTCTCTCCTTATTTTACATCTGAGAATACAGAGAAACGAAGATGGGTCTAGTTTTGGGGTAATTATTCAGTAATCCGGGAGTATGGACACGTTGGGTAGAAGAAGTCCCAGAGTCTATTCTTCCTCTTGTATTGATGGAAGCTTTCGAAGCTCTTTAGTATTCATAATCCTACAGTTGAAAAAAAATTGTTTAGGATTTTTTTACTTGTTCTCTTTTTCAATGAAACCCTAAACTCACTAATTTGTGGATTTAAGCTATGATTTATGAAATTAGGAAAAACCATTTGAGTTTTAAGATTTTGTTTTTTTGATATAAAAATATCACTGATTTTTTGGGTTTATTTTATTTATGAGTTTTATTTGTAACACTCATTTGTGATTTACATGTAGATTGAGTTTTAGGGAAACACATGTTTAGGCTTAGAGTTTTAGGGAAACACATATTATTATTCTCCTCTAAGTCAAATTTTCATTTCCAATTTTATTTGTAGTCTCTTTGTCTGCAAATTCATGGTTGTTTTTTGTATTGTCTTTCTTGTGTAAATACTTTAATGTGCTTTAATTTCTTAACTAAAAGATGAATTAAAAATCCAATTGATGTTCAATGGTTGTTAGTCAAATTGGGACGAGTTATGTGATACAATTGACAATAGCATTGTGGATAAAAGTACATTGATCTGCATTACTCTGTTCATGACCTCATGTATGAGGATTGATGTTTGTTTGTTTGTTACGGATTGCTGCTGGTTTGGTGCTTGTTTAGGCATTTGCTTGGTTTCTCACCTTACAAATATTACTGATAGTTTATTGCTTATTTGTTTTTCTTGTTTAGTTCTCATATGTATATATGAATTTCTATCAACAAAGAATTCCTTTTTCATGAGAACAATCAAGGTTAATATAGATTACTATTAAAACAATCAAGCTTACTAAATTTAGGTAGAAGTCCCTGTTTGGTTACTTTTCAGCAAGTGATTTTAATTTCCTTAAATTTACTAAATTTTGTACGAATCTTATATTTTTATGCAATCAATGATATGTCCATCAACTTGAATATTATTTTTCTTGATAGAATGAGTATCCAAGTTGAATCACAATCCCAAAATAAGAAGAATAAGGGCAAATCCTCCCAAGGTGGTAATGGATGGTAGAATTACAAGAGGGAAATCGAAAAAGATGTTATGAAAATTTTTGAATGGATAGAGATTTGTTCTACCAATTGTAGAGCAAACTAGGAAAATTGCTCATTGTTGATAGTTGGTGCACATTTTGTTAGAACTAGTTCCCCCCTCCCCCTTTTTTGGTATCAAAATAATAAAAAAATAAAAAATGTTGAAATGGAATTGTAATGAGATGTACCAGCATAGGTACTAATTATTAAAAAATTGGCCTAAAAGAGAGATAAAGAAGCAAGTGATAGCAGGAGGCCTCAAATAGAGAAGAGCCCTTCAACAATGTTGAATAGGGGCTGGCAAAAAGCTATTTTACATTTTATTCAACCAAGCACTACTCTGCTGCTTAAATTCATAATCTCACAATTAAACCAAACAAGTTAACAACTTTTGTTTAAGGTTATAATTTATAATCTGTTAGGGTGTGTTTGTTTGGACGGACTGGATAAGGGGGATTGTAATGCATCGGATTGTTAGTCTTGAGATACGTTGTCCCCGTACTATTTGGTTGGATTGGATTTGTATTCTATGTTTGTTTAGTAATGAGATTAAATGTCTGAATTGGATTATTTTTAGTGAATCCAATATTTGGTTGGACGGACTAAATAAGGATAAATGTTCAAAAGACTATTTTACCCTTGTAATTTATAATTTTTATTTAATATAGAATTTTAAATTAGTAATCTATAATTTATAATTTAACAACACTAAAAAATTTTAATTTATAAGGCCATAATTTTTAATTTATTATTTTCAATTAAATTAAAATTTTAATTTTTAATTTTATTTAATATATAATTTTAAATTAAGAGCACAAAAAAATAACTTTATTTAATATATAAATTTAATTTTTTAACAACACTAAAAAAAATTAATTTATAAGGCCGTAATTTTTAATTTAATCTAATTTATAATTTAAAATTTGTAATTTATTTTTTTATTTAATATATAATTTTAAGTTAACAACACTAAAAAAATAATTTATAAATGTTCAAAAGATTATTTTACCCATTTTAAGTGATAGCATGAGAGTAAAATGAACATTTCGCACATTAGTCCCATGGAATACTAATCCCATGGAAATAATCCCACCCTCCCCTAGGATTGTTTAGTCCCTCATATGAGGGATATGGAGTCCAGCCAAACTCCATGTCTGGCGGACTAAAAATCCAGTCAAATGATGAGCGTCTCTCTCTTTCGGATAAGCAATCCGAACAATGAATAATTCCCCAATCAAACATTAGAATCCACTGGACTTGAATCTTGGGGCTATGAATCCCCGGACTATTTGGTTGGAGTGGATATGTATCCCGTGTTTGTTTTTTCATGGGATTAGATATCTGAAAAGAACTATTTTTAGTGAATCCAATGTTTGGTTGGACGGCCAGGATAGGATAAATGAACAAAAGACTATTTTACCATTTTTTAATTGTTTACTAAATAATAGCAATATTAAACATATCTTTAATATTTTAATTATTTTTACCTTTGTTATTGAGAAATCAAAACTTCAAAATCCATCAAATTTTCTTCATTGGGTGTGATAGACAACCGAAGTAGCTAACTCATTCGGCCAAGCCCATCATATATCAGGAAGTCATTTGGTGGTCCTGAAACATGGTTAGGTGATGCCCATGATTGGTAAAAGAAGTGGACTCTACAATTTAGTAGAAAATGAGGAGAGAAGTATGAGACATTATATTTAAGTGTGTTTGATTGAACGGACTGGATAAGGGGGATTAGAATCCATCGAACTTGAATCCTGAGACTGTGAATCTCCTGAGTTGGTTTGGCCAACATGGCCGAGCCAGTAGGTCATGGGCGCCTTAGTTAACAGTCCAATAGTTAACAGTCGTCGAACTTTTGGACGGAAACCCCATGCGTGCCTTGCACGCATAAGACTTGCAAGGGAAGAAATTAGCCATTCATAGTTGGTTGGCCATCTCCACATGGCTGATCATGCAATAACTGGGGTCGCCACCAAACAAACAACCAATGGATAAGAAGATGATGACGTGTACTTTCTATATATTAAAAAAAAATATAAATTATAAATTATAAATTTAATTTAATTGAAAATAATAAATTAAAATAATTAAAACATTGTGCAAAAAATAAAATAAAACAAATTTTTATTTAATCAAGCTAAAAATAATTAAAATATTAAAGTTATGTTTAATATTGCTATTACATAGTAAATAATTAAAAAGGATAAAATAGTCATTTGAGCATTTATCCTTCTCCATAATATCCCAAACAAATATTGGATAACTAAAAATAGTCCAATCCAAATATCTAATCACATGACTAAACAAACATAAGATACAAATTTAGTCTAACCAAATAGTCCCAAGACAATGTATCCTAGGACTAATAGTCCGATGGATTACAATCCCGCCTTATCCAGTCCGTCCAAACAAACGCACCCTTAAGATATAATCTATAATCATTTATTCACAGTTACACGAAACAACCCCATTATGAACATCCCAAACCTAACAAAGAAACCGGTGAATATAAATATAAATAAAATAAAACCAAAGGAAGATAGCTAATACTTTTAAAAGAAATCTAGAACACCTTGAGTCTTTGTTTGCCACCATCGTCCCAAATAAAGCACCATGATGCAATTGAAACATATAAATGTTGTACTGGGAAAAGTAAGGAAGATACTGACCAACAATAGTAAAAAATGCCAACAAGAAAAACAATTCAACATCAAAACACAAAAAGAACAAAAGCATGCATGAAAAAATCAAATTCCATATCCTACCATGAGTATGAGCAGTCAAGGTAAAGAGAAATGCAAAAGAAAGATATCTTGTAAGCATTTCTATGTAAATCAAGATAAAGAAAATGACACAAGCAATAATAATAATAATAATAATAATAATAATAATAATAATAATAATAGAATAGATAGTTATGCTAAAAAAAATATGCATTCTAATTTGTCAAACGGATGTTCTTCCTAACTTTTATCCTGGAAATAGCCAAGTCATATAGCTCAAACATCAGCCATTTTAATACCAATATGTCATTCATAGCAATGGGTTCATTCCTTCCAACTTTCCTAGCACCCAAAAAAAAAAAAAAAAAAAAAAAAAAAAAAGGAAGGAAGGAAAAGAGAAGAAGTTATATACTAAGACATAAAAAGAAAAAAAAAATAAAAAAATAAAAAAACAATGCTAAATACCACATTAGCCACACATCACTCATTCACATCCATATCATCACATATAGTGGCATAACCAATTGATTCTAATGTTGAATTACTTAAAAATAACCATACAAAGTATTGAAATTATTCAATGGAAACATAGACAAAAATAATAATAATAATAATAATTATATGTAAATGTACTTGAATACCTTGCATCTCTGCAGCCCATAACCATCTATGTGCATACATCAAAGCTTCCAAAGTATCTAGATGAAGTCTATGTTGGAAAATTGGGTTTCATAGGCTTAATTTTGGCTAACTTTGAGCCCCCCAAATTAAAGCGTGACCTACACATCTTTTGAGGTAGGTTCGAGTAGTGATGTGTTTCTTGCCTCATGGTGAGTCATACCTCGAAGTTGGTTCGTCAAAATCATTTTCGAGTGAATGAAAAATTGATGTCATTTTTAGTTTCGTGAAGTCAGAAGTTGAGGAGATAACTGTGGGTTGCACAAATTGTGTTATCCCACATTGAAAGAAGAAGAAAAAGTTTATAAGAGTATATAAACTCTAAGTCTGCACACTTGGAAAGTTTATATGAATATATAGGCAAGTGTTTTAAAAGGCACGCTTCGGCGTGCGGCTAAGCATGAGGCGTAGCCTTGCGCTTCGAACTGGTCGAGGCAAGGCACAATATGCAAGGCGCAGCTTAGGCACTGAAGTGAGAGCTTTTTTTCGAGGCGCAAGGTGTGGGCTTCATGCATTTTACCCATGCGGGGATTGGCGGGGGAGGGTGGTGAGGTTGACTACTAGAGTAAGGGGGTAGCGGGGGTGGAGGTAAAAAGAACTAGGTGTATAGTTAGAATTAAGGTGGGTGATCAAAGAAAAAAATATGTTATTCACATGAAAGCTATTATGGTAATTTTGTTTTCGACTCTAGAATGTGCTGCTGTTTTTGTTTGTGTGCATATTTTTTTAGTGAAGTTTAATTGGTCAAGTGGGCTGCAAAGATGGTTGAAGAATTCATGGATTCCACAATTGTTTCGTACCTAGTTTCCTTAGCTTCCAAACCATAGTCTTCCATATATAACTAGAAGTATTGGCTTTATTTTATGGCAGTGAGTGAAGATATCTTTTAAAGCATATTGCAGGAAATGTGCAATGCATCTTCTCTTAGGTGTGAATGCATAGGAACATAGGTATGACAGCAGAGGTTGTTCTCTCTTATCTAATAAGATGCATAGGTTGTTCTTTTTCTTCTCTCTCTTCTTTTCTAACATTCAAGTTCTCAACTATTAAGTGATCCATTATTTGGAGCTGAAAAGTACTGAAAACTTCCAAATATGAAGTACAGATTGCAGTTTTTGAATCCTAGCCAATAGGTACTGTCAAACACGATAATTGCATAACAAATTCAACAATAAAATAAAATATAAGGTCAATTACACTGACCTCTCTTGACGTTAAGAGAAAATAGAGTAAGCTCCACAATTTTGATATAATTACATTAGCTCCATTGACATTTTGATATAATCGCACTTAACCCCCTTTTCATCAATAATTTGTTAATTATATAAATGAAAAAATAATATTTTCATCTCTTTTACACGAAAATGTACACTTTACGGTATTTATTTTTGTGTTTCCACACCATCTAGATTAGTTTCGGTCCATTTAACATTACTAAAAGGAAGTTTAGTATAACTATGTCAAAATTGTAAAGTTTGCTGTATTTTTTCTAAACCTTAAGAGAGATCAGTATAATTTACCCTTAAATAAAACATATTATTGTCATTATTAAATCTAATTTAGCTAAAGATTTACTTAGGGAGTGTTTGGCAAGAAAATTTTTAGCCTTGTTTAAGCTAAAATTCACAAAAAAGCAAAATAGGCTAAAATAACTAATAAAACAAAATATCACATCAAATCCATAATCATTTCATTTTTTCTCTCACAAACATCACGGCCAATTATAAAAAAATCCAATTATCATCTCAAACACAAAAATTTTAACTTACTAAAATAGCTTACTAATACTGTGTTTAATTGAGGAATTTGAAAAGGGATTTGAAAAGAGAATGGAAAAAAGAAAAGGGAAAGTGAAATGTAAATAAAATAAACCTACAATTCACTTAATTTCACACCCCTATTTCTTTTCCTTTTCTACCTCCCTTCCCAAATCTCACAACCAAACACAGCATTAGGAATCTATGAACCAATAATATGTACCATAGTTTCAAACTAATGCTCTAGTTGGTTTCACTAATGAGATGGAATGGCTTACTCCTTGGGCTCTTACATGGTGAATGATGATTGCCTTTGTAAAATATTTTTCATTATTTTTGTATTCAACCAAACATGGCAATAGATATTTTGATTTCATTTCACTCCATTCCATTCTAGTGAACCAAATACTACCTAAATGAAACAGAACAAACTTAATTGTTCAGCAAAAACAGTCATCTCTCCTCCCACCATGATAAATTTACAACAGCAAAGAGACACCAAAAACACCAAACTATAACCCCACTTGACATTAAACAACTCATCAGGTGCCATAAAATTCATATCTTAGGTTAAAGAGATACCAAAAGAAACAATAATTGTGCATTTCACACCCTAAATGTTGCTTGAAAATGCAATTTTTTTTTTAAAAAAATAATAATAAATAAATAAAATAGAGCAGAAAAACACAATCTACGCTATCATTAGAATAATACCGTTGTTGAACTCATTGCTGTAGAATCTTCAGCGACGGAGGGGGAAACGTAGCGAAGGCGAAACGATGGATCGAACGATTCAGGGAGTCGTAATCCGGCGGAGTCGGCGGCTTTGTAGAGGACGAAACACGAGAGAGAGGCGGCGGCGAAGAAACTAAGGACGATGAGAGAGCGGCGGAGGAAGGCGGCGGAGGAGAAGTCCGGCAGCATGACGAAGAGGGATTTACCGGAGAGGGAACGACGGCGTATGGTGGCCGGAGATGGCCTCCGGTGAAATGGCAGTCCTCTCTGTGCCGAAAATGGTTTCAATCTCATCGACGACAATGGATTGGGATCGGAATCGAAGAACCATGACTCTCTCTGTGTATAGCGACATAGAAAGTAGATAGTGAAGTGTGAGGCTCTTCTATTTTAGAAAGTATATGACGGGTGTTTGATTTTGTGAGAGTCATGTTTTTCGACCAAGGCCCTGTTTGCGGTATGGATTTTTTGGATAAAATATTTTGGGAAGTAATTTTTTTTTTTTTTAATTTATTGGTTTGTTATTAAAAAAATAAATGAGTGATATGATTTAAATAAAAAGATATTTCGTAGTTAAAAGACAATTGGATCAAAATGGATTTTTTTTATTTTTTGATTTTTTTTAAAAAAAATTTCTTTCCTGTTTATAGAGAAGGGGAATAAATTTGAAATCGATAAATCAATTTTTTCTCTCAAATCGACAGAAGAAAGAGAGAGAAAGGGAAAAGATGGAGAGAAGGAGAAAGAGAAAGAGAAGAAGAAAAATAGAGGGAGAGAATAGTTCTGTGTACACACAAAGGAGACTTTTTTTCCCTTTCTCTGGTGTGTTTGTGTGTTACGAGGGAGTGTATGGAATGCATACTTATGGTCAAATACTTCAGTGACAGAGGTGGAGAGATTGATGAGCCACTTATTAGTAAAGTTTAGGTAAGGTGGGCCATTGAAGCATTCAATGGCTATCAATGGCGAATTGGGATCCTCCCCTTGAGGCCCCTCCTTCGTTCCCTTCTTGTAGGGGCCTTTGGGTCCACTTTGAGGCCTAGTTTTGATAATCTAAACCGTTCATATTTTTAGATTTATTTAGTATATCATACCTGTAAAAAATCAAGTTGATCGAATATCATAAAGTATGTGTTCGGAAAACTGTTTATTAAAAAATAGTTTGTAGTCCCAATTTTCTGAACGCATACTTTCTGATATCCGATCAACTTGATTTTTTACAGGTATAATATACTGAATAAATCTAAAAATATGAACGGTTCGGATTATCAAAACTGGGTCTCAAAGTGGACCCAAAGGTCCCTGCAAGGAGAAAATGAAGAAGGGGCTCAAGGGGAAAATCTGGACTCGTTAGAAATGGGTAGTACGAGTATTACGTGTAGTCCATTCTGACGAGGCTTAGCTCATCACAATGACAGAAGAGAGTACAACATATACACAGACAACCACGAAGATCTCACCTGTACTCTCTAGTACAACTCATCAAACACACACACACACACACAGCCGCACAACGCATGAACGCAATGCTTTGGGCTACACAAGTTTCAATGCAAGGCCAACGGTTTGCTACTTTCCTCCAATATTTTTTCAAAATCTGATTTTTTATTTTTTTAACATTAAAAATCAAGAGAAGTATTAGATATTTGAGGAAACAAAATAAAAATAAAAATCTTAAGGTTTGATTTTAGTAACAAATTAAATATTAATTTTTAAATTATTTCAATTTAAACTCTCATTTTTTAAATTGTATATATTCTAACCATTGTTTATATATATTAGTAATAATTAATGAATAACAGATAATTTAGACAATTTAATAATTTTTTCATATCTAATCTTTATTGTTGTCCACCACCATCCCTCATCTTCCTAACACATTACCACCTTTTTTTATCTTTTTTTTCGTTCGCCGTTACTTCTTCTATTTTCTAACTCATTGTCACTCCTTTTATTCCTTCTCTAGATTCTAACCATTGCCACCATTTAACACTATCGACAAAAGTGATTAAATTATCTAAATTATCTATGTTCTATTAGATATAACTAATGAATGGTTAGCATTGATATTATTTTAAAAGTTAAAGGTTAAATTGAAACAATTAAAGTGGTAGGGTTTGATTTGTTACTATGGTCAAACCCTAGAAAAAAAAAATTTGTCTAATTTCTTCTAAATATTCTTTAAACATAACCCTTAATTTTATTTTTTTTTACAATAAAATCGGAACCAAATATATATTTATATTATTAAACAAACTAACCACGATCAGTTACTTTTTCCTCGGGCCCAATCATATGTCAAAACGGCCTCAGGCCCAACATATAACAAAACGACCTCGGGTCCAATATATCAAAACAACCTCGGGCCCAATCATATGTCAAAACGGCCTCAGGCCCAACATATAACAAAACGACCTGGGGTCCAATATATCAAAATGGCCTTGGGCCCAATCATATATCAAAACGGCCTCAGGCCCAATCATATGTCAAAACGGCCTCAGGCCCAACATATAACAAAACGACCTCGGGTCCAATATATCAAAACAACCTCGGGCCCAATCATATGTCAAAACGGCCTCGGGCCCAATCATATGTCAAAACGGCCTCAGGCCCACATTGCACATGTCATATAACTTTAACGAATTTTATTCATTTCGATCAAAACACAACATTGACACAATTTACCATTCATGGCTCAAGTACACAACGAAGAACATATATGTACAATACTATAGAAATTGCTCACCGTGATTTAGGCTTTGATTAACTTGCTGAATTACTATACAGGACAATCGTCAAAGATTGACATCATACATAATGTTTATAGCAGATCATCAGCTTATACAAAACGTCCAAGATGGACCATAGACCAATAACAGTTACTAAGGGTCAAAGCACATTTTCCCAATTTATCGTAATCGTTGCTCAAAAGGAAACTCATTCGTCCTTATCCAAACATTCTTTTGGGAACTTGCCATAGCATAATTACTGTGATGATTTCAAGCATATTTTATCATTTCGGAAACGCTCGTCAAGGCACATAATTTATACAAAGCATAAGTTTCACAATTCTAGAGTATTTCAGATGAAAATACTGTTACAAAGAAAATTACTCACCGTGCTTGGTCGGATGGAGCTCCTTAACGACTCAGCCTGTAAGAACATAATCAAGCATAACATTTCAGAACACATTACTTTCAATGCACTCAATTGATTTATTCATTACATATCCGTTCAATCATTCCCCGTTCTTAAATTCCTCTCAAGTGTTTAATGCTAAACTTCTCTACATGTGATTCATGTACAAAGCTTGTGCCACAGATGTATTTTAAATGGCCATAAATGTTCATGACTTAACTTAAGGTTTCCTATAACAGTCTCATTTTTTTTCCATTGAAAATATCATGTTTACATATTTAAGGTTCAAGGAAATAGCAAGAAGCGAAAGGGAACTAAGTTAGGGTAGAAAATGGCATGAAACAGTTAAAGCAAAATAAATAGCCTTCACTAATTTGATCATATCTATTTGTGTACTTAGAATTTGGATGTAAGACTACCACCATTGGAAACTAGACTTCTGGGGCTTGAATTTAGGCTCACGAATCGTCTAAAATGGAGTCCCAATGAGGGAGATATGCGTATTTGAAGTTATTAGGTATATGCTGAAACAGAGCCGGCTGTACGTGCGCCTAATTTGACCGCTCATGCGGCCCAAATCCGCTCGAGCGGAAAATCCGGCCGCTCGAGCGCCCAAGGAGCAGAATCAATAATTCTTTTTTCTTCATGTTCCGCTCGTGCGGTGCCCGTGGCCGCTCGTGCGGTCTGGGCAAACTTAGACAGTCCGAAAATAGCAAAAATAAAACCCTCCAAACTCATATCCAACCCCAAATTAAAGAAAAGCTAATCCAAAAACATGTTATACTAAGATGATTCAAGGGTAATCACATATCAAACACATCAATCTTGCTTCAATAACAAAATGAAGGTCTCACATTTTTCATAACTTCATAAATTTCATAATAAAGCTTAAATACATAAAAACATGGATGATCCTTCAACAAATCTTTGTTGTATGCACAATCTAGAGCTCATTTCATACATCAATCATAAGATTGGACTTCAAACAAACAAATATAAAGAGATTTCTTGTATTTAGTTCAACCCATTACATAACCCAAAACCGTAGCTAAAAGTTTTCAATTCCCTCTTGATTCCATGCCAAATATGAGTTAAAGACAAAGATTCTAAGTAAATTCTCATACCTTAGCTTCAATCTAGACTTTGCCCTTTGAATCTCCACCAAATCTCTAGCTTCTCCTCTTCTTCTCTCTCTAACTCACCTTCTAGCAAAGCTCTCCCAAAATGATGAACTCAAGAACTAAAGAGATATATATAATATAGGCTAATTAAACATTACGAATCGTAATTTTACAAAATTTCACTGTAGGCTCTAAAAATCATGCTGATCACAGATATGAAGTCGGTTTTGGTTTATCGTGCCTCTAAGACTTTCAATTTTTAGTTCAAAGTTCTAATTACAACAGATTTTCCTACATTCAACAGATATAAAATCCAAAATCACATAATTCACATACTTAACTTGCAAATTCGAATTAAACACATAAACACAATTAAGAGTAATACGGGTAAGGTTGTCACAAGCATCATGTCCTAGTCTGGAACAGTCACTATGGCTTTCTACATGCAGCTAGGCCAAATGGTCAAAAAAGATGCCTCGGCAAGACTATGTAATATACCTCTCATACCTAACACCAAGAAGTGAAAGGAGGATCAAACGGTACAGCGGTAGTCCAGATCCAAGGGTTGTGTTCCCAACATGACAGAGCCCACAACCGGTCAACCTTTTGGCAAGCTTTTGGGCAAGCCTCCGGCAAACTGTCTAGGAATAACAGATGGCAAACACAGTGACTTAAGCACACCAATGCAAATACAAATGCAAAGAACATATAAATGTAGATAAAATTTCACATCATGAAGTCCAAGTCAAGTTCTCTAAAGTCCCTAGCAGAGTCGCTAGAAATTATAGCTTGCTTTTCGTGTTCCTTTCAGATACGATAGCCCTACAGTTTGAACTCCCATGATTCTGAATCTGATTTCACAAGTACAATGTGAAATAAAAAAAACACAAAAGAGTCCAAATCCGGCAATTTTTTTAAAAAATTGATTTTGAATCAAAAATGCCAAAAAATGGGTTGCTTTACCAGATACAGAGTTGCCACCTAAATATTTTTTGAAAAATTTAGAAAACCCGAGACTCGTGCCAAAGGCCACTTATCTATTATCACCAAAGTGTCTCGGTTCAGGAACTTAGGTACGAGAGGGGAAGGTCATGAATTGAGCACCCCACTCGTTCGATCAAAGATCGGCTTTTACTAATCATGATGTGATTCTTATTTACATTGTATGTTCTTGTTCCGATTATTAGACGAGCATTACTATGTGATGCACGCAAGTATAGACCAATTTGCCAAAATCAAAACACTTTGATCTCATGTTTGTTTTTGAAAATTGTTTTGAATATGTACCGCTTGAAAAAGTGATCTCATATGTACATTACTCAAATTATTCCAATTCAAGCAATTAGCTTTCATCCACAGGCATTTAAACAGGTATATCAATTAAGCACTTAGCCACATGAAAAACATGCAATATGGCAACAATCACATGTATGCAGTATGCTAAAGCAATAAGTGCTCATCTCGTACTCCAAGGCAAGCCAAAAGAAACAAAAGTGTTAGAAAACATGCATATCCCTAACTATGCAAATGACTAGTGCAACACATGCAATATGCAACTTAAATAGTCTCGGCTATTAATATGGCATGTGAATCAGTTTGATAGCATGCGGTTTAAACATGTTTTCAAAGAAGTATTTAAACGACAATGCTTGCTAGCATGATGAACCGAGCCTAATGCATGCAAGACAAATGAATGCTTTATTCATGGAAAATGCTAAACAAAATATGATGTGCCACACTATCCATCATAAGCAGGTAAATAAAAGGAAGAAAGACAGGGGGTTGGAAGACATACACATTATTACAAGCTTGCCCTCACACAAGAGAGTCCGAATGAATGAATTAGCTAAGCTACTTAACTAATTATTACAACAATGGATTTAACTAACTATTCTAGCTAATTAAATAATTACAACACAAAATTAAATCAACTAGCTACTCTAACTAATTAATACAAATTAACCAATTAAACTAACTAATTAGTTACATTAAGGAATTAATTAACTAAGTAATTAATTACAAGTTGTACAACATACTACTATTAGAAAAAAAAATCTAACGGGTCCCGAGGAGCAAGGAAATGGATTATGCATGCACATGAATTTCTCCCCTGAGTATGCCTCTGCACTATTTTTACACCTCAGCCTCTGCTCTGCTCAGTGAAGAAAATGGTACTGCCTGGCTGAAAAAGGTGGCCGACAGGCCAGAAGTGGTGGTCGGCTGCCCACTAATAGTGGCTTGCCACCCAGTAAAGGTGGCATGCTAGCCACTAATGTTGGGTTTCTCTTGCTGCAACAAAAAACAAACAGAGCACAAGCAAAGTATTCTCAGGAGATGTTTGTCCACCTGTAACAAGCCCGCGGGGGACCTCGCTACAGCTCGGACTCGACTTTTGTAGTCACGGTTCTAAATCTGAACCAAAGAGTCCAAATCCGGCAAATCGTTTTGAGAAAAACAGATTTTTGAAAGAAGTGCCAAACATGGACTGCTTTGCTAGATACAGAGTCGCCACCTAAATATTTTATTTTGGGAAATTTAGGAAACCCTGACTCGGTGCCAAAAGGCCACGTGTCCGTCATCACCAAAGTTGCCTCGGCTCGGGAACTTGGGTACGATTGGGGAAGGTCACTTCGTGAGCAATGACATGAAAATGACAAATGGGCATATACCAACATGAGTGAGCCTCAGCCACACTCACATAGGATGCCGGTGGCTGAAAATGAAGTGCCTCGAAATGCGTGCACACGACAGATTAAGTTCCATGACCTCCTTCAACCTCCTTCTAGGGAGGCCGTGTGTAACAAGCCCGCGGGGGACCTCGCTACAGCTCGGACTCGACTTTTGCAGTCACGGTTCTAAATCTGAACCAAAGAGTCCAAATCCGGCAAATCGTTTTGATTGCAAATTCGAATTAAACACATAAACACAATTAAGAGTAATACGGGTAAGGTTGTCACAAGCATCATGTCCTAGTCTGGAACAGTCACTATGGCTTTCTACATGCAGCTAGGCCAAATGGTCAAAAAAGATGCCTCGGCAAGACTATGTAATATACCTCTCATACCTAACACCAAGAAGTGAAAGGAGGATCAAACGGTACAGCGGTAGTCCAGATCCAAGGGTTGTGTTCCC
>NW_021024555.1:592184-684722 GCF_004153795.1 Camellia sinensis
AGAGAGAGATAGGTTCTTGGCTTCAGGTAATGGACCCCTCGCCGGAGGAGGAATTTGTTGTGAAGCAGACGCTGTATGTTCTGTTGTTGCAGCCTGGTTATCAAGCTCAGCCTGCTGGGTCATAATTTCGGCCTGTTGCCTTAGGAGTTCATCTCGGCGAACGGCATCCTGCTGCATGGCCCGCATGGTTTCCTGCATTTGGCGCATCATCTCCTCAACTCCTGTTGGTGCCGTCAACTGTTTTTGATTTGTCTGAAACACTGGCAGATCTGTCTCAATGGGGATCTCAATCCAACTGTCCACTGATGGGAGAAACCACTGTTCTGGTGATCTCTGTTCAGATACACTGCGCTTTTTCTGCTTCCTTCTGGTAAGGGGGTAGAGAATGGAACACTGGCTGTCCGCGATTAGATCCTCAGATCGATGGAGTCGACGACCTCGTGTCCAAAGTGCTTGGGGAATGCCTGTTGGGTTGGAAGCAATTGTTGCTAGAACTGACCTAGCAAAAGATAAATAAAGCGAAAAAGGAAATAAATAAACAGATAAACGGGCAGCAATAACAGCTTAAATAAAATGCATGACACACAGTCGGGCATAAACAACACACAGTTGATAAGCTGAAAACACACTGTCCTCAAACAACTGATTATTATCCCGTATCACTGTCCCATAAACAGAATCTGATACCCGCAGATAACTAATCTCAATGCTGGTTGATGCCCGCAGGCCTGATACCCGAACTCATGTACTGAACTGATGCCCGCAGGCCTGATGCCGACAATACTGACTGAAGCCCCGCAGGCTGATAACCCGAACTCATACAGCTGAACTGATGCCCGCAGGCCTGATACTGACATACTGAACTGAAGCCCGCAGGCTTGATGCCCAAACTCATATACTGATACATGCATTCCTATAGAGACGCACTCTAAAGCACATAACAGATTAAGTGAGAGCCAAAACACCCTATGTTGGGTAGGGTTTCCCTGTCCTATTTTGTCAAGAGCTAGGGTTTCACTATGCACGCAGCGGTTTAAACAACCTATAAACGGGTAAGCAACCTGTTCTAATTTGGAATGGTCACTATGGATCCGAATATGCACTAGGTCGAATGGTCAAAGAGGGTGCCCCGGTAAACCCGGGTTTGTGTTCCAATACTGGCAGAGCCCACAAACCGGTCAGCCTTATGGTCATGCTTGACAAGACAAGCCTCCGGCAAACCGTTCAGGAATAGCAGATGGCAAACACGGTGTCCTATGCGCACCAATGCAAATGCAATGCAAAGAAACACACAAGTGTAGTCAAAAACAGATATCATGAGTTCGAGTCAAGTTCTCTAAATCCCCAGCAGAGTCGCCAGAAACTGTAGACGTCCTCGAACGCCCCGGGAGTAACGAGCTCCCGTTCCGTTCTTTTTGGGGTCACTACAGCTCAGGACTCTCAATTTGTCACGGTTCTAAGTCTGAACCAAAGAGTCCAAATCCGACAAATCGTTTTGAGAAATAGATTTTTGAAAAGAAGTGCCAAACATGGACTGCTTTGCCAGATACAGAGTCGCCACCTAAATGTTTTTTAAATGGGAAATTTAGGAAACCCTGACTCGTTGCCTAAGGCCACGTGTCCGTCATCACCAAAGTTCCTCGGCTCGGGAACTTGGGTACGATTGGAAGGTCACTTCGTGAGCACCCCCGCTCGCCCGATCAAGATCGGCCTCTACTAACCATGACATCTATTTTTTGAAAACATTGTATGTTCTTATTCCGGTTATTAGCCTAGGTTACTATGTGATGCGTACAGCGTACAAGTATAGACTGGATCGTCTGAATTGGAACAAAACATTTCATGTTTTGTTTTTTGAAAGATGGTTTGCTACTCGCAAGTAGGCTTAAAAGCAAATTTTGCCACCCTGGGTGGCTAAGTAAAGATGATTTTGCCACTATCTATGGGCTTAAAAC
Organism: Camellia sinensis; assembly: GCF_004153795.1. Taxonomy (NCBI): domain Eukaryota; kingdom Viridiplantae; phylum Streptophyta; class Magnoliopsida; order Ericales; family Theaceae; genus Camellia; species Camellia sinensis. Next base: position 594,140 of record NW_021024555.1, read on the forward strand.
ACACATTTGATGATTTATTCCAATCCAGATAACCCAACTTCACCCACAAGCATTCAGGGCAGTTATATCACACAAGCAAATAGCCTCATGGTAACCATGCTATCATGGCATCAACTCACACGCATGCAAGGATGCTAAAGCATAAAGCTCACCGGGTACTCCAAGCCAAAAAGAGACTACATTAGAAATCATGCATGACCCTAAGAATACAGAAATGCCTAATGCAACACATGCAAAAATGCAAACTATAGCAGGCTCGACTATTCTAAGATGCATATGAAATGCTACAACTATCATGTATTCAATTTAGAATTGAAAGTACAATGCAGTTAGTATGATGCGCCGAGCCCGGTGCATGCAAATACAGATGAATGATGCAAACATGCTGTTCATACTGTATGGTAATCGAAATATGCCCTAATCTAACCATCAAAAGCGGATAAATAAAAGGAGAAAGACGTGGGGTTGAAGACATACAACACACTCACGCACACTTATTACAGCATTGCCCTCGCGCAGAGGGTCCGAATAAATAATACAGTCCGAATATTACAATCCCGAATGAAAGAATATTACAGTCCAAAATATTACAAAATCCTAATTAATTAACAAATTAAACTAAGAAAATAAATAAAACTGGCATGCAAGCCAGGGACTGTCTTGCGCAGAAATCCACCGGGATGCCCCTAATTAGCCCTGTTTACACCTGTTCTTGAAATGCGTGCCAAGTTCCAAAAGTTACTGATTCTTCATTTTGCTGCACAGAGAGCAGGAAAGGGGCATAGCAATGTATTTGCACAGATATATGCATGTCTCGATCCTCGTGCCACCAATCACGCATACCGAGGCATGATGGCCGAGGAGTCGAAATGCACAACCAAGTATAGGATGAATGCACATGAAACTACAGCTAAAACCTAACTCCATCATGGATAATCCGGAGTGTCGGTGACTGGGGAATTGAGACACATTCCGTCACTCGGAGTATGAAATGTACCTCGTTTCCCGTGCCCGGGCTAACTCCTATTCCAGACACGATGCAATATGCATGATATGCATGAAATGCGACTAAGATACAATCCTAACATACACAATGCTATGGAATGACATGCCTCGAAATGCGTGCACGCAGGCACGCAAACCGAGAAAATGGCAGAATGTGATCTAAGATACAACATAGTATGCACTATGCTATGAAAATGAGATGCCTCGAAATGCGTGCACATGGGCACGCAAACTGAGGCAATGGTATACGCAATGTAAATGATATGGAAATGTGATATGGGTTTATACCAACATGAGAGAGCCTCAGCCACACTCACATAGGATGCCGATGGCTGAAAAATGAAGTGCCTCGAAATGCGTGCACACGGGCACGCAAACCGAGGCGATGGCGGAATGCGATGTAATGACATGGAAATGATATGGACTTATACCAACATGAGAGAGCCTCAGCCACACTCACATGAGATGCCGGCGGATAAAAAAAGAAGTGCCTCGAAATGCGTGCACGCAGGCACGCAAACCGAGGTGATGGCGGAATGCGATGTAATGACATGAAAATGTGATATGGGCTTATACCAACATGAGTGAGCCTCAGCCACACTCACATAGGATGCCGGTGAATGAAAAATGAAGTGTCTCGAAATGCGTGCACACGGGCACGCAAAACGAGGCAATGGCAGAATGCGATGTAATGACATGGAAATGTGGTATGGGCTTATACCAACATGAGTGAGCCTCAGCCACACTCACATGAGATGCCGGCAGATAAAAAAAGAAGTGCCTCGAAATGCGTGCACGCGGGCACGCAAACCGAGGCGATGGCGGAATGCGATGTAATGACATGGAAATGTGATATGGGCTTATACCAACATGAGTGAGCCTCAGCCACACTCACATAGGATGCCGGTGAATGAAAAATGAAGTGTCTCGAAATGCGTGCACACGAGCACGCAAACCGAGGCAATGGCAAAATGTGATGCAATGATATGAAAATGGCATGCAATCATTCTAATGGAATTTCAGCACTAAAATATGGGGGAAAACAGTCCCGAAATGAGGCGAAATGATACCAAATGCACGGAATTATCCCGAAATGCGAATTTAGGCACCCGAAATGGCCTATATCTATGCCAAACATGCACAATATGGACATGCAATGCAAAGACAGAAGCTCGACAGTCCCAAAAAAGGCACTTTCACAGTTATAAACATGGCCAAACAGCAAGCATAGGTATGGCAAAAATAGCATGCAAGAATAGGGGCCAAGAGAGGGGTAATGAAGCAAGTGATATAAGAAAAATCCAAACTGAAAAATTCCCTTCTACAACACTGAAGAGGGACCAAAAATATGTCAAAAGGTGCTATAACATGAAGTATACAAAATAATCACCAAACAGAAAAAAAATGTTAATGAAACATGAATTATAGGCCAAAATAAGGCCACTTTCAGTTCGGATAAAGGTCCAAAAACAGAAGCAAAGGGGGCTGCCGATTTATGCAAAAATGGGACCAGAAGGGGAGTATAAAGGTAAGTATAACATGGAAGTCCCAAATGGTGTTGAACCCTTCTTAAATGTTGAAGAGGGGCTCAAAATAAGCCTAATATCAGTTTACAACATGCTCAAAAACAGATTACTCATGGGCCAAAAATAGCATGCAAGATTATGACATATAAGAGGATCAATAAAGCAAGTGCATCATGGAGGGCTCAAACAGGGTTGAGCCCTTAATGAAAAGTGAAAATGAGCTCAAAAGAAGGCTCCTTTCAGTTAGGGCCGGAGCTTGAAACAAAAAGCATGTGGGGCTTACAAATGGATCAAGAAAAAGGGTCAAAGAGAAGAAATATTACTCACCCTTGAAGACTAAATACTTTTGTTGCTTCTTGGACCAATTTGCAGCTCCTTTAGCCTTTGAGAAGCCTTCCTTGTTTCTGGAAATGAAGTGGTGATGGTAGAGCTTGGTGGTGTAGAAGAAATGGTGCTTAGGGACTTAGGAATTTTCAAGGAAATGAGAGGGATAAAGATGGATTTTTCTATGGAAGCTTGAAGAACAATTTTTCTAACCCCTACATATGATATAACTTGCTGGTTATAAGGGCCAAAAAGGGGGTGTAAAGGTGGGGGAAAAGGAGAGCAACTTTCCCCCACAAAATATCCCCCGGATCTTGATATTTTCTGGGGGATAAAGCTCCACAGCTGTAAAGTGCACAGTGCAAGGAACTCGGCCGGCCAGTTACTTTTGCTGCAGGTGGCTGGCCGGCCACACCCCCTAGCCGGCCGGCTAGGGGTCAAATGGGTCAAGTAGATTTAGTGGCCGGCCACCAACTGATGGTGTCCTCCTATATGTGTACATCACAAATATGTAGTTCAAAGTCCAAGAGGCCACCAAATGATGGTGTCCTCCTATGTGTGTACAACACAACCCTGTGGTTAAAAGTTCAAGAATGTGGGTCCAAAGGGTTCAACATTAGCCCGGAAAGAGGGGTTCAAAAGGGTCAAGCAAGATTAATGGCCGGCCACCATTTTTTAGGGTCCTCTCATGTGTGTACATCACAAATATGTGGTTCAAAGTTCAAGAAAAAGGGGCAAAGGTGTTCAACATTAGCCCGGAAGGAGGGGGTCAAAAGGGTCAAGTAACATTAATGGCCGGCCACCATTTTTTAGGGTTCTCCCATGTGTGTACATCACAAATATGTGGTTCAAAGTTCAAGAAAATGGGCCCAAGGTGTTCAACATTAGCCCGGAAGTGTGAAAAACGGGCGCCGGAGAGCGTCGGAGGATGTATAACTGGTTGCTGCAACAATTGCTGGCCTCTCACCCTTCAGTGACCTCCCCGGTGATAAAAAAGAGGTACCTGGCGAAAATGAACGAAAACCGTCGCAAAACGAATGCTCGGGGACCAAAACGCGCAGTTCGAGGTCCCGAAAATGGGCTGTTAAGCACCGAAAGTGGCATTCGGCCACGAAGTGGGTTTCTCAGACCCCAGTGTCCCTCAAAAGGGAGAAAATAGGAAGTATGCCAAAAATCAGAACAAACGGAGATGGTTAGGCGGTCCCGAACCGAGGCACACGGTCTGACGGCTCCGAAAACCGGAAACCGGACTCCGAAATGGGAAAAATGGCCTACGGCCACCAAATGTAGCCTATGGACATTGAGAGATGGTCTACGGGACCTCTCCCTCCCCTTAGGAAAAGAAACAGAGAAAACCGAGTCTGGTTCGCAAACCGAGACAAGGCAGAGAAGAGGGTTCGGAAGTCCGGATGCAGGGCTCACGGCCGCGACTCTGAAACTTCTGAACGAGCATATTATGCAACATCACCAAGCGCTCAATCGGTGACGTCTGAGTCTTAAGGTCCGTCAAAAATGGGGTGTCTACAAATAGACGTAGACATATGTATTGTTTTGTTTATATACAGGGTGCAGGTTGCACAAAATAAATACAGGTTGTGCAGAAATTAATAATAAAAAAAATAACATTGAATAAAGTTTTTGGTGACTAAATGTTTAGTAACCAAAAAAACAAAATAAAACTTATTAGCTACTAAAAATTTAGTAGTAAAAAATATATGAGACTTTAGGCGACTAAATAGTTTAGTAGCTAAAAAAAATATGAAAATTAATTTTTTTTGGCGACTAAATATTTAGTAGCTAATAATAAATGATACTTTGGGCGACTAAAAGTTTTAGTCGCTGAAAATGAAAATTAATTTTATTTGAAAACTTTTGGCGGCTAAATATTTAGCTGCCAATTTATGACTTTTGGCTACTAAAAAATATTTAGGCACCAATACCTTGTACTTTTTCCTATTAAAACATTAGTAGCCAGTTATAGGACTTTTGGCGACTAAATTTTTTTTAGTCGCCAAAACCTTCCCCGACCGTTTTCCCGCGACAAATCTAGTGACGAAAATATTTAGTCGGGAAAAAGGCTTGGGCGACTAAAAACCTTACTTTTTTAGTCGTCAAAAGTACATTTTCTTGTAGTGTTCATTAGTACAAAAATAAATAAATAAATAATGTTGTCATCTATTTTACATTGAAATATATTTTTTAATTTGTTTATCTCTACATTAGTTTTGATCTCTTTAGGCTGTGTTTAGTTCATAGAATTATGTAAGAATTTTGAAATTGAAACAAAAAATGTATGTGAAATCTATATAATAAAGCATTAGAGTTTTTGAATCTTCAATATATTTTTGTCATACTAGGACATTTGGACGACTTTGATCTGTTCAAATTATAAAACAATGACTAAGAGATGTATTTTTCAAAAAATGTCCTGCATGTATATTTTCTATTTTATCGCTTCTCTCTCTTACTTTTTTTTTTTTTTTCCTCACTGACCCTCTCATGACCCCATGATTCAACTTTCCTCATTTTCTTTTTATTTTTTTTATTTCCCCCTCCTTTTTTATTTTCCTCCCTATTTATTTATTTTCTTTTTTTTCCCACTTATTTTTATTTATATCATGTCTTCAAACATGGACATACACTAGTGTAGTTATATTTTAGTCCAAATTTCTTCTCAAATCCATAAACCAAACATAACCTTAAGATATATGTATTCAAGACATGATAACAGAGTTTAGTCTCATAGAGTTGAATTTATGATAAATTGAAGATATTTTAAGAGTCTCAATCTTTTTCCTTTTAATTAATTAACAAATAATTTTAGCATTTTTGTAACAAAAATATTTTTTAATTTTTTCTTTCTTTTCTTGATCACGTTATGGCAGGAATGGATTGTGACTCTTTTGGTTGTTTTGGGAAGTATGTTGAAAGTTAATTTTTTTAGCTTTTTATTTTATTTTTTTTAAAAAAACATGTAAAGAAGTAGAAAAGTGATGTGTCCTAAAAAAGTCAAAAATAAGCCAAAGTTGCCAAAATTTGTAATAACAACAGTCCTTGAGTCTGATATTAGTTCTTCATCACATTATCAGTCTGATATCAGTTTTGTCTGATATCAATTCTTGATCATGTTAGGTGTCTATTTGGTTTAATTATTTTTAAATAATTATTTATTGATTTTTAACACTTTTTTATATTTTAATTATTTTTTATTTTTTTAAGTGTACCTAATCAAGATGCATCTAAAAAGTAAAACAAATTATCTAAAATATTTTTTAAAAAATTACTAAAAATAAGCAAAAATTTGAACAAAAATCTGTGTGTATTTTTGTTTGAGTTTTTATTTGTTTTTAGTGAATTTATTTTATATTTTAAATAATTTCTTTTACTTTTTAGATGTATCTAACTTTGATGAAAAAAACTAAAATACAAAATAAAATTAATAAAAGAAACAAAAATCTATTTAAAAATAATTTCTAAACATATAAACCAGACAAAGCAATTTCGGACAGGTCATGTTCATTTCCTATCATAGATGGGCCATGTACAGTAGATAGGAAGACATGCATTTGTGGTATTTAATACAAACAAATATGTGTTAGGTTAAATTGAGATTTCTATCATTTGTAACTTTTTCTAACCTTGAAAAATCATTTAAAGTTTTGTCAAACACCACTAAAATTGTGGTTGTGGATATAGGTTAGGAAGTGACTTCTCTTTGGTCGGTTTTTCTAATTACATCGTCTAGTTGCTTTTCTATGGATCAAGCCTACCACAATCATTTTTTTATTTTTATTTTTTTTCATATAAGAGATATGTATTTTGTTTATATTTTTAAATAAAAAAATAAATAAATGTTGAAGATTTTTTTTTTTTTTTTTATGTGAGATTAAAAATTGACCAATTTGTTATGATTATCTTTTATTGAATTTAATTAAATGATTGTGTTTTTATTTGTTGTTAGGTTAACTTTACTTTGACTTGTTTTGTTAATATGTAGTTTATATTTGTTTACTGATACTCTATTTAAATGTGATATTAAAATTTCGGTTGTGCTGGAGAGCTCGAATTTGAGCTCCTCGAATCCCCCTAATTCCAAAACGTTGCCGTTTTTGATTTTTTTTTTTTTTTCTCTGTGCAGAAGAAGGAAGATCAGAAGGGAAGAAGAAGAAGAAGAGAGGGAAGAAGGAGAGAGGGAAGAAGAGAGGGAAGAAGGAGAATGAGGGACTGAATGGGGCTAATAAATTGGGCTGGAGGCAGAGGTAGAGGGCGGGGGCGGAGGCAGAGGTAGAGGGCGGGGGCGGAGGCGGAGGTGTGGACGGAGGAGGCAGAGGCGGAGACGGACGACGATCGGCCTGCGACGACGATCGGGCAGAGGTGGAGGCGACGAGCTGCGACGACGACGGGCGGAGCTGCGACGACGGCCCTCTTCTTCCCTCTTCTTCTCTCTTTCTCTCTTTCTCTCCCTCTTCCTCTCCCTCTTCCCCCTGCGTGAAAATGGAGGAAAAAAAAAAAAAGCCTAATGCCCAAAACGACGTCGTTTTGGGCATTAGAGGGATTCGGGGGGAGAAGTCTCGAGCTACCAAACATTATTCTTAAAATTTTTCTCATATTGGTTATAATAATATGTCATTTGTCTTTTATTTACTAATGCCTTTTTTTTTTTTAATTAACAGTAAAATTTTACTTTGTTAACATTATTATTTTATTGTTTTAATAAATTTTTTTATTTAATATATTTTTTTTAATGACTGAGTGCCCAAACCAACTTGCTACATTATTCTAATAGTATGTGGCTTTTCAAAACAATTTTTTTTTTTTACTTATTCCTAATACATAAAAAATGTATTATGATTATATTTTGACCGTATCTTCCGTTATTATATTGTTTATTTCTCTTTGCTCATAAAAAATAAAAACCTCCATTAGAACAATGTGGTAATTGGGTTTTATAACAAAAGCAGATAATCCTTTATCAAAAAAATTTATTTTAAAAAATTAACAGAAAAATAAAATTTTTAACTATTCTCTTATACAATAATAAAATTACTCGAATTAGTAATTAAAATATATTTTTAATATCATTAAAGTTGTTAATTAATTTAATGATTTATTAATAAAATGAGTCGTTTGTTATAGGATTAAAAATTTGAAGAGTATAATGCAATTTTTAAAATTACAATCTAATTTTATGCAAATTTTAAAAAATATATTTATAATTTACTTTTAAATATATTAATGACAACGAGTGATCCATTTTGTGATGTAGGCCCGCAATGGGATTAGCCAAGTGATTGAAATAATATCATGATTATAGTGAATATTCATTTTTCTATCCCAATGGGACCCTTTATGATATGCCTTACAAAGATAGGCGTTTTAGATGTAATACAAACAAATATGATTAGGTTCAATTGGGTTCCTATCATTTTCTACACTTAAGCCCCAATGCCCCAATGAGGATCACCTTTTTGCACAATAGTAATTCATATCTTCTTTGATTTGTGAATAAAAAAATTTCAGGCTAAAAAAAAAATTCCAATAGAACAATGTGGCAATTGAAATTTCTAACAAAAGCATTCAAACCGAACATACGAATCTATACTTAATTGTATACATTTTTTTTTTCTATTTATACAACATTATATTAGTGTTGACTCCAAATTAATTATAAAAATAAAAGGGGAATTCACTAATAAGTCTCATATTTTGGACTTGTAATCTATATAGTCTCATGTTTTTTCTTGTGATCCATTTAGTCATTTTGGATGTGTAATGACTCATTTGCCCGCCACATTGGAGTGTCACATTTAGAAAAAAAAATACACTAAAGAGTTTTTTAGTGTTACATCATACCCGTTACATTAGAGTGTCACATTTAGAAAAAGTATACTAAAGAGTTTTTAATTTTTTTAAAGTATCACATCATACCCGCCACATTGGAGTGTCACATGTCACGTTTGGAAAAAGTACACTAAGGAGTTTTTTTTTTTTGGAAGTGTCACATCATACCTCTCACGTCGTCACGTTTGGAGAAAGTACACTAAGGAGTTTTTAATTTTTTTTAGAGTATCACATCGTACTCGCCACGTTGTCTCATTTGAGAAAAGTACACTAAGGAGTTTTTATTTTATTTTTTTGAAGTGTCACATTATACTTGTCACGTTGTCACGTTCGAGAAAAGTACATTAAAGAGTTTTTATTTTTTTTGAAGTGTCACATAGTGTCACATCATACCTCTCACGTCGTCACGTTTGGAGAAAGTACACTAAGGAGTTTTTAATTTTTTTTAGAGTATCACATCGTACTCGCCACGTTGTCTCATTTGAGAAAAGTACACTAAGGAGTTTTTATTTTATTTTTTTGAAGTGTCACATTATACCTGTCACGTTGTCACGTTCGAGAAAAGTACATTAAAGAGTTTTTATTTTTTTGAAGTGTCACATCATATCTGTCACGTTGTAACGTTTGAGAAAAGTACAGTAATAATTTTTATTTTTTTGAAGTGTCACATCATACCTGCCACTGTCACATTTGGAAAAGTACACTAAGAAGGAATTATTTTTTTTGAGTAGAAGTTTTGGAATGTCACATCATACTCATCACGTTGTCACATTTAGAAAAAAATACACTAAAGAATTTTTTAATTTTTTTGGAGTGTGATATTAATACATGTCATATTAGAGTATCACATCATACCTGTCACATTAATAAAAAGGTATAACTGTCTACCAAAAACACTATCAAAATAAAAAATAGGACCACACGAAAACAAAGTCTCCACTAATAGGACTTAACAGATCAATAGAAAAAATTTGGGACTCATTGAAGTACTTGTTTGTGAGATAAGATTTATTGGTAAATATCTCAAAATAAAATTAAAAAACACGTAAATAGGCGTAAAAACAAGAGGTGTTACCAAAATGTATTCAAATTGTAATCTCCACAATAAATGGAATGAAATTAATTCACATTTTAATTTTTATGAAATGTTTATGTATTTTGTCAACATCAAATTAACATTATTGTACATTGTACAAAATATTTATACAATATATCAAATTAAGGTTATTTACATTAAGACTTTTTTACTTATTACCGAATATTATTTTACTCCATTATCTATGAAAACGTATATTATGACCCCTTAACTATAAAAATATACGACTTTCTGTTGGTATTTTTTCATAATAATACAAGAAAAATATATAAAATGAATTAAATAGAAATGACAAAAAAATTATTATTATTATTATTATTATTATTGATTATTAAAGAATGAAATATACAATAAACTATAAAACTAAAAAAAAAAAAAACACAAGAATGAACTAGATTATACCAGGGAACATATTACAAGATGAATTCAAATGGACATATAAAATAATATATGAGAAATTATTTAAATTTAGAATTTTGAAGAACAAAAGATAAAGGATGCAAACCAAAACCTGTGTGATATCACAGTTTCCTTAAAAAAAATTCACCGCCTCCTGGTAGATGCTGGAGGTACGCCGGCATCTATCTCCCAAGATACGACGATCGAAACCAGCTAATGCAGAAGCACCATCTGAATAGCTTCGGCGAACTTGACAATGGATGCACTCTATAACATCTGCCTCTTAATTAGCTGTTAATTTTATGATTAATCTTAATTATGTCTTTACACGTGCATTTTATGTTTATTGATATGTTAAGTGCACCATGTTTCGTTTGACAAATACGTTAATTTGTGAAAAAGACCTGATGATTTGTTAAATTGTAAAATTGCCAATTAACTAATGAACTAGGTGGGTAGAGCCTAATTCCCCTTAAAGTAGGGTTCAGCTAACTTAGGTGACAGTAAGGAATAATCTAATTAATTAGATAATTAATTCAAGTGATGTGGTTCTAATTTCATTAATTCACATTAATTAAAAATTAGATAAGTTTTATATCTATGATGAACTCAAATAAGAGAGAGAGGGATATAATCTGAGCGAGAGAGAGAGTATTAGTATTCTAGAGAACAATGAGAGAAGAAGAGAAAGAAAGGGAGAAGAAGAGAACTTGAAGCAACTTCACTAAATTAACTCTTTGAGGTAAGAATTCTTCCTAATTTCTTGCATGAGAATAAGTTTCATCTTGAACTCATGGAATTTAAGGAGAGAATGAGGGATTGGGTAGTATAAGTTGTGTTACAAACCCTAACAAGAGGAATTCTCCAAATCTTGGCATGAATAAAGCTCACCTACTTGGTCTTGCATGATTGTAAGTTAGATTTCCATGGTTTTGTTGAAACAAAGAATTCTCATATGCTTAGGTTTTGTTTTCTTTTCAACTTTAAAATTGTTCATGTGATTGTGGGACTTAGGTTTGAATTTAAAGTTCTATTCTTGGTTTGAACTTGGTTTTTGTCTATACACCATGTTTGATAACTTTTGGGCTTTGATTTGGTCAAATTGGGTTTGAGTTTTGAAGATGGAGAGCTCACAAAAACATAGCAGCATTTTCGGTTTTGAACACCCAGAACCGCACATGTAGCAGAGGTGACCGCATGTGCAGGAGGCACTGGCGCACGTGCGGCAGGTAGGCTCGCACGTGCGGAGAACAGGGGAAATGTTTGGAGCATTTTGCATAAATTGCACTTGCTAGCACACGTACAGTGAGAGTCCCACACATGCGGTCAAGGGGCTTCGCACGTGCGGCTGTTTTGTAGTCTCGGTTTCATTTTTCTTCTTCGTTTACCCCACTTCCAAACCTCCGTTAGCGTGATTCGCATCCATATTTGGCGTACATTTGCATTGCACATGCATTTAAATAGAGTTAAGACCAATTCCTGAATAATGAAAATAATTTGTTGATTGTATAGTGAATTAAGTGTGCTACGCTTATATTTGTCTAGGTAGGTCAAACGCTACGTCCCAGTCACGTGTATCTCAGAGCCAACTTTGAGTAATAATGTTGTAAAGATATGTTTAACTTAACGTATTTCTTTCCTGCTTTATATACTCTGTTCTGACGTGCTTTTTCTTATGTTTATGAATGATGATCCTATTTTTCTTACATTGTATGTCGTGGCATCCTTAGCACCTGTTTACATGATTACAGAGATCTCTATCAGTTCCAATTCCTAGAACTCCTGTTTATTATGTTGATGGCCATCATATCTACATACCGGTCTTTATGACCGCCTGCTCGGTTTTCCAGACCGCTTGTGTTAGCTTGCTATGGGATGTACAACGTATACCTTTATGCTTTCTATATAAGATAAGAATCTGTTCAGTTTGTGATTTGCCTTACTTCATGATCATCATTCAAAACCCTTTACACAGTTGTTATTCACTGGGCTTTAGCTCACATTATATATATATATATATATGTAGGTTATCTAGTTCAGGAGGGGATGTAGTAACGGTAATCTTGCCTCCCTTTTGGTCAAGCTACCTTTTGTGTCTCACGGCGAGATTCCTATTTGTTGAAGCACGTTGGTGGTCCAGTGTGCACCCTTTTGAAATTACTCATGTATTATGGGCGGTTGCCGTTGGTATTATATTCGTGGTTGATGGGAATGTCTCCTCTCTTTTAGTTGTATTTTGATAAACTTGTGCTACCTTGATGTACATATGTATATATATATATAGATATACATATCTATAGTAATTCATTTTGTCTCATGTGAGTTCACAACTCGTTGGACGTTTTACTTTCTTATATCTTCGCTTCCGCTTGCCCCGTTTGTTTAATTTATACAATTAGGCCTTTGGTAATCATAGATTATTGGCCAGTTACAATACCAAACTTTTAGAGGTGGGCTTGGGTCGTGACAGAGTGGTATCAGAACATGAGTTATACTGCACACATACGTCTAACTGAGTTATAAGATGCCCTAGAAAAGAAATTAGGGCATTTTATTTGCATGTGTGAGTGTGTGTGGGTTCTTTATGTGCCCTATGTGATAACAATGCAAGGGTAAACTCTATGTATCCTATGTTTTTTATCACTCTGTTTATATATAGCCCAATGGAAAAGACAAGACCTACAGAGACATCTAAGTCTTCTGATGCAAGAATGAATCGGTTAGAGCGAATGGTAGAGCTATTGACAGAAGTGTTAAGACAACAACCGAGATAGCCTTTTCCACTTCCTCCTCCGCCACCAATTCTAGTGGAGCCATTCAATAATGGTGACATTATTACCTTGACCCAGAAATTTAACAAATTGAAACCGCCTACTTTCCCGGGAGGACTTGAACCGTTGAAAGTTGAAGCCTGGATACTAGAGATTGAAAAGTTATTTGAACTATTTCCATGTACCGAAGAGAAAAAGGTTTTGCTAGCAACCTTCACTCCGCAAGAGGAAACGAGAAGGTGGTGGATGTTTGTTCGAGATCAACTGACAGCAATGACTTGGGCAAAGTTTAAAGAGGCCTTTTATGAAAAATATTTTCCATAGTGTGTAAGGGATCGGAAAGTAACAGAATTTGAGCAGTTAAAGTAGTGTACCATGTCGGTAGCGAAGTATGAAGCCAAATTCACAGAGCTTGTGCGATATGCGCCACATATGGTAAATACCGATTACAAGAAAGCTAGAAAGTTTGAAGGCGGATTAGATGTTGAGGTTCTTGATCAAATTAATGTACTCAAGTTAAAAAAATATGTTGATGTCGTAGATAAAGCCATCATGGCTAAAGGAAATGTTGCTACAGTAAGACAAGCAAAGGCACCGATGATTGAATTGAAGGGTAAAAGACCGGGATCCAATTTCAAGAAGGGTCGGAACAACTTTAACACTTCACCGAACAAGAGGCAAAATATAGGATCATCTACTAACTCAAGCCAAGGGAACAATACACCCATCTCCCAGAGTGTGGAAAAAGACATAAGGGAGTTTGTTGCAAAATTTCTGGCACGTTTTCGGTGTGGAAAAACAGGCCATATGATCAAGGATTGTCCTTTAGTGTCCCAAAGCACAAGCCAGCCCCGGGCCAGTTCAACTGCATCAGTATCAACACCAAGGGTAAATTTGAAAGTAGCTACGGGGAAGGAAACTTTAAAGCAAGGATGAGTTTTTGCATTGGTACCGGGTGATGTGCAGACGACAGAGACGGTTGTGTCAGGTATTCTTCCTGTCTGTTCTCAGGATGCATATGTTTTGATTGATTCGGGGTCGACACGCTCCTTTGTGTCCTATGCATTTGCTTCAAAATTAACTCAAATATTGGAACCAATGCATCATTTGTTAGCTGTATCTTCTCCAACTGGGAAGTCTATGACTTGCGTGTATATGTATCCTGCATGTGATGTTAATGTTAGGGATATGACTTTATATGTTGATCTATTGTATTTAAATATCATGCATTTTGATGTAATTCTGGGAATGGATTGGTTATCGAGGTATTGTGCTACTATTGACTGTGTGACTAAACAAGTTGTGTATCGTTTGTCTGAAGTGCCTGAATTTACATTTAACGGGGATGGTATCGTATCTCCCACATATTTAATTTCCTCCATGAAAGCAAATAAATTGATTAACAAGGGTTGTAAGGGATTTCTATGTTTGGTGTTAACGGTGCCAACTACTGCTAAACTTGAAGTAGATAACATTCCTGTGGTGAGAGATTTTTCAGATGTGTTTCCAGATGATTTGCCGGGACAGTTAGTTGATAGAGAGATCGAGTTTACTATTGAGATAGTACTAGGTACCCAACCAATTTCTAAGACCCCATATCGGATGTCGACTATTGAGTTGAAAGAATTGAAAACTCAGTTACAAGAATTGCTGAACAAGAAATTTATCAGGCCCAGTACGTCTCCATGGGGTGCTCCAGTGTTATTTGTTAAAAAGAAGGATGGAACCCTAAGGCTATGCATTGATTATCGGGAATTAAACAAGGTGACAATAAAGAACAAGTACCCGTTACCACGCAATGACAATCTGTTTGACCAACTACAAGGAGCACAGGTATTTTCAAAAATTGATCTGCAGTCTGGATATCATCAGTTAAAAGTTAAAGCTGAAGATGTGGAGAAAACTGCTTTTCGAACCAGATACGGCCATTATGAGTTCCTTGTTATGCCTTTTGGATTACAAACGCACTAGCTACTTTTATGGATTTAATGAACAGAGTTTTTAAGTCGTTCCTTGATGAATTCATTGTGGTTTTTATCGATGACATCTTGATTTACTCCAAAAGCAATGAGGAACATGAATGCCACTTGAGACTTACTCTTCAAACGTTGAGGGAGAGGAAACTGTATGCTAAATTGTTAAAATGTGAGTTCTGACTAGATAGCGTGATGTTTTTGGGACATATGATACCGAAAGATGGTATCTCAGTTGATCCACAGAAGACAAAGGCTGTTGTAAATTGGCCGAGACCAATGAATGTGACAGAAGTCCATAGTTTCTTAGGCCTGGTTGGATACTATCGCAAATTTGTAAAAGACTTCTCAAACATTGCCTTGCCACTTACTCAATTGACACAAAAGGGGGTACCATTCGAATGGACTGACCGAAGAAAAGTAACTTTTCACAAATTGAAGACAAGTCTTGTGACAGTACCGATTCTCACTCTACCCTCTGGCACGGATGGCTTTACTATTTATAGTGATGCCTCTTATAAAGGCTTGGGGTGCATGTTGATGCAAAATGGAAAGGTAATTGCCCATGCTTCCTGTCAGCTAAGACCGTATGAGAAGAGTTACCCAACTCAAGATCTGGAACTAGTTGTAGTGATTTTTGCATTGAAAATTTGGCACCAATACCTGTATGGGGCGACGTGTGAGGTGTATACGGATCACAAAAGTCTTAAATACTTCTTTACCCAGAAAGAGCTAAACACGAGATAGCGTAGATGGCTAGAACTAATTAAAGATTATGATCTGCAAATTATGTACTATCCTGGAAGAGCTAATACGGTGGCCGATGCTCTTAGTCGAAAATCAATGAAAAACTTAGCTTGTTTACTTACCAGGCAGGAAACAATATTGGATGAACCAGTAATATTTGAAGAGATCAAAGAAAGACAATTACAGGATGAATTCTTAAAGAAAATAGTGGATGAACAGGATTCCAAACCTAGATCGGGGTTCAGTTTTGAAAATGACATTCAAGTTTCAGGGACGGTTATGTGTACCAAATGACGGTGATTTGAACAAACAAATCCTCCAAGAAGCCCACAGTTCCAAATTCTCTATCCATCTAGGAAACACAAAAATGTATCAAGACCTAGAGAAGAATTTTTGGTGGCCAAAAATGAAAAGGGAAATCACGGAATTTGTGTCCAGATGTTTGCAATGTCAGCAAGTTAAGGCAGAACATCAACGAGCTGTAGAATTACTTCAGTCATTACCAATACTGGAGTGGAAATGGAAACATATCACAATGGATTTCGTGGTTAGACTGCCTTGCTCCAGTAGAGGTATGGATTCTATTTGAGTAATTGTAGACCGATTGATAAAATCTGCTTATTTTTTACTTGTTAAAACGACATATGATGTGGATAAATTGGCTGCTCTGTATATGAATGAAATTGTGAAATTGTATGGAGTCCGTATATCGATTGTATTTGATAAAGATCTGAAGTTCACTTTGAGATTTTGGCAAAGTCTACAAAAGGCAATGGGAACTGAATTGAGGTTGAGCAGCGCATACCATTCGTAAACTGATGGCCAATTGAAAAGGACAATCCAGACGCTAGAGGACATGCTACGTATGTGTGTACTAGATTTTCAAGGAAATTGGGAGACACATTTGCCTTTGGTTGAATTTCCATTCAACAACAGTTATCACTCGAGTTTTGGCATGGCACCATACGAGGCTCTCTATGGCAGAAAATGTCAGTCACTAATTTATTGGGTTGAGCATGGAGATAGACCGTTATTGGCACTCGAACTTGTGCAAGAGACTATTGAGAATGTAAAGTTGATCCAACAACGGTTGAAAACAGTACAAAGCCGACAGAAAAGCTATGCTGATGTGCGTAGACGGGAGAGAGAATATGAAGTAGGCAACTATGTCTTTATCAAAGTCACGCCAATGAAGGGACACATTCATTTTGGAGCCAAAAGTAAGTTAGCACCTCGATACATCGAACCGTATGAGATCATTGAGAAACTGAATCCAGTGGCATACCGGATAGCTCCACCTCCGAACATGGAGCACAAGCATAATGTTTTTCACATTTCCATGTTAACAGAAACCCTTCTAGATCCTCAACAAGTTATTGAACCTACTCAGATACTTGTGAGGGATGATTATACATATACAGAACTGTCCATTCGGATTGTTAGCCGTCGTATTAAGAAGTTGAGAAATAAAGAAATTCCATTGGTAATGGTGGATTGGCAGAACCACAGTGGCTTGTATGCAACTTGGGAAAGAGAAGTAGATATGCAAGAGAAATGCCCTGAACTTTTTCCGTTAGACCCTGCACTCTTCATTAAAGAAGATACTTGAGTTTGGAGGACCAAACGTCCTAAGGGGCAGAGAGTGTAACACCCGCATCTTAATTAGCCGTTAATTTTATGATTGATCTTAATTATGTCTTTATACGTGCATTTTATGTTTATTGATATGTTATGTGCACCATGTTTTGCTTCACAGATACGTTAATTTGTGAAAAAGACCTGTCTAATTCGTTAAATTGTAAGGTTGCTAATTAAGTAATGGACTAGTTAGGTAGAGCCTAATTCCCCTTAAAGTAGGGTTCAACTAACTTAGGTGACAGTAAGGAATAATCTAATTAATTAGATAATTAATTCAAGTGATGTGGTTCTAATTTCATTAATTCACGTTAATTAAAAATTAGATAAGTTTTATATCTATGATGAACTCAAATAAGAGAGAGAGGGATATAATCTCTGTGTGTGTGAGAGAGAGAGAGAAAGAGAGAGAGAGTACTCTAGAGAACATGGAGATAAGAAGAGAAAGAAAGGGAGAAGAAGAGAACTTGAAGCAACTTCACTAAATTAACTCTTTGAGGTAAGAATTCTTTCTAATTTCTTGCATGAGAATAAGTTTCATCTTGAACTCATGGAAGTTAAGGAGAGAATGAGGGATTGGGTAGTGTAAGTTGTGTTACAAATCCTAACAAGAGGAATTCTCCAAATCTTGGCATGAATAAAGTTCACCTACTTGGTCTTGCATGATTGTAAGTTAGATTTCCATGGTTTTGTTGAAACATAGAATTCACATATGCGTAGGTTTTGTTTTCTTCTTAACTTTAAAGTTGTTCATGTGACTGTGGGACTTGGGTTTGAATTAAAAGTTCTATTCTTGGTTTGAACTTGGTATTTATCTATACACCGTATTTGATAACTTTTGGGCTTTGAGTTGGTCAAATTGGGTTTGAGTTTTGAAAAGGGAGAGCTCACAAAAACATAGCAGAATTTTTGACTTTGGACACCCAGAACCGTACATGTGGCAGGGGTGACCGCACGTACTGGAGGCACTGGCGCACGTGCGGTGGGTAGACCCGCACGTGCAGAGAACAAGGGAAACATTTGAAGCATTCTGCATAAATTGCACTTGCTAGCACACGTGCGGCGCACGTGCGACTGTTTGGTAGCCTCGGTTTCATTTTTCTACTTCATTTACCCTACTTCTAGGCCTCCGTTAGTGTGATTCGCATCCATATTTGGTGTACATTTGCATTGCACGGGCATTTAAAGAGAGTGAAGACCAATTCCTAAATAATGAAAATAATTAGTTGATTGTATAGTGAATTAAGTGTGCTATGCTTATATCTGTCTGTGTAGGTCAAACGCCACGTCCCAGTCACGTGCATCTCGGAGTCAACTGTGAGTAACAATGTTGTAAAGATATGTTTAACTTAACGTATTTATTTCCTGCTTTATATACTCTGCTCTGACGTGCTTTTTCTTATGCTTATGAATGATGATCCTATTTTTCTTACACTGTATGCCATGGCATCCTTAGCACATGTTTACATGATTGCAGAGATCTCTGTCAGTTCTAATTCCTAGAACTCCTGTTTATTATGTTGATGGCCATCATATCTACGTACCGGTCTTTATGACCGCCTGTGTTAGCTTGCTATGAGATGTAGCACGTATACCTTTATGCTTTCTATATAAGATAAGAATCTGTTTAGTTTGTGATTTGTCTTACTTCATGATCATCATTCAAAACCCTTTACACATTTGTTATTCACTGGGCTTTAGCTCACGTTTATATATATATATATATATGTGCAGGTGATCCAGTTCAGGAGGGGACGTAGTAATGACGATCTCGCCTCTGTTTTGGTCAAGCTACCTTTTGTGTCTCACAACAAGGTTCCTATCTATTGAAGCACATTGGTGGTCCAGTGTGCACCCTTTTGAAATCACTAACGTGTTATGGGCGGTTGCCACTGGTATTATATCTGTGGTTGATGGGAACGTCTCTCCTCTTTTAGTTGTATTTTGATAAACTTGTGCTACCTTGATGTACATATGTATATATATAGTGATGCATTTTGTCTCATGTGAGTTCACAGCTTGTTGGACGTTTTACATTCTTATATTTTAGCTTCCGCTAGCCCCGTTTGTTTTGATTTATAAAGTTAGGCCTTTGGTAATCCCAGATTACTGGCCGGTTATGATACCAAACTTTTAGGGGTGAGTTTGGGTCGTGACACACTCTCTCTAACAAGAACCAAAGAAAGGGCTAGCAAAAGAATATAGGAAAAACTTTCTTTGGTGTAAAATAAAATCTCCAACTTTTTATCTCAAAACACCACCTCCATTTTCCATCAAAAATCTCTCTAAAATTCTTTTTTCAAGTTGAAAGGGAAAGACCTCTATTTATACAAGTAGGGGAATCCCTAGCCATAAAGGTTATACATCAATAGGGCCATCAAATGCCATTAACTATGGCCATTAACCAAGGCCATCAACTCTAGCCATTAGGGCTAGAGTTACAAAGGTTAAAAACATATGGCCATTAACATGGTCATTAACTCCATCATCAAAAGATGAGAGTTACAAAGGTCTAAACCTCCCATGTGCTTAATGTATACAAATAAATATGTATACAATGATGTTTGAATAAACCAACTAGATGAGTCACAAAATGGATACTAATGTTGGGTCACAACCCGATCCAAACCCAATTCTCAAACATATGCACAAGCTAAGCCCAACATAACATAGCTTAGCCCAAGCTTAAGATTAAGTCCAAGTCTAAGTCCAAGACCAAACCCAACACATGCACAAGTACAAGCACAAGTCTAGGCCCAGTCCATCCCTTCTGATCTCCCTCTCATCTCCATCCCTTCCTTTCGATCATCCTCCAGATTTGGTCATTAATCCAGATTTGATGTTTATCTCACTAGTCTGGTCATCACCATCTTACCTTCTCCACCATTGAGTCCAAAACTTTAAGATATGGCATTAGATAATCTCACAGTCTGAAAATCAACGTTAGATAATGCATTTGTTCCACACTAAGTGTCACGACCCAAATCCGCCCCTATAGGTTTAGCGTCATGACTGGCCAATAATCTTGGATTACCTACGGCCTCTATTAACAAAAACATCTTTAGATTAATTTGCGGGCTTAGTGGAAGCAATGTAAGACTTGAAAATAATCTATTGAGTTGTGCTTATATGAAGAGACTTTACATTAATCCTGTGCAACCATTCATAAAGAGCATAAATAACAAAAGTATAAGACATCCAATTCATCCAACAAAACTCCACAATTTATAATTAAACAAAGACCCCTATACAAAAACCAAAATGAAAACCAAAAGTTCATAACAAAAAGGGTTTAGACTCTACTTGGCTCCACACGAGTCCAAGCTGGTTCATTCTCGGAAGCTCTACAAAAGGCCGACAATGGGTTGACTCCGACCCAATCTCTATCCTTGATGCTCAACTTGTTCACCTACATATACATATAAATAGTAAGCTAGAGCCCAGTGAGTAATAACAAAATAAAGATGTTATATGAATAAAGTTCAATAACAATTCCAATATCAATTTTGATTTCAATTCAAATCTCTATATCAATAGTCATTTCATTCAATTTACGTGGCACATCTAGTAGAGTAACAATGCATAAATGACAATGGGACCGCAAGGGTCAACCGATGGGACCCATATTCAATGTGTCCACGAGGGTCTAACATCAGAGATTTCTATGTTTCAATTAATCCAATGGGCCACGCCATAGTATTAATTTCCCCCAAGCAAGGGCCTATTAAACAATATGCCTTGGTATTAATTTCCCCCAGGCAAGGGCCTATTAAACAATGTCCCTTGGTATTGTTTTCCCCAGGCAAGGGCCTATTAAACAATGTGCCTTGGTATTAATTTCCCCCAGGCAAGGGGAAAATTAAATAATGGGCTATGGTATTAATTTCCCCTAGGCAAGGGCCTCACTATTGGATACCATGAATACAATTTAAAAAGGCCAATTTCATTCATTCATAAGAAAATAATGTATCAATAAATCATTCCATCAATCATTATAACGTTTCAATAAACCATTCGATCAGCCATATATCGATTTTGAGAAAAATAACAGTTTCAAAAATAAATATAATTTGAACATATCTTTATAAAGTACGACTCACAGTGGGTTCTATCGATGCTAGCCTCGGATGTCCACCTATACAAAACATATAGCAAATGTACAATTGAAGCACCATTCGATAACCATTTCACTTTAATTCAACTCTCCTTATGTGTTTCTAACTCATTCCAAAATTACATGAGTTCAATTGGTGCCTAAGAGTACTTGAAATGATATAAGGATGCAAGTATGCACTTAAAAGAGTTAGTCAAAATTTGCTAAAAACAGGGTCTTTGCTCGAGCGCAACTTTGGTCGCTCAAGCGGTCTGCAAAACTCTGTAAAAGTATTGGTTACTTGATTTTTAGGCTCGAGCCAACTTTCTGTCGCTCAAGCCATGAGTAATACAAAACAGGGTTCGCTTGAGCACAACTTTTGCTGCTTGAGCCACCGTGTAATTGTCTGTAAAACTTCTGGGAGCTTAACTTTTACGCTCGAGCAGCACTTCCTGCGCTCAAGTGAACTGGTCAAATTTTGGAATTTCCAAAACTGTGTTTGAAGTTCAAAACATGTTTCCAAAGGTTCAAAGCTTGCAAGTTGGGTACAAAAACATGGAAAAACATTACGTAACGTGAAAACACTCTCAATTTGAAACCAATCACTCAAAATCATGAACCATTTTCTCAATTTGATCTCAAATTGTAAGTTATAAACCATGTATGTCTTAACTTGAATTCTCCTCTTTCAAAACATGATCAAATGACATGAGAAGTATGAAAACATGAAGAATTATTCAAGTTGAGGTGTTAAAGCACCATGCATGTAAAAATTTCATGAATTTCAAACTCAATTATGCATGCATGTACATGATCATGCTCAAACCTTACATAACTATGATGATTCTAGCATATACTTACTAAATTCATGTAAGAGGTCTCATGTCTTGGTGAATTCAGTACCTTTATGGATTATCTACAAGAATTGAGTGTGATTATCATACCTAGAATTAAGTTCAAGTGAAGTCCTAGCTCAAATCTTCAAGTCTCCCACATATGCTCCCCTCCCTCTCTATCTAGAGTTGATTCTCCTTCTCTTCTCTCAAATCTCATCTCATGTACGTATATTATGTGAGTTCAAGTCATGAGTTGGCTTATATATGGTGTATTAACTTAAGTCAATTAAGCTTGTTTAAAACTAATCAATTTCACTTAATCCTAATTAATTTCAATCAATTATTCTAATTATTTTGATCCAAATCAAATTTTAATTAAAGTTGTCATAAAATTCTAAGTAGCATAATTAGTCTATTAGGCTAGTCAATTTTGGTTTCTGAAGCCATTTGAGCTTTCAATTTTTGAGTCTAAGTTGTTAAGTGAACATATATTCCATGTAATAACAGATAATCACAAATTAAGCATTTAATCACACAATTAAACACATGATCATGCAATTAATAGGCGGCCACCTTAACTTTAATGTTCTATCTTAACCAACGGATGTGGGGTCTTGAAATTCCAAGTTGAAAGAGCAATGGAGTTTTGGATGAGTATGGTGATGACTTAGATTTGATTTTTTTTTTTCTTGTTTGGTTTTTTTAATTCTTAGTTTGTTGATCTAATAATTATTAATGTGTGGAAGTTTGTTTCCCTCTCTTGTGAGAGTCTTTTCTCTTCCTCTATGAAGGCTTGAATCGTCATTCTATAGAGGTTGTTTATTTATATTTGAAATCTTGTGATACCGCTATAATGGATTGATTTGATTTTTTTTTAAATCAATTTTGCAATGAAATCTTTCTTCCCAATTTAAATAAAAAATTATATATAAAATCATAAATGAAGGAATAAAGTGATATTCAATAAAGTTAATGGAGTTTAAATGTAATTTACTCTATCAAATTAATACCAATGATGTTGGCCCATTAAGGGGAAAAAGGAGAGGGAAAATTAATGAAACATCCCTCTTTAACTTTGTATAATAGGAAAAGTCTAAGAATTTTTTTTTTATTAGTTTAGGTCCCTCAATAAAAAAATTTTGTGATCCACTACAACATATAAGAGTTTTAGAGACTAAATGTTTTGGTCTCTAAAAGTGAAAATTTTGTTGCAAAAGACATTTAGGGACCAATTTCTATTATCATGACGATAGTCGCTAAAAGATCATCTCCGAAAGTAAAAAATAAGGCTTTTAGCGACAAAATTTTAAAAATGTTACTAATAAATAGAGTTTTACGGACAAAATAATTTGGCCTCAAAATGGTTTATTTTCTGAGACAAAAAATTTGGTCTCAAAAGGATAATAATTCATCACTAATATCTAATTTTCGTTGCTAAAAATATAATAACAATTTTCGCAACAAAATATTTGGTCCCTAAAAAATAATTTTTCCCCTAAATTTTAGTCTCTAAAACTTTAATTTTTTGTAGTGATCATACCAGAGAAATTTCAAAATTTCTCTATGATCATGTCAGAGAAATTTCTCTGTGTCCGCGTCAAAATTTCTTTGAGTCGAATTTTTTCTGTGAAAATATTAAGAGAACTTAATTATTATGAAAATATTATATATTCTTTATCTTATAAAATCTTAATATTAGAAATCTTAAAAAAAATTCCCCAAAAAAATTGATATCAGATGCGTGCACGGGCCGTGTCTCTTAGATTGGAGGCATTTCACTGCTAGAAAAATGACTTTTAGAGGCTTTTGAAAAACGCCGCTATATGTCTGAAAAACGCTGCTAATTCATTTTATGACGCTTACCATCAAATGCCGACGACGAGGCCGTCGCTATAGGTTTATGGCGTTTTAAAAACGTCGTGAGATTAGTATAAACGCCGCTAAATGTGGCAACCAACGGTAACATGACGTTACACAGGCATTTAGCGACGCTTCAAAAATGTCGTAATAGCTTTTTTGTTATTTTAAAATATAACTATAATGGCGTTTTGAAAAACGCCGCAAAAGCTTCCTTCTTTTTTTTAAATCTACTAATTCTGTGAGATTTGACTTTTAAAAAAGTACCTGTAAAATAGCAATAATGAATAAAACTTTGTATAGACAACTATTTGTTTAATTACGGTTCCCTCACATCTATAATAGTACCCAATACAACATCTTTCATGAAAAAAATCCAACAAATTCAATTCCAAAAAACCAAGCAACCATCTCATGCACGGTTTCACATCATCCAACAACAATCTAATATAGAAGGCAATTAGAATTGTCTTAAAACACAAATTGACTCTCTCTCTCCTGTAGAATATAAGTTCCAGAATAGAGCAGCAAAAAAATAAAAAAATCCCTGGAAATAGCCCCATTAATTCAACAAAAAAATCGGCTCCGACTATTCCCAAAATAGCAACAAATGTCCCAGCAGTAGAACAAAGTCAAAAACAACCTGCATTCTTTGCTTGTAGTAGAACAAAGTCAATGTCAATGTCAAAAACAACCTGAGAATGAAAGACAATGTCAAGTCCAGGCCATATGAAGATTCAATAGTAACTCTATATTGTGAAAGAAATAAATTCAAACTCAAAAATGAGCTACCTAAGTTATAATTAAGTTGTTTAACTTAAAAACTTAACAAATTTCAAAACATGTTCAAGCATATGCCTATTTACATAAACCAATCTTAAATGAGCTTTTACAAGTCAAATACAAGTAAATTAATTTTCTTTTACAATACATACATATATTTACTGAGTTGAATACTAAATTGTTCAAATTTAGTATGAATACGTAACAAAAATTAAAATATACTAAACCTAGGCATCAAGCTCGAAATATCTTGGTTTGTTTTGCAACCCTAGTGAGGGAGGAGCTGAGCTTCTACTTTTTAAAACAATTTAAAATTTATATTTTATTGCAATACACCCCTCAATATTCTAACCTTAATCCCATTCCGAACTTCTCATTTCCTCCTTACACCTACCCTAGCTCTCTTTTTCTCCCCACCCTATCCCCTGTAACCATTTTAGTACTCAATTGTCGTAACGAAGGATTATCAAGCAGACATAGTGAGACATAGTGAGAAAATAGCATAAATTCAATACTCAAACAAATAATTCATTTTGGTGGCCATTTCCCCTGTTGGAAGAAATAGAGAAATCTAAAAGCCTTACCCAAAAAAGGAGAAATTAAAAAGGGAAAAAGTTGCCATCCCTATTGGTCAGTTTCTAATTATTGATGGCCACTACTGAATGTGTGTGTGTGTGTGTGAGAGAGAGAGAGAGAGAGAGAGAGAGAGAGAGAGAGAGAGAGAGAGACACTAATAGGACAAAGTCTTGCTCCCAATGGGCCAAAATGCAACCTAACCCTGCTAGAGATAATGCCAAGGCTTTACATTTTTTTATTTTTATTTTTTTGAACTTCCCAAGAGGACAGTAGTGTTGGTGTTTATAGTGGCTGATTTGCAACAACTTGATTTATTCTTATAGAGCTATGGAGGTTTGAAAGGAACAAATTCCCGAGTTTAAAGTTGGCTGATACAAAGTTTAGGATCTTTAAAAATAATAATAATAAAAAGGTTGTAAGAAGAGAATAACAGGTGACAAAAAAAACCTATGAAAATCATGGTCCAGTGAGCAATGTGCAATGTCATCGCTAGCTAAGCATAGAATATAGAAGAAGCTCAGAAGAAGCAACAATTCATTAGCTGCTCTAGCAAGATAACAGAAAAACAAATTGCATTGGTAACACCTTACATTACAACCAATACCTTAAATAGGTATACAAAGAGTCGAGAGAATTCAATAGGATAGAAACAAAATTGAATCAAAATCATCTATTTCCATAATTTGTTGTTAATTTCATCAATTTGTTTCTACAACTAGCTTCCTGACATTCTTTAATTTCCTTTCACCTCTAGTTTTCTCATGATGATTTATATCCTCAATAGCTTTCACAAAAAATTTATTTCCATTGATACTATTACTTCGTTTCACTTTCAGACCTTATAAAACCTTCAAACAGGAGGAAAACATAACCAAGAATTATGTCCCAAATTATACATTAATTAAAGCCATACCTAAAATAAATTGGAGTACTCTGTCATCAAGGCCCATTTGTTCCAAATTATACGTTATAAACCTGATAGCAACATTTTAGCACTAGTGCAGCCATAACCTCTTTCTTTAACAAATTAACTGAAGTAAAACACAAATGCAATCTTCCTTTTCCTATTTCAATTTTATTTCTTTAAAGCTCGAAAGTTTATTTGACCAGTTATCCACACTATTTTGCGCATTACATCCAGATGAAATGCCTATTGACAACACATAATCTTTCTTTCTTACTTTCCTTTCTTTTTAAAAAAAAACCTTTTTTGACAACTATTATAATCGCACATGCAACAACCCTCTTACACCATGTTTCCCACAAATTTTCACATAAAGTGTGCTGCAACCAGTCACTAATAAAACTCTATGCTCGCCATTTGGGTTGGATGCAAGTTTACCACTAATATGTATCAAAGATGAGATATATCATAAGCTTTCTAAATTTTAGTTCTAGCAGTCACATATGGTAATAAACAGAAGAGTAACAGTATGCACTGATATCCTTTTGATGAAGAAATTATGGTTGGCAATACTTTGGGCAGTAGAAAACATGAAATGTGCTCTTGATGGATAAAGCATTGCCCATGAGAGAAAGAATGCTTTGATAATTTTGGTTACTGAGAACTGAATCAGGAAGACCATTTCTTGGTCGAACAGCTCATCTAATACCCAACCTCAGCTCTCCACCTTCATCTCTACAAAGACCATTACACATAAATTAAAGAGCTTCATATTACTAGATGAGAGAATCATTTGGGGGCATTTTAATACCAAAACGGAAATATTTTCATCCTCTTTTAGCACTCAATTCAATAATGTTTTATTATTTTCCCAATTTGCCAAAAAATTTGAAAATTGTTCTTAGGGTTTTAAGAACCTTAAGCATTCAGAGCAGAAAAAGGTTAAACAATGGAGTCATAATCGGGATTTTAGATAACGGTATCCGGATAGGAGTTGATATTGGTCCCCATATAGCAACATATTGGTAGTATCTCGAAATGTGTATTACACAGTCATGAATTTTTTTAAATCACTCGACACACACACACACACACACACACACACACACACACACACACACACACAAAAAAACTCATTTGACAAACAATAGAAGAAAAATTGTTACATTTCCTACCTATTTATATTTAACCACAAACTATACCCCGAAAAAATGTTAATAAAACCATCAAAATATTGGATAACTCATTCATGGGCCAATGCTTATTTCAAGGAACAAGCTGGCCAATGCTTTTACAAACCTATATAATTGATTGCTATAATCAGGTGAGTGAAGAAAGATTATACACTAATAAACCTCTATAATGGATACATATGCCATTAGAACAGAAAAAGTTAACACACTAACCAATTTCATTCTTAAAAAACCAAGCAATTGAGATTATGAACCAATAAAATGGTTTTTGGTGTTTCAATAAAGCTTTTTGTAATTATTCCTAAAGCCCAAAAAGTGTATTAGTTCTTCAATTACAAAGCAGTGCCGTTTTGGTTAAATAATATGCGGCGGTTAAAAAAAAGCCATTAAAAATTAAGAAAATTGACGCTAACACTAATTGGAAAATTTGTGGGTTTGGTATGGGAATTGGAAAATTTGATATTCACCTCTGTCAGTCCAACCATACTAATTTCTGGGTGAGTGAAACAAGCTACTGGAATGCAAAAATGGTTGAGCACGTGATCTTTTCCACTGACTTGTTCAACAACTATATGAAGAGAGCAACGCTAAATATGCAATAGGTGTAAAATGTAAAGCATATAGCCGGAAGTAGAAAATAGCAAGGTAATAACCACATACCACAAAATTGTGCATTGGTAGCATAAGCACGCATCATTTTCCTATTTGCATCACCAATACAATACAAGTGAGGAACCTAAACGTAGAAGTATTATTTCAAGAACCAATTGCAAAATCATACAGAAAATTGTGTTCATGACAGAATGTATAGATAACAAACCATACAGAAAATTATATGCACATTGTGTCCACATCCATGCATTTTCCCATCTATTTTGCTCTTATGCTTCCACTCAACCAACTCCTACAAATACTCAAAAGCAGAATGACAAGAAAACAGAATACAAATGACAGAAGAAAGAATGTAAACCACAATCAATCTATACATAGAGAGAGAAAAAAGAATACGAATCACCAACTGTCCCAAAAGAAAGAAATAAAGAAATAAATAAACATAATATCAAGCAATCCAACAAAGAAAACTATTGAAACATCACTTGCAAGGTAAAATTTTAAATTCTTAATTCAATTCTTGTTTATGGGCAGTATTACATAACAACAATTTTAAACAGCAGCTTCATAATGGTTATTAGTTTTAGTTTTTTGACAGTTCAAAATGTGGCCCACCTGCTACATGGAGTACACCTATGCATGCAAGAGCAAGAATCAAACAACACTTCTCAATAATAGAGGTTTCTGATGGGAATGGACAATTAGCTAATTAATTTGTTGATACATAAAAGTGATGTTACTTTAACAATCCAGACCCACCAGCCCAAGAACCAAAAAGTGAAAAGTGAAGACCTTGTTAATAATATGTTACATATCAATGCCATTAGATTTAATATTCTTAACATTCTACAACAGATCACATTGTAAATGGTTAACAATGAACTAAAAAGGCATAGTTAAGTTCCCCAAATATATCACCTAAAATGTGTTAAAAAAAACGTCCAAGGAAAATTATTAGACTATTCAAATTGGTGAGACAGTAATGGAAAAGGCATTTTAAAAATTCCATCTGCAAGATCTCTACCTGAAAACATGACATGAAAAAGGTTACTTTTTGTTGTGAAGGTTGCTTTCAATGTTTTCCTGGTGCTGTTAGAAAGTGTAGTATGTATATCCCATTTTAAAAGACACTCCATCATTCTTAAACCAGGAGGGATACAAAGTAAAGTTTACATGTAACCTACCTGAAAACTTTTCACACCCTTCATCAGACAAATTGCATCTGCTTAGGTTCAAATATTGCAGGGCAGGAATAGCTGCATGCATAGAACAAGTGGTAATTAGATTAATACCAAACATGAATAACTTACACTATTATTAATCATAGTATATCACAAGAAATCCTTAATTCATCACCAGCATTTACCACGTCCAGTCAAAAACATTTAAGCAGAAAATCAAAAATTAACAATCAACTCCTTTGAAAATCAGAAGTTAGCTTCCAAATAGAAAACATTCCTGAGAGAGTAATTTTTTTCATTTTCTCATTAATCCAATGCATTCACTTCCAAATATTTTTATTGTGCTTTGATCCACAAAATGTTTAAATTTTCAAATGGAAATCCTAGATTTGCAATAAACTGCTAGTCTCCTTGTAATAACCCTCACCATTGATTACTGATAACCCTACTGATTACTGCTAAACTGAGACTGATTATGAAAAGTAATTGAATTGATTGAACTGATTGATTGAATGTGCTAGTTTAAATGCATATCTATCTGTTGACTGTTAAACCTATATGTCCATGTTTTATGTTTAAACTGCAAATTGAAGGCCTTATCGGCGGCCGAACCCGAAATTGTTTAGCGTTATGTACTAATTAGAATTTATGTGATTTTATGGTATATTTATCTGAAGTGTGATTTGGTATGATTAAATTGGATCAATATTGATAAATTGCAAGAGTTAGCCTTATTTATCATAATGCCATTAAGTGGGCCACTTAGTCAAACACATATTGAAGCCTTATTATTCATCCAACACAACATTTATTCAGCCATATTCCTTGTTATAGCCGACTAGAGTGAGAGAGTGAGAGAATAGGAGTGATTTCAACTTGATTTTGTGAATTGGCTTGAAGAACTTGAAGAATTGAAGTATAGATTGCAAATTGAGCTCCTAGACCTTGAATACATGACTTAAGGTAGAGTAATTACCTTCTTGATTGTGTATTTGAGTTGATTCTTGCATGGTTATTGAGCCTCTAGTGATTTAAGCCTAGAATTGGTCCTTATATGTTGAATTGAAGCTCATTCCATGCATGCATGCTTATATCCTAGCATTTTGAGGTTCACTACATGGAATTTGGTACATGCATGTTCATATTATTGGTATAGTCCATGATTTCATCATGTTTTGGAAACAATTGGCTCAATTGAACTAGCTTTTGAAGCTTTGAAGTTGTTGAATTCATGCATGTTACACATTCATCATGTTCTTGAAATGTTGGTTGAAATTGGGTTTAATTCCCTCACCTTTGGGCGTTGATTTTACAAATTGAACTTTGAATCATGTCATACTATGTATTTACAAGTGTTTTCCAGGAAATGGGCCCAAAGGAGTCGAATTTGTTACATTTGAAGTTGAATTTGAGCTTGAGGTTCAAATTTGAGAATTCCAGAATTCGAACTCACGCTCGAGCGGGGTGATTGGCGCTCGAGCGTGAAAATCATGCTCCCAGCATTTTGTTGGGTTTTGCAGTCCGCTCGAGCGGGGTAATTTACGCTCGAGCGGGACCTCGTGTCTTATGCTCGAGAGGGTGTCGAGCGTCCAATCGAGCGTGAATTTCACCTATCCATCACTTTTGACTATTTTGCAGTACGGTCGAGCGAGTAAGTCTACGCCCGAGCAGAAACCTTTGTCTGCATGTCCGCTTAAGTGGAGTAACCTACGCTCGAGCGGGACCCCTGTTTTCTGAAAATTCTGAAAATGTTTTGCAAGTGTATCTTTGCATCCTTATTCCATTCTAGGTATTCTTAGGCCTAGTTTAAGGCATCTTAATGAGGATATTGATGTAGAACCACACCAAGTCAAGATAGGGATTAAGTTACTATTTTCCCAACGGTGTAGCTTAGTGTGTGTTCACTCTGTAACTGTGTAGGGTTGGCATTTGAGGACACGCTCTAGCTTATCTGTAGCCCAGAACTCTGTGAGTAACAACTGTGTAAAGATATGTTCACATATGAATATCTTCTGAATGGTTAAACCGTACTGTTTCTAAATTGATACTGTTAACTGAATGAGTGTATGTCCTCTATTCTGAACTGTATTGTGGCATCCATAGCAACTACTGTTACTGTTAGTGCTACTGTTACAGAGATCTCTGTCGGTTCTCATGTTGGAACCACTACTGTTTATTGATATGATGGCCATCATTGACTGCTTGGTCGTTTAAGACCTACTGTTTACTGTACTGCTATGCTAAGGGATGTACCACATATGACTGTTATGACTGAATGACTGATACACTGAATCAATTGACTGTTTTCAATATTGAAAGGACATTCATTCTTAACCTTTTTACGCATTATGTTATTTAATGGCTTTAGCTCACTGCTCATATATATATGTAGGTGTGCAGGCACCGGACCATTGCTAGAAGCATCGGGGTAAACTCCAGTTTTGTCAAGCCAACCTATGTGCCTCACTACGAGGTTCCGAGTCCGTTCAAGCTAAGGCTATGGGGGTGTTTTAGTTTCCCCCTTTCTGTTCTGTTTTTGTATAGATTGTATACACTGTTACTGTACTCTTTCAATAGGGATTAAGTCTCTGTCCTGAACGATTGTAAATGTTGTACATACTGTTTTGCTTTGCACTAATTGTATATATGTATGAAAAGTCTTTCTGCATACAGACTGTCACAGCTCATTGGGCACTGTCTATTTACTGTTTTGGCTTCTGCCATGCCCCTGTACTCTGTATTACTATTTTACTATTAAGCAGGCCTTCGGTAATCACGGATTACTGGCCGGTTATGGTGCTAAACCCATAGGGGCTGGTTTGGGTCGTGACAGAGTGGTATCAGAGCGATACTTAACCACGAGTTATACCGCACACACGTGTCCAAATGAGCTATAGGGTGTCCTAGAAAAGCAATTAGGGCATCACATGAGCATGAAAAGTGTGTGTGGACATGACATGAATATGTGTTAATGTGTTGAAACATATAACTGCTTATGTTTAAATGGTTAAAGTATACAACTTCCTATGTTTATTATTACTATGTTGCATATAGTGAAATGGATAATGCAAGCACTGCTAATGAAACTGAATCCTCTGAGGCAAGAATGGCGAGGTTGGAGAGAATGGTGGAATTACTAACTCAAAGATTAGAGCAACAACAGAACCCACAGCCCCCACCTCCTCCAAAACAACCAGAGCCACCTGTTAATAATGATATCATAGCCTTGACACAGAGGTTTAGCAAAATGAAACTGCCATCCTGTCAGGGAGGCCTCGAACCGCTAAAAGCTGAAGCTTGGGTTCTTGAAACAGAAAAATTGTTTGAAGTGTTTCCATGCTCTGAAGCACATAAAGTGTTGCTAGCTACCTTCACCTTGCAAGAAGAGGCCAGAAGGTGGTGGATGCTGGTCCATGACACTAACACTGTTGTAACTTGGGCTTAGTTTAAAGAGTCCTTCTTTGAGAAGTATTTTCCTCAGTGTGTCCGAGACAAAAAAGTGACTGAGTTTGAACAACTGAAACAATGCACCATGTCGGTAGCCGAGTATGAAACAAAGTTCACCGAACTTGCTAGATATGCACCACACATGGTGGACACCGACTACAAGAAGGCCAGGAAGTTTGAAGGTGGCCTCAATGTAGAAATACTGGACAAAATAAATGTACTGAAACTGTTGAAGTATGTAGATGTTCTTGACCGAGCCATTATGGCCGAAGCAAATATTGAAGCACTGAAACAGACTGACTCACCCGCAACTGAGTGGCGCAGGAAGAAACAGGGTTTTAAATTCAAGAAAGGCAGAAACAACCCATTGAACAAAAAGCAAAACTCAGGGTCAAACACCAGCTCTAGTCAGGGAAGTGGTTCTATACCACCTTGTTCTGAATGTGGTAAGAAACACAAAGGGGTTTGTTATAAATTATCTGGTGCTTGTTACAGGTGTGGCAAGGTGGGCCACATGGTAAAAGATTGCCCCTCTGCTTCTCAGGGCAATAGTAAAGCTGCAGCCAGCGGCACAGCATCAACTGCTCCACCAAAACCCAACCCTAAAGCTACTGGGAAAGAGCCTATGAGGCAAGGCCGAGTGTTCGCACTCGTACTGGGAGACGTACAAAATACCGAGACCGTCGTGTCAGGTATCCTCTCTATTTGTACCCAAAATGCTTATGTACTGATTGATTCGGGGTCTACACATTCATATGTATCGCATGCTTTTTCGTGAAAATTGAATAGACCATTGGAACCGATGAATTACTTGTTAGCTATATCTTCACCTATTGGGGGATCTATGACTTGTGCTTATATGTACCCTGCATGTGAAATTATTGTTGGGGATATGCATCTATATATTGATTTACTGCCTTTGAACATTGACCATTTTGATGTAATATTGGGGATGGACTAGTTAACGAAATATCATGCTACCATAGACTGTGTAACGAAACAAGTAGTTTTCCGTCCGCCTGGTTTGCCTAAATTCGTGTTTAATGGAGTAGGAGTAGTACCTCCCTCATATCTGATTTCATCTATGAAAGCTTGTAAACTGATTAGAAAGGGGTGTAAAGGGTACCTATGTTCTGTATTGACCGTACCTACTAATGATAATACTGATGTGAACAGTATTCCTATAGTCAGAGAATTCCCAGATGTTTTTCCAGATGATCTGCCAGGGGATTTGATTGATAGGGAGATTGAGTTCACCGTTGATGTAATTCCGGGTACACAACCAGTATCTAAAGCTCCTTACCGAATGGCTCCGACTGAACTGAAAGAATTAAAAGTTCAATTGCAAGAGTTGCCAGATAAGAAGTTCATCAGGCCCAGTACTTCACTATGGGGTGCGCCTATCTTATTTGTGAAAAAGAAAGACAGCTCACTGAGACTTTGTATCGACTACCGTGAACTGAACAAGGTAACTGTGAAAAATAAATATCCATTGCTGCGTATTGATGACTTATTTGATCAATTACAGGGTGCTCAAGTGTTTTCTAAGATTGATCTCAGATCCGGTTATCATCAGTTGAAAGTTAAACAAGAGGACATTGATAAAATTGCTTTTCGAACGAGGTATGGAAATTACGAATTCCTAGTTATGCCTTTCGGAGTTACCAATGCACCTACTGCATTTATGGACCTTATGAACAGAATTTTTAAACCATTCCTCGATGACTTTATTGTTGTATTTATAGATGACATTCTGATTTATTCCAAGAGTAGAGAAGAACATGAACATCATCTGAGACTTGCCTTAAAGACCCTAAGAGAACATAAACTTTTTGCTAAACTGTCTAAATGTGAATTTTGGCTTGATCATGTTATGTTTTTGGGACATGTTATTAGCAAGGATGGAATTTCAGTTGATCCACAGAAAGTTGAAGCATTAGTGAATTGGCCTAGACCAACAAATGTTATAGAAGTCCGAAGCTTTTTGGGATTTGCTGGATATTACAGAAGATTTGTCAAAGATTTCTCCAAAATTGCCTTACCGTTGACTCAATTGACTCAGAAGGGGATATCATTTGACTGGACTGACCAAAGGGAATCAGCATTCCAAGAATTGAAAACTCGACTTGTGACTGCACTGGTTCTTACCCTACCTTCAGGTACGGATTGTTTTACCATTTTTAGTGATGGTTCTCATAAGGGTTTGGGATGTGTTTTAATGCAGAATGGGAGAGTTATTGCCTATGCTTCCTGACAACTGAGACCGTATGAAAAGAACTACCTAACCCATGACTTAGAACTTGCTGCAGTAGTATTTGCATTGAAAATCTGGCGTCACTACCTATATAAGGCGACATGTGAAGTATATACCGACCACAAGAATTTGAAATATTTCTTCACACAGAAAGAACTAAACATGAGACAGCGGAGACGGTTAGAACTGATAAAAGACTATGATTTGCAAATTTTGTACCATCCGGGGAAAGCCAACACCGTTGCCGATGCATTGAGTCGGAAATCGATTGGAAACTTAGCCTGTTTACTCACCGGATAGAAAGAGTTGCTATGTGACCTTGAAAAGTCTGAAATTGAGATTGTTTTGCGAGAACAAGGTGGGGCAATAGCTGTTATTTTTGCTCGACCGGCACTGATTGAAGAGATTAAAGAGAGGCAACAACAGGATGACTTCTTGAAGAAGATCATCGATGAACGGGAATCTAAACCGAGGCCGAAATTCAAATTTGAGAATAATGTACTAAAATTTCAAGGAAGATTGTGTGTACCGAATGATTCTAAACTGAAAAGAAGAATTCTGCAAGATGGCCACAATTCAAAACTGTCTATCCATCCAGGGAATACAAAAATGTACCAAGATTTGAAACTGAATTTCTGGTGGCTGAGAATGAAGAAGGAAATTGTTGATTTTGTATCAAATTGTCTTCATTGCCAACAAGTCAAAGCGGAACATTAACGACCCGCAGGATTACTGCAGCCCTTACCGATACCGGAGTGGAAATGGAAACATATTACCATGGATTTCATTGTTGGTTTACCTCGCTCCAGTAAAGGTATGGACTCAATTTGGGTTATTGTTGATAGACTGACTAAATCTGCTCACTTCTTACCTATCAAAACAATTTATAATGCGGACAAATTGGCTATACTCTATATTTATGAGATTGTTAGACTGCATGGAGTGCCTGTGTCCATTGTTTTTGATAGGGACTCGCAATTTACATCGAGATTCTGGCAAAGCCTATAGACTGCATTGGGTACTGAACTGAGACTGAGTAGTGCATACCATCCTCAAACAGATGGTCAGTCAGAAAGAACCATCCAGACTCTAGAGGACTTACTGAGAATGTGTGTCCTTGATTTTCAGGGAAATTGGGAAAGCCATTTGCCATTGGCTGAATTAGCCTACAACAACAGTTATCACTCAAGTATTGGTATGGCGCCTTTTGAGGCATTGTTTGGCAAAAAATATCGATCTCCGATTTGCTGGGCAGAAGTTGGAGATGGGCCTTTGCTTGGGCCCGAGATTGTGTATGAAACGACTAAGAAAGTAAAACTGATCAAACAGAGACTGAAAACCGCACAGAGCCGACAGAAAAGTTATGCGGATGTCAGAAGGCGAGACATAGAGTATGAAATAGGTGATCACGTTTTTGTGAAAGTGACATCGATGAAAGGCCAGACTCGTTTTGGAGTCAAAGGCAAGCTAGCGCCGAGATATGTCAGACCGTATGAGATTATTGAGAAAATCAATCCGGTGGCGTACCAAGTAGCGCTTCCTCCTAAAATAAAGCATATGCACAACGTGTTCCATATTTCAATGTTGAGGGAATACCTTCAAGATCCCTTCCATGTGATTGAGCCTACTCGTGTTGTGCTGAGTGATGACTACACTTATGAGGAACGCCCTATACAGATTGTGAACAGACGGATCAAGAAGTTAAGAAACAAAGAGATTCCGTTAGTAAAAGTCGACTGACAAAACCATGGTGGCGTGTATGCCACTTGGGAAAGGGAAGATGACATGGCCAAGAGATATCCTGAACTATTCCCACTAAATCCTGTTTTCTTCCAGAATGAAGGTAATTCGAGTTTGGAGGACCAAACTCTTTTTAAAGAGGGGAGACTATAATAACCCTCACCATTGATTACTGATAACCCTACTGATTACTGCTAAACTGAGACTGATTATGAAAAGTAATTGAATTGACTGAAATCACTGAACTGATTGATTGAATGTGCTAGTTTAAATGCATATCTATCTGTCGACTGTTAAACCTATTTGTCCATGTTTTATGTTTAAATTGCAAATTGAAGGCCTTATCGGCGGCCGAACCCAAAATTGTTTAGCGTTATGTATTAATTAGAATTTATGGGATTTTATGGTATATTTATCTGAAGTGTGATTTGGTATGATTAAATTGGATCAATATTGATAAATTGCAAGAGTTAGCCTTATTTACCATAATGCCATTAAGTGGGCCACTTAGTCAAACACATATTGAAGCCTTATTATTCATCCAACACAACATTTGTTCAGCCATATTCCTTGTTAAAACCGACTGAGAGAGAGAGGTAGAGGAACTTGGCTTCATCTTGAATTTTGCTTGGAAATTTGAAGGAATTGAAAGATTGAGTACATATTTGAGCTTGTATATCTTGCATCCTAGACCTAAGGTAAGAACTCATCTTCTTGATTGCTAAATTAAGTCTTATGTTGCATGGTTCATGGAAGTCTAGAGATTAAGGTCATGAATTAGCTTAATTTGGTGAGTTAAAGCTTGAATCATGCATACATGTTATATCCTAGTATTTTGAGGTTCACTACATGGAAATTTGGTACATGCATGTCCATATTATTGGTATAGTCCATGATTTCATCATGTTTTGGAAACAATTGGCTCAATTGAACTAGCTTTTGAAGCTTTGAAGTTGTTGAATTCATGCATGTTACACATTCATCATGTTCTTGAAAGTTTGGTTTGAAATTGGGCTTAATTCCCTCACCTTTGGGCCTTGATTTTACAAATTGAGCTTTGAATCATGTCATACTATGTATTTACAAGTGTTTTCCAGGAAATGGGCCCAAAGGAATCGAAATTGTTACATTTGTAGTTGAATTTGAGCTTGAGGTTCAAACCAAATGGGAATGTCCAGAATTCGAACTCACGCTCGAGCGGGGTGACTCCGCGCTCGAGCGTGAAAATCGTGCTCCCAGCTGTAAGAACGTCCGCCGAAAACGTTTCCTGGATAGGGAAAATCCCCTCCCCCTCGGTTTTGTGTTTCATTGGGCTCCACTACAGTTCAGGGACTCAATATCACGGTCTTGTATCTAATTTCGCCAGAGTGCAATGCAAGACCGATGATTCATCAAAGAGGTCCAAATCCGGCAAATCTTTTGGAAAATCGATTTTGAATCAAAGTGCCAAACATGGACTGCTTTGCCAGATACAGAGTCGCCACCTAAATATTTATTTTGAGGGAATTTAGGAAACCCTGACTCGTTGCCTAAGGCCACGTGTCCGTCATCACCAAAATTGCCTCAGCTTGGGAACTTGGGTACGATTGGGGAAGGTCACTTCGTGAGCACCCCCGCTCGCCCGATCAAAGATCGGCCTCTACTAACCATGATATCTAGTTTTGAAAACGTTATGTGCTCTTATTCCGGTTATTAGCCTAGATTTACTATGTGATGCACACAGCATACAAAAATAGACCGGATCGCCTGAATTGGAACCACACATCTCATGTTTGTTTTGAAAATGGTTTGCTACTCGCAAGTAGGCTTAAAATGCTGATTTTGCTACCCTCGGGTGGGCTTAAAAAACAAGATGATTTGCCACTCTCAAGTGGTCTTAAAATTCACAATTGATGAATTGTTCCAATCCAAATAACCCAACCTTCACCCACAGGCATTCAGGCAGGTATACCACGTAAGTACGTAGTCTCATGGTAAGCATGCTATCATGGGAGTCACTCACACACATGCAAGGATGCTAAAGCATAAACACTTACCGAGTACTTCAAGCCAAAACAGAAGCTATGTTAGAAATCCATGCATGATGCTAACTATACAAAAATGCCTAATGCAACACATGCATGAATGCAATTACAATAGGCTCGGCTATTCTAAAGATGGCATGTGATGATGCTACAACTAACACGTATTCAATTTGGAATTGAAATATAAATACAGTTAGTATGATGCGCCGAGCCCGGTGCATGCAAGACAAATGAATGATGCAAACATGCAAGCATAAGTATGCTAATTGAAACATGCCCTAATCTAACCATCATAAGCAGGTAAATAAAAGGGAGAAAGACGTGGGGTTGGAAGACATACATCACACTCACGCACACTTATTACAGTTGTGCCCTCGCTCGGAGGGTCCGAATAAATAATACAGTCCAAATAATAATTACAGTCCGAATAAGTACAAAACCCTAATTAATTAACAATTTAACTAGGAAAGCAAGTAAATTAGCATGCAAATCCATGGACCGCCTCAGCTCTGTTCCGAATGATGAAAGAAGCATGCTCGAGTTGCCTTGCGCGGAAATCTATTGCGATGCCCCGATTCGCCTCTGTTTGCAATTAATACCGAAATACTGTGCAAGGCTTTAGAAAGCTGCTGATTTCTGATTTGCTGCAACAGAGAGCAAGAAAGGAGCACAGCAAAGTATTTTCACATATGTATGCATGACTACTCTTCAGGGAGTGTAGTCATCGATTCTCGTGCCACCAATTACGCATCTCGATGCATGATGGTCGAGGAGTCAAATTGCACAACTCGATGTGAAATGAATGCACATATAAACATAATAAGACCTAAACTCCATCATGGGTAATCCGGAGTGTCGGCGACCGGGAATTGAGACACGTTCCGTCACTCGGAGTACGAAACGTCCCTCGTTTCCCGTGCTTGGGCTAACTCCTATCCCAAACACGATGCAAATGAGATGGCATACACAATGCGACTAATATACAACCTAGCATACGCAATGCTATGAAATGGCATACACAATGCTCGATGTAACATGGCATACATAATACTCTAGCATGCAACTCAGCATACACAATGCTATGGACTGAAATGGCTTACACAATGCACGATGGACTTATACCAACATGAGTGGACCTCAGCCACACTCATATCAGTGGCCACTAGATGAAAATGAGACAACCGAAATGCGTGCACACATGCACAGAAACCAAGGACCGAACCTAAGGCATCAAATGCCACTCTACCAAAGCATGGCAAGGGATGAAAGATGGCATACAAACATGCAATTTCCAGTACTGAAATATGATGCGCAATGGTCCCGAATCATGGAAATATGGCACCCAATGCATTAAAGAGGTCCCGAAACTCAAAACTAGGCAAATACATTGAACTCTAATCATGCAAAGCAAGCATTATTTGATCACGAAGTATAAAAATAGAGCCAATGCAGTCCCAAAATATGCGCAATATTAGTTCAAAGCATGGCCAAAAAGTGCTAACATGAGGGGCTAAAACAACATGCAAACTAGGCTAGTAAGCATGGTTTACATGGCATGTACATGAAGCATAAGAGAGGTCACCAAACCAGCCAAAAATAGGAACATGATATGCTAAATTATGCCCAAATAACCACTGAAATGCATCCAATGCATGCAAAAATGATGAGCTCCTTTGGAGGGCCATGCAAGGGGTTACTCAACACATGCATCAAGGACACTTAGCATAGAAAAACCAGCTCTGGAACTCAATTATGACATTCCTAAAACTCACCAAAAAGTGCCTGAAATGGCTCGAGGAAGTATGCAATGAAAGGTCCCCTTGAAAGGCCTTAAGGAGGATTGCTCCACACATGCATGATAGACATAAAATATGGCCAAAAGGGCACCGGACAGAGTTAAGGTAGACCTCAAAACTCACATAATAGGGCCTGAAACAAGACTTCAAAGCATGCAAAATGGGGGTCCTTTGGAAGGCCAATAAAGCTAGTAAAGAGAATGAGGGGTGAGAGGGTCACCCCTATATGATTTTGAAGTTTAAAGACACATCTAAGCCACTGAAAATCAGCTAGATTTCAGTGGCTAAAAGGCCAAACCAAGGCCAATGCAAATGCTCACAGGCATAGCTCAAAACATGAGGAAATAAAGCATGAAAGGGGGTAGATGACCCCCAACAGGAAAATGACCTTAAGAAAACATGTTTATAAGCTCAAAATAAAACTCTTTTTAGTTCATGACAAATCTCGAAAATGCTCACAAGTAGGACTAAGATATGATGCAAAATAAGCCTACAAAGAGGGATAGAGCATACAAGGAGGTAGATGGCCTCAAACAGAAAAGTGTCCTTAATCAAACATCAAGAGGAGCTCAAAATAAGACACTTTTAAGTTTATGACAAAGTCCATAAATTCTTACAAATAAGGCTAATCAATGGAGCAAAATAATGCAAGAAAAGGGGAAAGAGAGACTCACCCTTGAAGAGAAGATTTTCAACAACTTCTGGACCAAGATGGGAGTTCTTTAACCTCTACAAATCAGCTCCAAGATGCTTGGATGGATGGTGGAGGTGTTGTACTAAGGGTTGGTGTGCAAATGGCCAAGACTATTAGGGTTTTTGGAGCTCAAGTGTAAAGATATAGGGAGAGAGAGGTGTATAAGCCTTCAAAATTGTTGAACCCTTGCAAATGAAGACAAGCCTCTCCTTTATAGAGGAGAGGCTCTAAAGCTTCTCTTGGAAGCTTCAAATATCCTCCATAGATGGTCCAAATGCCTCCCAGTTGGCACAGCTGTGATGTATTCAGAGAGAGCAAAAAGTAAGAAGCAGGCTGACCAGTTCAAGTGGTCGGCCGGCCACTCCCCCTGGTCAGCTGACCAGGGGTCAAAAGGTTCAAGGAGAAATGCTGGCGCCACCCCAGAAAGGTGGCCTCCCAGATGAGTGCAACACAGCTGTATGGTGGAAAACCAGAAAATGTGATCCAGGAGAGAGAAAAACTAGCTTTTTAGCAAGGTTCAAAAGGGTCAAGAAGAATTACTGGTCGGCCTACCCATATTGGTGGCCTCCCAGATGAGCACAACACAATGGTGGTATGAAAAATTAGAAATTGTGGCTGAAAAGTGAGAAAAACCAGCTTTCTGTCAGAAAAATCAGCTGGAGGAGAGAGAAAAAGAGAAAACTAGTTTCCAAGGGAAAAAGGTGGCCTCCCACCATACTACCAGCTCCCTAGCAATGAAAATAGGGTCCCTACCAAAAATGGACCAAGACGGATGCAAAACGAAGGTTCGGGGGCCAAAACGCGCAGTCCGAGGCCCCGAAAATAGGCTGTTAGGCACCGAAAGTGGCGTATGACCACGAATGTGGTCTCCCGGGCCACAGTGTCCCTCTAAAGGGAGGAAACAAGGTGTGTGCCAAAAATTGGAGCAAACAGAGGTAGTTAAGCCGTCCCGAACCAAGGCACACGGCCGATGGCTCCGAAAATCGGAAACTGGGCTCCAAACGGGAAAAATGGCCTACGACCACGAAACGTAGCCTACGGCCACTGAGAGATGGTCTACGCGACCTCTCCCTCCCTTTGAGAAGAGAAAACAGAGAAAACAGGACCTGGTTCGCAAATCGAGGCAAGACTCGCAACCGAGACTCCACAACCTCAGAACGAGCACAATATGCAACATCATCGAGCGCTCAGTTGGTGACGTCTGAGTCTTAAGGTTAGTCAAAAATGGGGTGTCTACAGTTGCCCCTCTTTGACAGAACTCGAAAGTCATAATTGACGGGAGTGAATGTCAAAGCCCATAGACGACCCATTTTTGACAAGGCCGAAGAAGACTTAGACAAATAGGCAAGATAACAAAGATGTGCCCGCAGGCGTGCCCGCAGGCAGGGGGCAAGATGCAAAATGATATGCACAAAGTCGGACGTAACTCGTGATCATGCAAAGCAGCAAGCTGTAATGAAGCGCACATGCAACAGTTTTAAGCAAGAATGCAAAGCAACAACTACATTTCATGCAGTTTAAGAATGCTGAGAATTATTCAATTCTCGCCACGTCTCACACAGAGAAGATACAATACCTGCGCGATTCGTCTGGTTACACCAGCTTCAAATGAACCGTACATACAATATCATGCCTGCAAAAGAGAGAAACATAACAAGCACAACATAGTTAGCAACACATGTTTAACGCTATATCGAACGTAGACAAACAGGGTGCCGATAGGAAAGTGCATCGCAATGCGAGAGACACGCGCGTGTCGATGCAAGCTAAGCTTGAGGGTATGACAATACCCATGAAACGTGCACAACAATGCAAGTAGTATGCATGAGAATGCAAGTGACGTGCATAACAATACAGGATAAGTGCAAACTTGAATGCATGTTTGACACGAAACAACGAGCAAAGAAATACAAGTTTTGACGAGTACGACTCAATCACGACCTCCGGTTTACCTCCCGGAAGGGTCACAACATGCTCCAAAAGAATACATTTTTCTCTTGATGAGTGACGATGAAACGCGCATCGAAAGTCGGAGTTGAAGTTCCCGCGGAGGGATTTCGCGACGAAAAGTGCACTTTTCTTGTACTTTCTTGGGTGCCGGGGACTCCGATCACTACCAAAATTTACAAAGACCTTGGAGACCATCTTGGAAACACCACTGACCAGGTTTGGAGTTCACTGGAGGCCACCGACCAGGTTTGAGTGCAGGGGGTGGTCGGCCTACCAGAAAAGGTGGCCAGCCGACCACCTAGCCCAAATCTGGGGCAATTTTGTCCTTTCACACTCATTTCTTTAAATATACAAAGCCAAACACTTTTTGCTCACAACTCTAAGTCCGAAATCAGTCCCTCTCCCTTCCTAGAGTATTTTCCCTCTCAGATCTGCGCTCTATACACGTTTTCCAACACCCCACGCAAAGTTATTTCACGAAAACTTTCAGTTCTCTTCACTTTGAACCGATTAAATTTTGATTTCGGAGCTTCTTTTCTCATTTTCACCATTTGAGGTAAGTTTGTCTCAACATTTGGAAGATTTTCACGAGAGTTGACTTTTGTTGACTTTTTCATTTCCCGAGAGTTGACTTTTGTTGACTTTTTCTAATTTTGGCTCATTTTGCTCATTTTTGCTCCTCTTTGCAGATTTC
Source organism: Camellia sinensis (assembly GCF_004153795.1). NCBI lineage: Eukaryota > Viridiplantae > Streptophyta > Magnoliopsida > Ericales > Theaceae > Camellia > Camellia sinensis. The sequence continues at coordinate 638,091 of NW_021024555.1, forward strand.
TTGAGATGGCGAGTCATTTTCCCCATGACGAAGGTTCTCCAGGTGCCGGAGGTGAGCCTGACATCATGTCTTTACCTCTGAGGGTTCGGCCATTCATTCCTGAGAGGCGTGACCCTCCGACACACATCCTCCTTCGGGCGGTTTTTTATCATTTTACCCACTTTGATGCTCGAGCACCTGTGGACCTGTTATTGCGGGAGTCGGAGTCCCATCTCTCTCATTAGGCACGAGAGGTATGTACTTCACTTTTTTACATTTCCTGCCTTAATTCTGCATTTTCCGTGCATTTTATGATACGCATGCTTATTTGCTCGCTCTGAACACATTCGCATGCCATACTTCTACTCATTCTAGCACACAGCTTGTTCTGAATGCTTAGTCTATAACACAGTACTCTGTTTGCATCTTGAACATACAACTCAATCACTTGAATTTTTGAACACGCAGCACACACTATCTCTGAAATCTGAACACACAGCTCATATTTGTTTGTGAACACGCAGCACACATTTGTTGAAAGTTGAACACGCAGCCCAAACTTTGAATTTCTGAACATGCAGCCCATATCTTGATTGTGAACACGCATCACACACTTGTTGAGAGTTGAACACGTAGCCCAAACTTTGAATTTCTGAACACGCAGCCCATATTTGTTGAAAGTTAAACACTTAGCCCAAACTTTGAATTTCTGAACACGCAGCCCAAACTTTGAATTTCTGAACACGCAGCCCATATTTGTTGAAAGTTAAACACTCAGCCCAAACTTTAAATTTCTGAACACGCAGCCCATATTTGTTTAAAGTTGAACACTCAGCCCAAACTTTGTTTGTGAACACGTAGCACACATTTGTTGAAAGTTGAACACGCAGCCCAAACTTTGAATTTCCGAACACGCAGCTCATAATTGACGGTGAACACGCAGCACACACTATTTCTGAAATCTGAACACACAGCCCAAATTTGTTTGTGAACAGGCAGCACACATTTGTTCTGAACACACAGCCCATATTTGATTGTGAACACGTAGCACACACTTGTTGAGAGTTGAACACGCAGCCCAAACTTTGAATTTCTGAACACGCAGCCCATATTTGTTGAAAGTTGAACACGCAGTCCAAACTTTGAATTTTTGAACACGCAGCCCATATTTGATTGTGAACACGCAGCACACACTTGTTGAGAGTTGAACACGCAGCCCATATTTGATTGTGAACATGCAACACACACTTGTTGAGAGTTGAACACGCAGTCCAAACTTTGAATTTTTGAACACGCAGCCCACATTTGTTGGTGAACATGCAACACACACTATTTCTAAAATCTGAACACACAGCCCAAATTTGTTTGTGAACACGCAGCACGCACTTCAATTCTGAACGTACAGCTCATACTGAACACGCAGTTCACAGCATTGTATTTGATTTGATTTGCACACAGCTCATACATTCCATTTGCACGCAGCTTATTCATTTCATTCTGAAACTGAATACATGTGTTCATTGTGAATGCAGGTGTCCTCTCGTGTTACACAGGGATATGGCTCCATTGCTGCGAGGGAGTGGAATGCAGAGCTCCCAGAGGCCGTCCGTGATTGGGTTGATCAGGCAGGGTTCGGGCCCTTCTGTACTGGGATATCTCGTTATCCCGCTAGCAGGACGGCGATGGGTACCCTTGTGGAGAGGTGGTGGGACACCACCAATTCCTTTCATTTCTTAGTTATCGGGGACATGACTATGACCCCATTCGACTTTGCTATGTTGACAGGCCTAGACGTAGGAGGTTAGGCGATCCCTTATGATGAGGACATGAGCGACTGGGAGGCTGCCTGGATTTATCTATTAGGAGCTCGCCCACCGGTCGACCGATCCTTGGGCCGAGTCTGGTACACCTGGTTTTCTTCATATTTCAGACAGAGGGAGCCCGAGACTCCAAAGGAGATAGCACAGTACACCCGAGGGTTTTTGATGTTCCTCTTCGGGACCACTCTGTTCGCTGATAGGGGGAACACTGTTGGGCTATATCTGCTGAGTGCCCTGGCAGACCTCTCGCAGGTCAGTCAGTATGACTGGGGTGGCGCCGGCTTGGCTATCCTCTATTGCTACATGAGCGCGACCTCCCGCAGACGGGAGAACATAGTTGGCGGTTACTGGAGAGCCTGGGAGGTACTTTCTACCCTCTTGATTTACATTTCTGCTTTTTATTATCTGTACATTGCACGCACGACACACTTTACATTCTGTACTCACATTCTGCACTCAGTATTTTGTATTCGGATTTTGCACTCAGCATTCTGTATTCTGATGGCTTTTGCCCTATTTTCCACAGTTATGGGTTTTTGCGTACTTCCTGACCCTAGCCCCAGAGCTCGAGGTGGAGGCGCCCTTCATGACCCCCTACTCGCTCATTTTCGAGGGCTAGTACCGGCCGCGGGCCCGGGAGACTCTCCCCTACCTACGGCAGTTTTTCGACACAGTGCGGCCGACAGAGGTCATTCAGAACTCTCAGTCCTCCATGTTTTCATCTTTGATTTATTTTGCACATCTACGATTTCTAATTGGCTTATGCATTGGTTATCTGCAGATCACATGGTAGCCCTGGGTGCCTTTGGGTGGGGACCTCCGATTTCAGCTTGCCGGAGGATGGGCTGCCTCTCGGTACAGGATCCTGTTTGAGGGGCCGGTTGGTAGGGCCTGGTTATTGGGGGAACGCTTCCTTCGCCAGACTATGGGCTTTCCTGAGCAAAGTGTCCCTTCAGCACCCCTAGACGATATGCGGTCTGCTGATAGGCTTACTCCCCAGGGTGTCATTGACGCCAGGTTGGGCACCGATGTATTGCTACACTTGGAGGACGGGGAGCACGCGACCTACCATCATACATACTTGATGCCTCCATTGGCAGGTGTCCGTATTCCCACGAGGAGGTCTACTGGCATGCCATTCTTGAGTCGCACCCGAGCTAGAGACATTCCTTCGACCAATAGGGCTGGTACATCTAAAGGTGGGGCTGGACTGGTCCCCCCGATTCCCTCGACTTATCATTACGCTGGATGGCCAGATATCCCGACTGAGTTGACAGGATGGCAATACGGGACTTCCTACCCGATTCCGATAGAGCCTCCTATGTCAGATCACCCATACATCAGAGACCCTGACTCACCACCGGTATGCTTTACAGCTTTGATTTATCACCCAGATACTTGGACATTCATTCATTCACTGATGACTTGCACTTGCGTCTGCAGCCTACCACGGAGTATACTGAGGGGTTGTTTGGGTTAGTGGCCTCACTTGAGGGCATGGTCTTGCAGAGAGAGGCGCAGCTGTCCATCATGGGTGTCTCGGTACTCTTTAGTTTTCTTGCATTTATCATACTTTTGATGACATGTTGAACTTGAACATTTCACTGTATTGATTGACCGACTGTATGCATAGAGCACATCTGACACACACCACATCCATGTACTATATTTGCATACATCCACTCCATGCAGCTTTTTTAATCTGTGCATTTGATATACATATTTTGGCTGATGCATTCAAATTGCACTCTTTCTTTTCAGATGCCTCCTATATATACCAGGCCACAGGCCGGCCATCTGGGCCTTCCCGAGGAGCTGGGCCATCTAGGCCTTCTCGAGGAGCTGGGAAAGGGGAGTCGTCTCGCAGACGAGGTGAGCGCAGAGCACATATCATAGAGGAGGAGTCCAGCGAGGAGGAGGAGTCCGCGCATCCTCAGTCAGAGACATCCGCCGGCAGAAAGGATGACTCTGAGTCCAGTTCCGAGGGCGGAGGTGATGTCGAGGAGGGTTCCGAGGACAGTAGCTCCGATTCAGATAGTGGTGCTGATGGGGATGACGCAAGGGCTGTTCCGCAGAAGAGGAAGAAGAAGGCCTCTTTTTCTTGCGCTTGAGAGCACAAATGTTCCTATTTTATTTGCCTTTTTTACTAGTAGTTGTAGCACATTGTACATTATTAGGCAGTTTTATTTTCTGTAAAACTTGTACCTTTGTTGTAAAATGTTGTAACAAAGGAAGCATGATGGAATGAAACAGCTTTTGTTCAAAAAGTGTTGCATTTTATGTTCTTGCATCGCATCGCATCATTTTGCACAAAATGAGATTGAATGGAATTGTGCATTTGAAAATTGCCAAGTCAGGTAGTGAACCGACGCAACAAACAAAGCAACTTAACTTACTAAGAAAGAACAGAACCTTAGCAAGTTTATAACTCGATAAGCAAGACACAATAATGTTGATTAAACCTACGACTCGATAAGCAAGACACAACAATGTTGATTAAAAAAAGAGTAACAACTCGATATACACAACTCGTCAACTCGACAAAACTTAATAACTTGATAAACTAAACAACTCGATAAACAAAACAATAACTCAATAAGCAAAATAACAACTTGATAAGTAGGATTTAACAACAACTCAATAAACAAATGCATTTCGGACGATCTGGGTGATGGAACGCATCCGAAACAGAGGAAAACTCGCACCTTTAACACCCCCAATGCATGGAAATGCTAGGAACTTTCTTCTAGAAGCTAGAACAAGACCAAAGCCACCCCCCTCTCTATGGCCGACCACCTAAGGGAGTTGGCCGACTAGCTTTTTGCATTGGAGGGGAGAGGGGTGGTCGACCTACCAGAAAAGGTCGCCGGCCGACCACCTAGCTTGGCAGCCACCAAATTTTCGACACGTGTCCCCCGAACAGTGCCTTATCCTCTTTAAAAGCTCCATCCTTGTGGCTTTTTCATTTTATCTTAGTTTTGCATCAAAATGGAGGCATTCCTCACCCAAAATCTCACAGCTTGGATTGCTTCTCTAGATGGCTCGGAAAAGTTGAACTTCCTGGGCTTCAGCTTGAACGCACTCTTCACGCTGGGCCGTACTCCGCTGCATCTTCCTTTCCTCTATGCCGCGGCAAGGTTTTGGAATTTGGTAACACACGTCTTTAGCTTTACCGGGCAAGAGATGTGTCCTACTTTCGAGGATTTCCAAGTTTTGATGGAGTCCGAGCGCAACGAGTAAATCTTGCCTCAACTTCGATTCGGCCACGTCCAAGCCTTAGGACAAATGTGCGGCCTCACTTTGCATGATGCTCGATCATTGATCCATGATGGGGAGCTGGACATCCCAAGCTTGGTTTGCCGATTTTCTGATGCTGGTGACCGCGGTGACCATCATTGGTAGGGCTATCGGCAACACGCGCTTTGCCTATGCTTGCTATCTCATTTCTTACTTGCCTCAGGTTCCGGAGGATCCAGTGTCCAATTGATCGAGGTTGCCTAAGGTTTGAAGGAGGGCAAGAGCTGCATTGCTATGACATTGGCTGAGACATTGATGGGCTTAGACGCTTTTCATCGCTGGGAGACGGCTAGGCTTGCGGGGAGCCCACTATTATTGCAGGTAATGTTTCCCACCGAATCTCACATATGTATTGCTCACATCACTCGGCCCTCAGGCTCGGTTTTTCTCGCAAAGCCCTTTTCTTACTTTTCTCTCATCGTATATCTCTCTATTCTTTATTCTCTCATTTTTCAATCCCTCCCCAGGTGTGGTTGATGGACAAGTTACAGATTGTGGATTCTTGCCTCGCATACTCAGCTCGCGGCTACTTTTTCTGACAACGTCTGGTCGATGCCCTTGATGAGGGGTGGTGGTACAACTGGATGTGCAATTTGTCTGCAAACCGCATCGCTTGGCGCTGCCCTTGGCTCAATCTGCCAGCGATGAGTTACAACATGACCCGTTAACCTGGGATTCAATTGATTGGCATGACACACTGTGTCTTCTATTTTTTGTTCCGGTTTTAGCGCCGATTCGAACGTGATCAGACTTGCCCGCCAGAGGGGATAGAGTATCCTGCTGCATTCCTGGTTCGAGGCGCACAGCTTGCCCGGTATGACACAGCATGGAGGACTAGAGAGTTCCCAGCCCCTGCTCCCATTTTCAGTTGCACTTTGTCTGATGAGTGCTTGGATTGGCTCAATGAAGAGGCACGGGAAGCACCCACTTTGGTATTAGAGGCTTCGACCAGCTCTGGAAGGGGGTGCAGGAACACCTGACTTAGCTATGCCCCGGATTTATTGCTTTATTCGTACTTTCAAGTTTTCTTTATGATTGTAATAAGAAACAACTTCAATTTGTATGCAAGAGCAGGAGAACTCTGTATTGAAATCAATGAAATTGAAGGTTGTGGGTACTAAAAATTTTCCGCTTTGGTCCAAAAATGGTCTAAGTTGTAAAAAGATTAATTTTGAACAAAGTCAACTTTTATTAAAACTTTTCAAAACCATTTTCGATATGGATCAGAACTGGACACGCCTGAAATCTGTCACTGAGATGCACAACCCCAGATCCCAGCAACTGGAAAGTTGCCCCTAGTCTGAATAGTACCGCAGCACTGCGCAGTAACGGAAAGTTGCCCCTAGTCTGAAAAGCACTGCACCGGAGATCATAACCGAACTCTTGAATGCTGAATAAACAAAGATGGTAGAGATGATCAAATGGACAAAGTTGATCGGGAAAAAGTTTATGGCTGAACTTCAGGATGAAGTTGCCTACGTATCCCAAAGATGGGAATCAAGCCTTACGTAGTTCAGGCTGGGGTTCACTCAAGTATTTTCACTCTCCTTTTACGCTTTAACTTTTACCAAGGCCGCCCTTTTCGAGTTTTCAACCTTGCGAGCTCAGCTTTTATAGTTTCAAATTTTTCACGCTCTAACTTTTGCCTAGGTCGCCCTTTCGGGTTTTCGGCCTAGCGAGCTTCTCAGGGGTAATATTTTTTCAACTTGTCCATATTAATCGGTTGGGAGAACTCTAGGCCATCTAGGTCCATCAGAACCACAGCTCCACCAGACCAAATAGACTTAATGATGTAGGGACCGGTCCAATTGAGTCTGAACTTGCCCCTTGGGTCGTGGATGGGAGCTCGGTTGTCCTTGAGCACCAAATCTCCTTCTTTTAGATTCCTGGACTTAACTTTCTTGTTAAAAGCCCTGACAATTCTACGCTGATAGCCTTGAATATGGTACAGTGCTTTCAGTCTGTGCTCGTCGAAAAGCATGAGTTCTTCAAATCTGCTCTGTTGCTAATCTGCTTCGGCTATCTGACACTCAGCCAGCACTCACAAAGACGGAACCTCAATTTCAATAGGTAGAATGGCCTCCATCCCAAAAACTAATGAATACGGAGTCGCCTCAGTAGAAGTTCTAATTGAAGTCCGGTACCCCCACAGAGCAAACGACAGGTTGTCTGGCCAATCCAGTAGGTTTCCACCATCTTCTGCAATATGTGTTTGATATTCTTGTTGGCGGCCTTGACCGCTCCATTGGTTTGCGGTCGGTATGTAGACGACTTATGAAAAGCCACATTGTATTTTTCCAACAAATCAATTACTTCCCTTTTGAAGTGGGAACCATTATCTGAAATGACCTCATTTGGGACCCCATAACGACAAATGATGTTGTTTCTGATGAATTTTGCAACATGTGACGCCTTCAACACCGCATAGGATTGGGCTTCAACCCACTTCATGAAATAATCTATCACGACCAGGATGAACTCATGCCCATTAGACCGCTTTGGGGTAACAGCCCCAATCACATCGATTCCCCAAACTGAAAATGGCCATGGCGAAGTCATATTGTACAGCTTCGACGGCGGGATGTTCATGCGGTTTGCATGGATCTGACATTTGTGGCATCGCCGAACAAAGCCGATACAATCCTCCTCCATGGTGGACCAGTAGTAACCCTGTCTGAGATTTCTGTGCCAGCATTACCCCGTTCATATGCGCAGCGCATTCCCATCCATGGAGCCTCCATCAGGCGTTTTGATTCTTCAGCTTCAACGCACAGCTTATGCATTCCCAGATGACCTCTCTATACAATTTACCTCCACAGATGATGAACTGAACGACCATTCTTCTGATTGCCCTTTTATCCTTGCATTTTGCCCCTGTGATACGCCTCTTTCTCTAAGAAATTTCAAATATCGTAATACGGGCTAGGGTCTCATTCTTGAACCTCATCTATTATGCAGGTATTGACTCGTTAATGCCAGCACAAATTTCTCGGTCGATATAATAGACGGTACGGATGCGCGGACTCGCGCTAAACGGCAGAGTCTATTCATGAAGATTGAGTGCGCTAGTGAATCTCGAACCTGTTATTTCTTCTTTAAAAAATATAAGGTCATGATAAGCTTTAACTCTCAAACCAAGAATTACAAATCCAAGTCTGTATACATAATCATCTTTTCTTCTTTGACTTTCCAGTCTCCTTTTGCTTGAGACACAACGAGATTCAAGTCCCCGATGACGTCCAACCGTTTTGCTCCTAGTTCCAGGGCTGCTTCTAGACCGGCAATGCATGCCTCATATTCTACTTTGTTGTTTGAGACTTTGAATCGGAGTTTGAAGGCTAGAGGGATACGGGAATTGTCGGGTGCTATTAGCAACACTCCTATCCCATACCCGTATTGATTTGACGCTCCATCAACGTACATTGTCCAAAACTCGTCGTCGATATGCAAAATGGCCTCATCTGGGAATAAGTACTCAACTACTTCACCCCCTTCCACTGGATGATCAGCTAAGAACTCTGCTACTGCTCTTCCCTTGACTGACTTGCACGTCACATATTTTAGATCAAATTTGAAAAGCAACAGCAACCAACGAGCTAGTCTACCTGTAAGTGCCGGTTTCTCGAAGAGATATTTGATGGGATCTAATCTCGAAACCAAAATTACAGAGTGAACTAACAGGTAGTGCCACAGCTTCCTGGTAGCCCATACCAAGGCTAAGCAAGCCTTCTCCAATGGTGTGTAGTGAGTCTCATACTCTAGAATCTTCTTGCTCAGATAGTAGATGGCCCTCTCCACTTTGTCCTCTGATTCTTGCGCGAGCATGCAGCCCATTGTGGTCTCAGTTACTGAAAGGTACAATATCAATGGTCTTCCCGGCTCTGGCGGTGACAACGCGGGTGGGTTCTGTAAATATTCCTTGATCTGTTCAAAAGCAGCTTGGCATCGGCCGTCCCACTGGAATTTCTTTCCTTTCTTCAGGAGACCAAAAAGTGGTTCACAAGTCAAGGTGAATTTTGAGATAAACCATCTTATGAATTGCACTTTACCCAGAAAGCCTCGCACCTCCTTTTCAGTCCTTGGTGGTGGCATTTCTAAGATGGCCTTAATTTTGGAAGGGTCGACTTCGATACCTCTCTGTGTAATCAGAAACCCCAGCATTTTCCCTGTTATAACACCGAACGTACACTTCTAAGGATTCAGCCGCAACCAAAATTCTCTAATCCTTTGAAAGAACTTTTGCAAGGCGGTTTAGTGGTCGTCTCTTTCTTTGGACTTGACAATCATGTCGTCCACATACACCTCAACCTCTTTGTGGATCATGTCGTGCAATATTGTGGTCGCGGCCCGTTGATATGTAGGTCCAGCGTTCTTTAACCCAAATGGAATCACTCTATAGCAGTAGGTCCCCCACGGGGTGGTGAATGCAGTCTTTTCTCGGTCTTCAGGTGCCATCACTATCTGATTATAGCCTGAGAAGCCATCCATGAACGAAAGCAAAGCATGCCCCGCTGTGAAGTCCACCAACTCATCAATATGGGGCAAGGGAAAGCCGTCCTTCGGGCTGGCTCTGTCCAAGTCCCTGAAATCCATGCATACCCGGATCCTGGGGAAAGTCGTCCTTCGGACTGGCTCTGTTCAAGTCCCTGAAATCCACGCATACCCGGATCCTGCCATCCTTCTTCGGCACTGGAACAATGTTGGCCAACCAAGTCGGGTATTCGGATACCAGTAGGAAACCTACATCAATTTGCTTGGTGACTTCTTCCTTAATCGTGAGGGCCCAGTTCGGGCGGATCCTTCTGAGTTTTTGTTTAACGGGTCGAGCCTCGGGGTCAAGAGGGATCCGGTGCTGTACGATCTCAGGATCGATTCCAAGCATGTCTTCGTAGGACCACGCGAAAACGTCTTTGAAATCTTTTAATAAAGCGACTAAGCGCTCACGTTCCTCCGAAGACAACGTGAACCCAATCTGGACCAGCCGCGGGTCCTCCTCAGTACCAATATTCACAGTAGTGATTTCATCCATTAAGCGTTTAACAAATCTTTCCTGCTCTTGTTCAATTTAGCGTTACAAAATCGGAGGAATTTCTTCCTCGTCGTTTTCATCAAAATTTTGAAAGTCTGAGTTAATGCAATAAATCAAGAGCACAAAAAAGTACTCAGAAACCACAGCCACATCATTCTCATTAAGCACATCCAAATTGTCCGATTCTTCGGTTACAACAGACTCAAAAGAGAAAGAAAAAGACGACCTGGACAGGACTGTGGTATTTGGGTTATCATCTCCAGGAATACCGGACTCAGACTCAGTCGAGCTGGAACCTGATTTCGACTCAACAGATTCAGAGGAATCAGATTCTGACTCACTACCTGACCCGGTACTGCTTTACAAAAATCCCTCTTCATACTGCCAAATGAGAGAGGGTGCGATAGATACATCGAAAATGTTTGCTGGTAGGCCCGTAGCCGTTCTATTCCCGATCATGCATACCGAGAAGTTATCTCCCAAGCACTTCTGTTCGATCGGAGGATCTGAAAGTAGACACGCCATCGCTACCCCCATTTCATTTTCGGCGTCCTCAGACTCCACTTTCTTGCTCTGCTCAACCTCAGCTAATGGGTCTGTCTGCTCTTCGACAACGTCATCCCCGGATAACTGTAGGTCAGAGAAAATCTCAAAACTTGGCACGCGCTTCCTCTCCACGTTCAACCACGGCTCTGGGAAGCCACAAAATGGAAAGTCCTCCCCCTCCCGGACGAAGCATCTGTTTAGGGTACCCTGAATGAGCCGGTGCAGTAAGTCAAAAGGTTTCCCTGCCTTCTTCGCTCTGGCTCTCTCAGCCATCTCCTTATCTTTCCTTATCCAATTCTCTTTGGTGGACAGATAACCCAAGCCAAAGGTATGTGGGTTGTGTGGCACCTCGGCCAATGCTGCGACGCCTTTCCGGCCGTTCTTTTCCAATCCCATCCCGGGGATGTGTTGAAGCTTGTTCATGAGGTATACTGATTGAGCACTGACATACACCCCCTCATTAATAGCTAAGATGTTCTGCACGACCCCGGCCTCAGCTACGGTAAAACCGGATAAGAACACATCCTCTATACCGTGCTCAATTTCCAAAACTGGCGTAGATACTTCCGGCAGTGGATGGATCGATGAATTCCCAAAAACAATGGCTACCCCCTTCCCATGGGGGTATTTCACCATCTGATGCAAGGTAGACGAAACTGCCTTCACTTAGTACAGCCACGGCCGCCCCAAGAGCATATTAAAAGTTGTAGGAACTTCTAAGAAATGGAAGTCTACCTCATGCTGTCCCGGCCCAACCTTGGTCTGAATTCTCACTGTCCCCATTACTTCTCTACTTGTGTTGTCATATGCCCGAATCACCTGGGCTGTCGGCACAAAATCTGCGGTCTTTAAACCGATTGCATATGCAGTCCTTGCTGGGCACACATTGATGGCGGACCCTGTGTCGACAAGCACCACGGGTATCCATTTGTTTCTGCACTCCACAAAAATGTAGAGTGGCTTGTTATGGTTAGCACCCTCAGGTGGCAATTCTTTGTCGGAGAAAGTCAACATCGGGGTAGCCCCTCCCAGAAAAAGTAAGCCCACCAGCTGCTCGGGCGTGGTGTCTATTGAGAGCTTGGCCTTGTCCATGGCCGATAAGATAGCTTGTCGATGCACTCGCGATGCCATAAGCAGTCCCCAGATGGAGATGTCTGCCTGTATCTTTTTCAACGCTTCAGCACAGCCTCTTCTTCGAGTTGCTTCTCTTTCTTCTTCTCCACCTCCTTATCTTTCCCAGATGTCTCTGGCTGGTCTAGGTGCGGGGGCTTGAAATACCACTCGCTCCTAGTCATATGATCGACTTCGTCGATATACCAGGTATCATCTGGCTGATTGCTCCCCCAATCCTCATCCGTGTGGGCAAGACATAAATCATCATCCTCCCACCACATTCCATTGGTAGCCAACAGACACCTGTCTGGCTCCGGTACAATTGCACCCACAGTACTCTCTGTCCACATGCTCGCAGTATTCTCTATCCTCGTGCACACAGCACTTTCAGTCCCCTCAGGGCCCTTAGCTTTCTTGATTCTCTCAGAATCCTCAAACCTTTCTTGTTCCAACTACGTCAGTACAGCTGGCTGTTCAATAATTCCCGCATTCACAATGCCCAAGTCTTGAGCGAAATTCTTAGCACCGACGCTCTCCGGCAATTCATTCTGATTTCCGACCCTTCCCGCCGCAACTGATATTCTTGCCCCTGCCGGGCCCCGTTCTAACTGAGCTTCGTCGACAACGTCTGGAAGGTCATCAAGCCACCCGGTGACCTCTGCTGACTCCTCAAAATTTGACCAGTTGACTACCATGCCCTCTGTCTCTTGTTCATTGAAAAATTAGAGGTTAGCAAAGTCCTCTTCCACAGCTGCTAGGTCATCTATCCTCTGACCAGATTCATCCCCCTGTATCATACAAAGCTCTGCCCCCGCCGACAATTCAAAGTTCGGCCCAACCTGGCCCACTGATAGAATGTAGTCACTCGCACTGTATACTTCCTCAGCAAAATTCCCAGATTCCTTAGATCCTGGCTCGACAATCCCATTCTCCCATGGAATCTCCCTTGTTCTGTCTTCAGCAGTCACCACCAATGGTTCGGGTTGGGCTCTGGAGATGTCCAACATGCACAAGTCAGTGCGGCCAGGAAGGAGCACCTCCGGCTTGGGTAGGTGGGTTGGGGTAATATATATGCTGGGATCGTAAGACACGACCCCAGTCTGAATAAAGTTGATTCTCTTGGGAGGTGGATCTTGGTTGTGCGGTGGAAGAGGGTTTGTTGTGACATTGGGTTTTTCTGAAGGCACAATCACCTGCTTATCAACGAGATCTTGAATCTCATGACACAATCTAAAACATTGGTCAGTGTCGTGACTATGTTATTGGTGATATGCGCAGTATTTTGTTGGGTTATGAGAGGGAGGAAGTGGATTTGGCAATGGCCTCGGCTCCAGGGGCTTTAAGTGCCCTTTCCTAATTAATACCCCTAGAGCCTTGGACAGGGGCATATACAGTGGGGTGAAGACTCTCTGGCCTCGAGGTTGAAATTTGGTGGTTTGTGTGTTACTTCCGGACGCGCCGGAGAAAGATGTAGCTACCATGGGTCTTGGAGGGGGGATGGTGGTGACCGTGCTTACCTCCGAAGCTCTAGCATTTGCGGCATTGCTGGTGCCTGTGTTGTTGTTGCGGTTGAAGGTTCTTCGGGGTTGCTCTCTATCTTGGTCAATCAGACCTTGTTTCATAGCATCCTCTATTTGTATCCCCATCTCGTGCAAATCTGAAAAGGTAGGGAAGGGCAGCACAATCATTTTCTGCATCAATTTTGGCTGGTGATTGCGCACAATCATCTGAATTTGATCTTTATCGGTAGGCCTTAGGGTCATCATTGAGGCCTTCACCCTCCACCGGGCCACAAAATCTGAAAAGCTCTCCTTAGGCTCCTGCCTTGTTGTCTCAAGATCACAGGTTGTAATCTCGATTTGAGTGTTATAGGAGTACTGTGCAATGAAAGCCTCAACCATCTCATCCCAGTTCCGCTTAACATCATCTTCTAATTTTGCATACCAGATAGCGGCCACACCTGACAATGTCCGGCCGAATAGTGAAAACTTCTGTGGTCTGGTGAGGCCCATCGGTCGCAGTATATCTGAGAACAACCGAAAATGGACCATGGGATCCCCGGATCCGTCAAAGCGGTCGATTTGTGGCATCTTGAACCAATTTGGCAGCGTCACAGCCACATCGGTATATCCGTCCTCGATGTCTGGGATTGAATTCACCCCTTGAGATTTCTTGAACAACTTCTCAAGCTTGCTCAATTTCAATGCTGTATGATCTACCTCAAACTCAAAGGGAGAGTCCGGTTGATTGGCAGGCATAGGTGCCTTGGATAACTGTGGTAGAGTCGGGGGCGGAGCTGGCCCCATCGGGATGTCCGTATCTCCTGGACATTTGGTGCCTCCCCGGGTGCTGGAACTCCTAGTAGGAGAGGAGCTGGGTGTGAAGCAGATGCCCCGGTTTGTAGCAGATGCCCCGGTTTGTTGTTGCAACCTAGCAATTAACTCTGCCTGCTGGGCCATGATCTCGGCTTGTTGTTTGGCAAACTCATCCCGGCGAACAGCGTCCTGCTGCATGGCTCTCATGGTCTCCTGCATCTGGCGCATCATTTCTTCAACTCCTGTCAGTCCCGTCATACTGCCCTGATCTGTCTGAACTACTGGCAGGTCTATCTCTATAGCAACAATTGAGATCTCAGTCCAACCGTCCACTGATGGGGTAATCCACTGCTCTGGCAACCTCTGCTCGGATACACTGCGTCTTCTCGACCTCCGTCTGATAACCGGGGGTAGGAAATGATCCACTGGTTGTCCGTCGACCAGATCCTCAGATCGATAGAGTCGGCGACCTCTTGTCCAGAGTGCTTGGGGAATATCTGCTTGGTCTGAAGCAATTGTGCTAAACTACCCTAGCAAAAAGATAAATAAAGAATAATAAGGAAATAAACGAGCAGACAAACGGGCAGCATAATAGCATAAATAAACACAACACACAGTTGGGTATAATTAACACGCAATTGATACACTATTCTCAAAGACTGATTATTATTCCCAAATCACTATCCCCGAAGCTAAATCTGATACCTGCAAATAACTGATTTCGAAAATACTGAACTTGTGCCTGCAAGCCTGATACCCAAAATATTGAACTGGCGCCCGCAGGCCTGATGCCCAAACTTGTAAACTGATACATGCATTCGTATAGAGATGCACATAACAAACAAGTGAGAGCAAAAAAAAAAAAAACACCCCTATGTTTGGGTAAGGTTTCCCTGTCCTATTTTGTCAAGAGCTAGTGTTTCATTATGCACGCAGCGGTTTCAAACAACCTATAAACGAGTAAGCAACCTGTCCACGCAACCGGTCAGTCTTATGGCACGCTTCGAAAAGCGAGTCTCCGACAAACCGTTCATGAATAGCATACGGCAAACACGGTGTCCTAGGTGCACTAATGCAAATACAATGCAAAGAAACACGTAATTGTAGTCAAAACCAGATATCATGAGTTTGAGTCAAATTCTCCAAACTCCCCAGCAGAGTCGCCAGAAATTGTAGACATCCCCGAACGTCCCGGGAGGGAAATCCCCCCCGTTTTATTCATTGGGCTCACTACAGTTCAGGACTCAATGTCACGGTCCTGTATCTAATCTCGCAGAGTGCAATGCAAGTCCGATGAATCATCAAAGAGTTCAAATCCGGCAAATCGTTTTTGAAAACAGATTTTTTTTTTGAAAAGAATGCAACACTATGGACTACTTTGCCCAGAGTACAAAAGTTCACCACCAAAATATTTTATTTTGCACGAAATTTAGGAAACCCTGACTCATTGCCTAAGGCCACGTGCTTCTGTCATCGCCCAACAGTTGTTTCTGGCTCGGAAAACTTGGGTACGATTGGGAAGGTCACTTCGTTGAGCACCCCCGCTCGCCTCTACTAACCATTGTATCTAGTTTTGGAAATGGTTTATGTGCTCTTATTCTGGTTATTAGCTAGATGTTACTATGTGTAATGCGCACAGCATACAAATATAGACTAGATCGCCTGAATTGCGGACAAACATCTCATGTTTGTTTTGAAAATGGTTTGCTACTCGCAAGTAGGCTTAAAATGCAGATTTTGCCACCCTTGAGTGGGCTTAGAAAACAAGATGATTTGCCACTCTCAAGTGGTCTTAAAATTCACAATTGATGAATTGTTCCAATCCAAATATAACCCAACCTTCACCACAGGCATTCAGGCAGGTATACCACGTAAGCACGTAGTCTCATGGTAAGCATGCTATCATGGCAGTCACTCACACACATTGCAGGATTGCTACATATAAACACTTACGCAGTGACTTCAAGCCAAAACAGAAGCTATGTTAGAAATCCATGCATGATCCTAACTATACAAAAATGCCTAATGCAACACATGCATGAATGCAATTACAATAGGCTCGGCTATTCTAAAGATGGCATGTGATGATGCTACAACTAACACGTATTCAATTTGGAATTGAAATACAAATACAGTCAGTATGATGCGCCGAGCCCAGTGCATGCAAGACAGATGAATGATGCAAACATGCAAGCATAAGTATGCTAATTGAAACATGCCCTAATCTAACCATCATAAGCTAGTAAATAAAAGGGAGAAAGATGTGGGGTTGGAAGACATACATCGCACGCACGCACACTTATTACAATTGTGCCCTCGCTCGGAGGGTCCGAATAAATAATACAGTCCGAATAATAATTACAGTCCGAATAAGTACAAAACCCTAATTAATTAACAATTTAACTAGGAAAGCAAGTAAATTAGCATGCAAATCCATGGATCGCCTCAGCTCTGTTCCAAATGATGAAAGATGCATGCTCGAGTTGCCTTGCGCAGAAATCCATTGCGATGCCCCGATTCGCCTCTGTTTGCAATTAATGCCGGAATGCTATGCAAGGCTTTGGAAAGCTGTTGATTTCTGATTTGCTGCAACAAAGAGCAAGAAAGGGGCACAACAAAGTATTTTCACATATGTATACATGACTACTCTTCAGGGAGTGTAGTCCTCGATCCTCGTACCGCCAATCACGCATCTCGATGCATGATGGTCGAGGAGTCGAATTGCACGAATCGATGTGAAATGAATGCACATATAAACACAACAAGACCTAAACTCCATCATGGGTAATCTGGAGTATCAGCGACCGGCAATTGAGACACGTTCCGTCACTCGGAGTACGAAACGTCCCTCGTTTCCCGTGCTTGGGCTAACTCCTATCCCAAACACAATGCAAATGAGATGGCATACGCAATGCGACTAACATACAACCTAGCATACGCAATGCTATGGAATGGCATACACAATGCTCGATGTAACATGGCATACACAATATTCTAGCATGCAACTCAGCATACACAATGCTATGGACTGAAATGGCATACACAATCCACGATGGACTTACACCAACATGAGTGGACCTCATCCATACTCACATCAGTGGCCACTAGATGAAAATGAGACAACCAAAATGCGTGCACACATGCACAAATACCAAGGACTGAACCTAAGGCATCAAATGCCACTCTACCAAAGCATGGCAAGGGATGAAAGATGGCATACAAACATGCAATTTCCAGCACTGAAATATGATGCACAATGGTCCCGAATCATGGAAATATGGCACCCAATGCATGAAAGAGGCCCCGAAACTCAAAACTAGGCAAATGCATTGAACTATAATCATGCAAAGCAAGCATTATTTGATCACGAAGTATAAAAAATAGAGCCAAGGCAGTCCCAAAATATGTGCAATATTAGTTCATAGCATGGCCAAAAAGTGCTAACATGAGGGGCTAAAACAACATGCAAACTAGGCTAGTAAGCATGGTTTACATGGCATGTACATGAAGCATAAGAGAGGTCACCAAACCAGCCAAAAATAGGAACATGATATGCTAAAATATGCCCAAATAACCACTGAAATGCATCCAATGCATGCAAAAATGATGAGCTCCTTTGGAGGGCCATGCAAGGGGTTACTCAACACATGTATCAAGGACCCTTAGCATAGCAAAACCAGCTCTGGAACTCAATTATGACAGCCCTAAAACTCACCAAAAAGGGCCTGAAATGGCTCCAGGAAGTATGTAATGAAAGGTCCCCTTGAAAGGCCTTAAGGAGGATTGCTCCACACATGCATGATAGACATAAAATACGGCCAAAAGGGCACTGGACAGAGCTAAGACAGACCTCAAAACTCACATAATAGGGCCTGAAATAAGACTTCAAAGCATGAAAAATGGGGGTCCTTTGGAAGGCCAATAAAGCTAGTAAAGAGAATGAGGGGGGAGAGGGTCACCCCTCTATGATTTTAAAGTTCAAAGACACATCTAAGCCATTGAAAATTGGCTGGATTTTAGTGGCTAAAAGGCCAAACCAAGGCCAATGCAAATGCTCACAGGCATAGCTCAAAACATGAGGAAATAAAGCATGAAAGGGGGTAGATGACCCCCAACAAGAAAATGACCTTAAAAAAATATGTTTATAAGCTCAAAATAAAACTCTTTTTAGTTCATGACAAATCTCGAAAATGCTCACAAGTAGGACTAAGATATGATGCAAAATAAGCCTACAAAGAGGGATAGAGCATACAAGGAGGTAGATAGCCTCAAACAGAAAAGTGTCCTTAATAAAACTTCAAGAGGAGATCAAAATAATAAACTTTTCAGTTTATGACAAAGTCCAAAAATGCTTGCAAATAAGGCTAATCAATGGAGAAAAATAATGCAAGAAAAGGGGAAAGAGAGACTCACCCTTGAAAAGCAGATTTCCAGCAACTTCTGGACCAAGATGGGAGTTCTTTAACCTCTGAAAATCAGCTCCAAGGTGCTTAGATGGATGGTGGAGGTGTTGTACTAAGGGTTGGTATGCAAATGGCCAAGACTATTAGGGTTTTTGGAGCTCAAGTGTAAAGATATAGGGAGAGAGAGGTGTATAAGCCTTCAAAATTGTTGAACCCTTGCAAATGAAGACAAGCCTCTCCTTTATAGAGGAGAGGCTCTAAAGCTTCTCTTGGAAGCTTCAAATATCCTCCATACACGTGTATGGAGGATGGTCCAAATGCCTCCCAGCTGGCACAACTGTGATGCATTCAGAGAGAGCAAAAAGTAAGAAGCAGGCCGACCAGTTCAAGTGGTCGGCCGGCCACTCCCCCTGGTCGGCCAACCAAGGGTCAAAAGGTTCAAGGAGAAATGCTGGCTGGCCACCCCAGAAAGGTGGCCTCCCAAACGAGTGCAACACAGCTGTATGGTGAAAAACCAAAAAATGTGACCCAAGAGAGAGAAAAACCAGCTTTTTAGCAAGGTTCAAAAGGGTCAAGAAGAATTACTGGTCGGCCTACCCATATTGGTGGCCTCCCAGATGAGCACAACACAATGGTGGTATGAAAAACCAGAAATTGTGGCTCAAAAGTGAGAAAAACCAGCTTTCTATTAGAAAAATTGGCTGGAGGAGAGAGAAAAAGAGAAAGCTAGTTTCCAAGGAGAAAAGGTGGCCTCACACCATACTACCACCTCCCTAGCAATGAAAATAGGGTCCCTACCAAAAATGGACCAAGACGGATGCAAAATGAAGGTTCGGGGGCCAAAACGCGCAGTCTGGGGCCCCGAAAACAGGCTGTGAGGCACTGGAAGTGGCGTATGACCACGAAGGTGGTCTCCTGGGCCACAGTGTCCCTCTAAAGAGAGGAAACAAGGTGTGTGCCAAAAATCAGAGCAAACGAAGGTAGGTAAGCGGTCCCGAACTGAGGCACACGACCGACGGCTCTGAAAACCGAAAACTGGGCTCCAAACGGGAAAAATGGCCTACGACCACGAAACGTAGCCTACGGCCACTGAGAGAAGGTCTACGAGACCTCTCCCTCCCATCAGGAAGAGAAAACAGAGAAAATAGGACCTGGTTCGCAAACCGAGGCAAAGCACAAAAGAGCCCCGAAGTCCGGAGGTAAGGCTCGCAACCAAGACTCCGCAACCTCAGAACGAGCATAATATGTAACGTCACCGAGCGCTCAGTTGGTGACGTCTGAGTCTTAAGGTCGGTCAAAAATGGGGTGTCTACACCAGCATTTTGTTGTGTTTTGCAGTCCGCTTAAGCGGGGTAATTTACGCTCGAGTGGGACCTTTTGTCTTACGCTCGAGCAGGTGTGGAGCGCCCAATCGAGCGTGACTTTCACCTATCCAGCACTTTTGACTATTTGGCAGTACGCTCGAGTGGGTAAGTCTACGCCCGAGCGAAAACCTTTGTCTGCATGTCCGCTCATGCAGAGTAACCTACGCTCGAGCGGGACTCCTGTTTTCTGAAAATTCTGAAAATACTTTTCAAGTGCATCTTTGCATCCTCATTCCATTCTAGGCATTCTTAGGTCTAGTTTAAGGCATCTTAATGAGGATATTGATGTAGAACCACACCAAGTCAAGATAGGGATTAAGTTACTATTTTCCCAACTGTGTAGCTTAGTGTGTGTTCACTCTGTAACTCTAGCTTATCTGTAGCTCAGAACTCTGTGAGTAACAATTGTGTAAAGATATGTTTAAATATGAATATCTTCTGAATGGTTAAACTGTACTGTTTCTGAATTGATACTGTTAACTGAATGAATGTATGTCCTCTATTCTGAACTGTATTGTAGCATCCATAGCAACTACTATTACTGTTACTGCTACTGCTACAGAGATCTCTGTCGGTTCTCATGTTGGAACCACTGCTGTTCACTGATATGATGGCCATCATTGACTGTTCGGTCGTTTAAGACTTACTGTTTACTGTATTGTTATGCTAAGGGATGTACCACATATGACTGTTATGACTGAATGACTGATACACTGAATCAATTGACTATTTTCAATACTGAAAGGACATTCATTCTTAACCTCTTTACGCATTATGTTATTCACTGGGCTTTAGCTCACTGCTCATATATATATGTAGGTGTACAGACACCGGACCGTTGCTAGAAGCGTCGGGGTAAACTCCAGTTTTGTCAAGCCAACCTATGTGCCTCACTGCGAGGTTCCGAGTCCATTCAAGCTAAGGCTATGGGGGTGTTTTAGTTTCCCCCTTTCTGTTCTGTTTTTATATAGACTGTATACACTGTTACTGTACTGCTTTAATAGGGATTAAGTCCCTGTCCTGAACGATTGTAAATGTTGTACATACTGTTTTGCTTTGCACTGATTGTATATATGTATGAAAAGTCTATTTGCATACAGATTGTCACAGCTCATTAGACACTATCTATTTACTGTTTTGGCTTCCGCCATGCCCCTGTACTCTGCATTACTGTTTTACTATTAAGCAGGCCTTCGGTAATCACGAATTACTGGCCAGTTACGGTGCTAAATCCATAGGGACGGGTTTGGGTCGTGACACTCCTGCAAATTCAAAATCATATCTTTGAGTTACCTTTGTCAAGATATTTTCTTAAATTTAGACCATAAAACAAATAATACTCATGAAATATTTCTTGTTCCATACCACATACGCTTCTCTCAAAATGCAATATTTATCATAATATCCAGTAACATAACTACAATAGCGATGACTCAAAGGAGAAGAAAAGGCAAAAGTGAACCTGCAAGAGAGTACAATCACATGCACACAGATAGCAAATATTTTAGTGGAAAAGTTACAAAATTTTCCATACCAAGAAGAAAATGAAACCAAAACTGACCACGACAAGTTCCCAAAGGAAGCATTATCAAATCTCAAACAAATATTTTTGAATGAGAAATTTCGAATCTTAAACATATATTTTTGAATGAGAAATCTCAGATCTGAAACATATGTTTTTGAATAAGAAATTTCAAATCTCAAACATATTTTTGAATGAGAAATCTCAAATCTGAAACATATGTTATTGAAAAAGAAATTTCAATAACATACATTGGTGCTTCAAACTTCAAATCTTACCTTCTTGAGGGGAAAAAAGAGATGATCTAGTCTCAATAACTGTAGCTAGGTTTAGATGTAGCGGTGTAGACGATATTGTCATCAGGGAATAAGAAGAACCCCCAAAACACAACAATCTAGGGCTTCCTTCACCGTTCGAACTCAAATCTCACAACATAGTCAAGCAAGAGGAGAGTTGATCCAAACCCTAGGAGAAGAATCGACAGAAGGAAGAGCTTGAGAGAGAGAGAGAGAGGATACGAAACTGAGATTGTAGACGGTGGCGTTCACCTTCGTAGATGATGTAGATGGTGGTGCCAGTGGAGCTTTGAAATCGTGACAGAGAACTTCGAAATCAAAATCACTCTGAGATTGGATCTAAGATGAATCACCGAGCTGAAGAAGGTTGAATCGTAATATTTGAGACCGAAGGGTTTAGAGATAGAGAGAGAGAGAGAGAGAGAGAGAGTGAATGAGAGATTTGAGGGATCAATAATGACGGTTTGAAGAAAGAGAGAGGTTCTGATTCTCACAAAGCTGTGAGAGAGAGAGTGTGGAGTGGGATAACATGGTGAGACATTTGAAGGCGTTTACAAACGACTTCTATTGGTAAACGGTACTGTTTTAATTAAATCAAAATGCGACGTTCATAAAATGTCGCTAAATATTAGAAAAAGTGACGTTTAAAAAATGCCGTTAAATCCCATTTTTTTGTAGTGTTTGTTTCTATAGAAATGGCTGATAATCACTTTTTGATTTCATCCCTGTGAATAGTTTGATAACAATGGATAATGGTGACTCCTTTTCTTTTTGCCTTTTTTTTTTTTAATGGAGAAATTTAGTCAAAATTCTTTCATTAAACCACTGTTAGTTTAAATGACAGTTCAATTTATTTTTCTTCATAAATCTCTAAAAGAGAAACAACATAATTGAGTAAGGATAAAGTAAAATATTATTTTTTTTCATTCTTGAACAATATTATCAGAGTAACATGTTATTGTGAACTAGAGTAACATATTATTGTCAAATAGAGTAACATGTTACTGTCAAATAGAATAACGTGTTACTGTTATTGTTTACATCAATTTCAACGGTAATAAATTTTTTTTAAAAAAATTATAGTAAATATTGTTCTTATTTGATAAATCTTGATAAGAGAATTTTAAAAATATTAATTTTATTAAAAACCGCTATCTATATCAAAAGTTATACTATTATTTTAAAGTTTAATATTTTGATAATAGTGATATTTGTTAAATTTTTCAAGAAAAATATTTTGCATTTATCCTTAATGCATTAAAATTTTATTATGAGAGGGTTTTGACCAAATCTCTTTTTTATAAATTAAGCTCAAATCTCTATATTATGATTTTAACTTCTAATTTTTATGACACGTGGACTCTATACAAACAAATATGGCTTGAATTGAAATTTGTATGATTTTTTTTCTCTCCATTATAATTAGGACCACATTTATTTATCATAATAATGTGAATTATTATCTTAGTTAATAAAAAGTTATGCATATGTAGCGATTGCACATTGGTGATTAAAAATAGAGCATTGATACTTAACACTAAAAATTAAATTCAATTTTCAAGTTCAATAATGTGACAATCAATTAGAATATTAAAAGTAGCACTCTTTCTCATATTTTCTTTTAATCATCAACCAATCATATTACTTACACATCATTGAGTCTAGAAAATAGGTCTAGAACGTGGATTTGTATATCATTTTCCTTAAGGATATGGTTCTATGTTAGGTTGAATTGAAATTTGTACCATTTTTCAAATTGATTATACTGTAATAATGTGAATTATTATCTTAGTTAAGAAAAAGTTATACATATATCGTAATTGCATATTTGCAATTAAGAATAATCTAGAAGGGTTATGAGTTAAGTTTGATTGAAATTTTGTATCATTTTTCCAATTGATTATATAGTTTCAATCACATTTGTGCAATAATGTGAATTATTATCTTAATTAAAAATAATATTAAAAAAATTGTGGTACATATGTAGCAATTACATATTTGCAATTATGAACCATGTAGGGGGTATTTGTCAAAATTAATGCAAGATCCAAAGTTAGGAACATTATTGTTTAATGAAAGATTTGTAGTGAGTACATAAATAAGAGATCAAGGGTATTGGGAAGATATACTAAAATAGCTAAAATGTCCAAAAAAAAATGTTATTAAAAAGTTTACCTTTTTAAAAAAATTATCCCGTATTTTTGTAAAAAATTAACTAACTAAAAATTCAGTAGTTCGAGAGTACGGCCACATGGTCACTACAAAAAATAAAGGTTTTAGAAATCAAAATTTAGAGACAAAATTATTTTTTAGGGACTAAATATTTTTGTTGCGAAAAGTGTTATTATTATAATTTTAGCAACAAAATTTGAATATTAGTAATGAATTATTATCCTATTAAGACCAAATTTTTGTCTTAAAAAATAAATCATTTTGAGACTAAATTATTTTGTTCATAAAAGTCTGTTTATTAGTGACATTTTCAAAATTTTGTCACTAAAAGCCTTATTTTTTACTTTTTGGGATGTCCCTTTGGCGATTACCCTCATGACGATGGAAATTAGTCCTTAAATTTTTTTACAAGAAAATTTTCACTTTTAGAGACCAAAATATTTAATTTCTAAAACTCTTATATGTTGTAATGGGTGTTCCATAATTGTATGATTAGTAGAGAATGTGAAGTATTGATTATTTGTGTTAGGTGATTGAGGAATATGATGGGGGGCATAATAAATGGTGATTAGTAAGGGAGTATGACCACCTAGTATTTCAGGACTATTGTATAATTTTTTTTTAAAAATAGTTAGTTCCCAAAACATTCCCAAATACACTTAAAATTAGGCAAAATTATTGGAATTATCATTTTTCCCTGTGGACGGTGTCGTTTGGGTGGATTTGCTTTGTTGAACTCATGTTGGTGGGCTTACACAAAGTCTCTTATAGCGATTCTAGTTTTGACCCGATCTTTGCTATATTTCGGACTCGGGTCTTGTGGTTTAATATTGTTATTGCTGTCTTTTCCTCTTTTTCCTCTTTGAATTTGAGTTTGGAATGTCTTGGGCGTGTTTAAAACAGGTCGGTTGCTAGTTGGTCTTGAATGTTGTTGCCTAGAATTTTAGTCTTCCGCTCCAGCGGGGTTTGCAAACACTCAGTACTTTGCACGTCTACAAAATACTGGAGCGGCGTTTTCTAAGCTTGAGCGGGTGGGCGATCGAGCAGATTTTCTTGCGCGTGAGCAGTTTGTCTGTTGTCTGCCAAAATACTAGAAGTGTGCATTCTACGCTCCAGCAGGCCTTTTTGCGCTCGAACGGAACAAAACTTTGAGTCTGACGCTCGTGCATTAACTCGCTCGCTCGAGCAGACTGTTCGTATATCAAATCGCGAAAGTGATGTTTTACATCACTTTTTCATTTCTTTCTCTCTAAAACTTTCCAAAAACCTAGATTTGAGCCCTCTCTCTCTCTCTAAAATACACTCTCTCTCTCTCTCTACATTTTGGTCTAGATCTAGTGATCTCACCACCCTACTCCCTTTGATAAAAAATTAGAGCATCTCGTGGGCTTCCATTTGATCGGAATAAAGTCAAGTTTGGGCGTCTTTGAAGTTTTTCCACTTCTCCTTTGAGCTTCTACACTTTAAGGTAGGGATATTCTACACTTTGTTATGATCTTTAACCTATTTATTTGTTATTATGTATAAATGGTGAGATTTGAGAGTATTTTGAGTAAACTTGGGGTTTGGATTCAAATTGAAAGAGGGGTTTCCATGTTGGGCTACATAAATGACTATGGGGTTTTGGATATGAGATTATCTTGTATTAGAATAGTGGATTTTGGCCTTTGGGTTAATATTTGAAAAAGGGAGAAATTTGCCCTAATATGTGTTAAATAATTATTTTGTATAAATAATGAAATTGGTGTGAGAAATGTGAAATTGGGAAAAGGTATAAATGAGTGGTATTGTTAGATTTGTTTAATCACTCACTTATGGAAATTTGATGAATTATTTGTTAAAAAGATTGTATATCTGTTTAGAAATATCTGTATTGGGTTATCGATGAAGGATAGCTATGTTTGTTGTAAAAATTGCATGAGGATTAGGTGAATTGAAACTAACCATTTAAATTGTGTCATTGAATATGACGTATGATTAAGGCATTGAATATGTGTTGTGGATAGTCATTGAATATGACGATGCTTTAAATACATTGTATATGTATAACGTTTTGGGAGGAAAAATGGGATGTACTCTATTGTTTAGAAGGAGATAGGGAATGGACTCAATTGAAAATTAAGTTGGCCGGAGTGTCCAGGGTCAAAGTCTCGAAATCTTATGTATACATAGGCGTCGATCTCGCGGACGAAATTTTCGTAAAATGACAAGGTTGAAATGCTTGTATAATAGTTATGTTGATTAAGAACCACTGAGTTGTAGTCTCGGTTGGGTATTTGGAAAATTATACACTTGGTATATGACTTGAATGAAATGAATTAACTTGAAATAAATAAATGGAAACGGATTGAGATGTGGTTATCAATACTGAATGATCATGGGAAGAATGTAAATTGGTCATAAGTATTGAAAGTTTATCTGACACTTATATCTTAGTTAAATCTCATATATTGTGTTAAACTGTTTCTACTGGGCTTTGGCTCACCCTACTTGGAAAATCATTTTTAAGTACCAGTAACATGCTTCCTTTAAGGCCGTAGTTTGGGAGGACTTAGGAGCTAGAGGCCCTATTTTTGTTATTTTGTGTTTAAATGTTTATTTAAGCCGAGAGCCTTATATGTATGGAGCTTATGACTCCCTTTTGTTGTAACCAAAAAATACATTGGAAAGATGTAAGTCCGTAGGGCATTTATTTTGTTATTATTAATTAGTGTTACATGCTATAGATTCAGGATGAGCATTTATAAATGTATAATGCATGTAATATCTTTTGTAATAGGAACTATGATGAATGAAAGCATGCCAATTCTATTATACTCATTTCTCGTATGTGTTGGATTATTTGTATTATTTTGACGGCGTGACATCTCCCAATGGAATAGAACAATCTGTAAGTAAATCTTGATAGAGTTAAATTCAAATCCATGCGACTAATGAACCCGCAACATAGTATGTGAGAGTAGCTTGGATTAGAGATGGTGTCAGAGAGTAATAGATTAGAATTAAGATAAAATGCATGTAATATATTTTGAAATTGTTGATGATAGATCAGATTCGAAGAGAATTTAGACCAGTCCTGTTGTTTAATTAAACATGTGTGAAGATTCTTACATAAAAAATAAGTAAAAAATTAAAAATTGATCTTAATATATATTGGATTGACTTAACACTTATCAAACTTGTATTTTTTAATTAACTGTGAAATTCAAATAATATGTGTTGAGAGCATATGTGGCCTATGGACTTTCTTTCCTACATATTAATTCAGTGTTGCTCATTCGAGGACTCCCAGGAGTCCCAACAACTTCCTTTACCCTTGTAAATATATTTTTAAGTCTATTGTCATGGCTTTCTTGTTAGGGCAAAGATTATAAAATAAAATAAATTAATAAATCGCAAATATTTTTTTTTCAAAAATAAGTCCCATTAAACACCACATACTATTTATCATTTGGACGTCTCAAATCTATTTAAATTATAGAACAATGGCTGAAATGTATTTTTCAAAAAAATGTCCTACATGTACATTTTTTATTTTTCTACTTCTCTCTTTTACTTTTTCCTTTTCTTACCCAACATCTCTCATGATCTCATGAATGATCACATGATCCCACATTTCTCCTTTTTATTTTATTTTATTTTTGTTTCCCCTCCCCCCTACCCCCCCTTTTTATTTTCCTCCCTATTGTTTTTTTTTTTTAGTTTCTTCCTTTTTTTTCACTTATTTTTATTAATACTATGCCTTCAGGCATGGGTATATACTAGTGTAGTCATATTTTTGTCCGAATTCCTTCTCAAATCCATAAAACAAACAGTCTTAAGACATATGCATTTAAGACATAGTAACAGAGTTTAGTCTTATATAGTTGAATTTATGATAAATTGAAGATATTCAATATGTTTTCTTAAAATTAATTAACCAATAATTTTAGCATTTCTGTAAAAAAAACATTTTTTTTAAAATTTTTTTCTTTCTTTTCTCGATCACGTTATGGCAGGAATGGATTGTGACTCTTTGTAATAACAACACTCCTTGAGTTTTATATTAGTTCTTCATCACGTTATCAATTTGATATCAGTTCTTGATCATGTTATGTGTCTGTTTGATTTAAATTTTTTAAAATTATTTTTAAATAAGTTTTTATTTATTTTTAATACATTCTTTTATATTTTAATTAATTTATATATTTTGTAAGTGTACCTAATCATGATGCATCTAAAAAGTAAAACAAATTGGCTAAAATATTTTTTAGAAAATTACTAAAAATAAGCAAAAGTTCCAACAAAAATCTGTGTCCACTCTTGTTTGGGTTTCTATTTGTTTTTAGTGAATTTTTTTTATATTTTAATTATTATTTTTACTTTTAATTTTTTTATATTGTAATTATTATTTTTTTCTTTTCAAAAGTATCTAACTTTGATATATAATTTTTTTTTAAATGACTACAATATTAAAAATACATAAATAAAAACAAACAAAAATCTATCTAAAAATAATTTCTAAAAATATAAACCAGACAAAGCAATTTCGGACATGTTCATTTCCTATCATAGATGGCCCGTATATGGTAGAAAGGAATATACGCATTTATGGTATATAATACAAACAAATATGTGTTAGGTTAAATTGAAGTTTCTATCATTTTTAACTTTTTCTAACCTTGAAAAGGCCTAATATGGTAGATAAGAATATATGCATTTATGGTATATAATACAAACAAATATGTGTTAGGTTAAATTGAGGTTTCTATCATTTTAAACTTTTTCTAACCTTGAAAAGTCGTTTAAAATTCTGTCAAACACCATCAAAATTGTGGTTGTAAATAGGGGTGTGCGCGGTGCGGTTCTGACGGTTTGAAAGTAAAATTATAAATCGAATGGCGGGTTAGCGGATTAGTGGATTAACAAATTGCAGGTTAGGCGTTTTTAGCGAATTGACGGATTGAAAAATATTTTAACTAATTATCATACATTTGTATAATATATAACACGAATTTGTATAATATTTTTTAGATATATAACAAAAAGTAATTTTACATAATATGTTTTATATATATAACCACTAATTTGTAATAAATTTCATATCTTAAATCTCTCTCACACTTATTTTTACATTGATATTTCATTTGAAGTTAAAAAATATATATGTATTAACTATAGCAGAGTGGAGCGGAGCGGTTCGGTTCGGTTCGGTTCGGTTGGCGGATTATAAATTTTAAAGTTTAAATCGTGGTTAGTGGTTAGAGTGATACGGATTGATGTGGATCAATGCACTTTTAGCAGATTGAGCGATTTTTTGCGCAGTCTTAGTTGTGGATGTAGAAAGTGACTTCTTTCTAGTCAATTTTACTAACTACACCATCTAGCTGCTTTTCTATGGATCCAATCTTAGTTTAACTTTACTTACCACAATCATTATTATTATTATTATTATTTTTTTTTTTTCGGGTCATATAAGAGATATGTATTTTGTTTGTATTTTTAAATAAAAAAATGAATAATTGTTGAAGATTTTTTTAAGTGAGATTGACGATTGAACAATGTGTAATTTGTTTGTTATGACTATTTTTTATTGAATTTAATTGAATAATTGTATTTTTATTTGTTGTTAGCTTAACTTTATTTTGATTTGTTTTGGTAATATGTAGTTTATATTTTGTTTGTTGATACTCTATTTAAATGTGATATAATTTTACTTTGATTTCCTATAATAATAAGTCATTTGTCTTTTATTTACTAATGTTTTTTTTAAATTAACAATAAAATATTACTTTGTTAACATTATTATTTTATTGTTTTAATAAAAAATTTTATTTAATAATTTTAATTTTTTTTAGTGACTAGATGTCCGGGTCAACTTGCTATGTTATTCTAATGACATGTGTTGGGCTTTTCAAAAATTATGATTAAATTTTGACCATATCTTCTGTTATTACATTGTTTATTTCTCTTTACTCATAAAAATAAAAACCCCCGATTGGAACAAGGGATTTTTACGGGCTAGTCTTATTTTCCAAGGTTATTACCCAAGAGGTCCTTAATGGAGACTCTTTTACCAATAGGCCCTAAACATTTTTGTTTATTCTATTTTTGCCCTCATGTTTTTATACTCCGATTTGAAGATGAAAAATGAAAACAAAAAAAAAATCCACTGGTTTTGATGAACCCATCTTGTGCTTCTACTTGGATCAATAACAGAACCAAGAACACCACCGGACTCCAATGCTCTCTCTCTCTCTCTCTCTACATTTGTTTAAATGTAGAGAATCAATAAAATGTTTTAACAAATTGGACGTGTCTCTTTCTTTCAATAGAGGAAGAAAGAAAGCTTACATATATGAAAGAGAACCTGCTGACCATCGTCGCCTCCACTGTTGGCATCTTCTTCCACTTTCACCATTGCTTCCACCTCCATCGACGTCTTCACCTTTACCGCCACCGACGTTTTCGCCTCCACCTCCACCATCGTTGCCGACCACTGCTGCATCCACCTCCATAGTCGTCGTCGCCTTCACCTCTAGATCTAGGATCTAGGTTGTCGCCGAATCTTCTCTCTCTCTCTTTCTCTCTCTCTCTCTCTCTCTGTGTATATTGAGGAATATCCCAGCGATAAATCTGTTTAAACCAATGATAAACTAGTGATAAATTTGTTTAAACTAGTGATAAATTTATCATTGTTGAATTTTGGTAAATTTGTTTTTGTGAATTATTGAGTGTGTATGTATGTGAGTATGAAATTTATCACTGATAGCATTTTATCAGTGATAAATTTATCACTGCTAAATTATTGTGAATTTGTTTTTGTGAATTAGTAAGTGTGTGGATGTGTTTTTGTGAATTAGTATGTTGTGAAATTGTTGATGATAGATCATACTCTTGTTTCAAGGTCAATCTATTCACTCATCTAGATAATATTTTTCCTTGTTCACTAATAAATCGACTAATTAAACTCATGTTTCTATAATCAATTCGATCCCCCGATTGGATCGGGGGAAGGGAATTTAGACTAGTCTTGATGTTTGATTCACACATGAGGGGCAAATTATTGAAACAGGTGTGAAGATTCTTACAGAAAAAATAAGTAAAAAATAATAAATTGATCTTAATATATATTGGATTGACTTATCACTTATTAACTTGAATTTTTTAATATTGTGAAATTCAAATAATATATGTTGAGAGCATATGTGAACTATGGATTTTTTTTCCTGCATATTGATTCAGTGTTATTCTAGGACTCCCACGAGTCCCAACAAATTTCTTTACCATTGTAACTATATTTTTAAGTCTATTGTCATGGCTTTCTTGTTAGGGCAAAGATTATAAAATAAAATAAATTAATAAATCTGAAATATTTTTTTTCCACAAATAAGTCCCATTAAACACCACATACATATCTATCATGCATATATCACGGTAGAAAGTATTGCTCAGTCTAACCCACTGTGCAAGTCACTCGAAGACAATGACAAAATTGCATTTTTTGAGAAAAAGAGGCCTTTGAATATTAGGTCACAAATTAATGTAGTTATAACGTTGTAAGAGCAAAGATTTTTCTTTAGTTCAAGGAAAATATCTGATGTTTTTGTTCTGATACTGTAAAACTGTATTAACTATCCTCGCAATAAACTCAATTTTTTGATACAATAGCCGCTTAAGATTTTTTTAAGTCTTAAATTGAACATCACAATGAGGCCTTAGGTCTCAAGCAAGGCCTTCGATAATTGAGGCATTTGGCAAGAATGATTTTTTGCGCGAGTCTTAAGCAAACTATTGAAAAGCCTAAACTGTTGAGCCAACCCTATTATATGTTTTAATGGTGACGTAATTTGCATAGTATTAACATGATTGGATCCATATTGCTTCTCAATAGTAAATGTTATTCCCATAAAGCATATCATTTAAATTCATTTATAGGACAAATGGATGTCAAACTATTTTTATTCTCATTTGCAAATCTCACAATAATATTCAATGGATATTGGAGTAGTAGTAATAGTACTTTATTCAATAAATAGATCAGTTGAACAGACCATACATTTGCCATTGTTACAAATCAGAAGACGCTAACATGGCCGATAATTATTTGAATTTGCTACACTTAATTGTGAGCTAGTTATCAAGTGCTTTCTTCAGCAGCTCTCTGAACTGCTGGTGAATAAAAGGAGCGAGATCGTCCTTAATTTGATTAAAATATTTTGACTCTGGGCATTCACACACTGCCGGACATTGGCACTGGAACTCTGCTGGATATTGCTTGTAATTTCCTTCACTCGGTCGCTGATCACCTTCATACACAACAAAACAGAGAAATTTCACATTTTCATGATCATTATATATGCTGTCTAAGTATGGACAGAACTATGAGAAGATTATAGGGGTCATGGCCTTATGTTTCTGTGAAAATTATTGGTTGCTATAGAATTTTAAATATATATATATATATATATATATATCATTTTATACATAAAATGACCCTCTAATATAAAAAACATATATATATGTCATTCTTTTGCAATCTTGAATTCTCTTCGTATTTTACACCAAAAAAAAACTTTTTCATCTTTTTAGAAATTGTTTCTATAGTATTTAAATTTTTTTTTATGTATATATAATTTATATATACATCATATTATACATACGGTATATTTTGTATATATGGTGAAAAAAATTATTTTTCTTTTAACCCCTCCGATAATGAAATCTTGGTTTCATGTCTCTGTGTCTAAGGAATCTGAGGTCTGGAATTCAAATAAGGTCTAAGGAATCTGCAAGCGTTATTATTATACCTTCCTTGTTACCAAGTGTACCATTCTCTACGCTTGCCTCCTGATTGCCTGCCCCAAAATAATAATAAAAAAATCAAAAACAATTTTTGATTCAGTAGTTAATTTTTTCCTTCAATCTCAACCGAACCGAACCCATTATAGTCCTCTTACCAGGACTGGTGGAGGTAGTGAGGGAGCCCTCCTTATGTTCCATTGTGGTAGTGGTAGTGGTAAAAGTAAGATGAACTTCATCGAAGCCAGCCTCGGCATCACCTGCACAAAATCAAAGCAAATTACAGTACTCGAGAGACACAGCTGGCAGTAGTTACTAATTTTTCAGAGTATCCGTAAAGAATGTGAAAAATTATTGAAAGTATGCTTGAGCCCTTACCATGAACGCAGAGTATGTCATCGGATTGTGCAGTGGTTGACCGATAAGAAGAAGCCAACAGGAGGAGTAGGAGAAGAAGATGGACGAAGAGTGAATTGGAGCCAGTTGGAGCCTTATATTCCATTTTTACTCTTCTAGTTTTTCCTCCCTCAAACAAGGTCAGTGTAGGTTTGTAAGAAAGAAAAGTTGCGTATTGGCTGTTTGGGATTTTTTTTTTTTTATAAACAAGTCACTTCTAGTTAAATTCCCTTTTTTTTTTTTTTAAGTTAATTTTTTTTACTCTTCTTAGAAATTTTTTTTTTTATACTTTTTAGATATACTTAATATAAATACAAAAAGTATAATATTTGTGAATTTTTTTTAAAAAAAAATCACTAAATACCAAAAATATTTTTTTAAAAAAATACAAAAATTCAACACATTTTCGTATTCTTGTATATTTATTAATTTTTTAAAATATTATTTTAATAAATATTTTACTTTTTTAGCTACATTTAGGCTATGTGCATCTAAAATGTAAAAAATTTACTTAAAATATTAAAAAAATTCACTAAAAATAAAAAAAATAAAAAAAACTTAATTTTCAGAAAATTGAATTATGAAAATTGGAACCAAACCTAGATGAATCTAAAAAATATTAGTGATTTTTTTTTTTTAATTCATCTTGTTTAGACGAATCTAAAAAAAAAAAAAAAAAAAAAAAAAATTTTTAAGTTTTTAAAAAAAAAAACCCAAAAAAAACCAAAAAAATAACCTTTTTTGGGTTTTTTTTTTTCTGGACTTTTTTAGAACTTTATAAAAAAAAAAAAAAGTGTTCGGTTAGGTGTTCCAAACACATATTCACCCATTGATTTCAGTGTGGTGTTTGTTTTGAACTTTCAAATTATAATTTCACACCCACTTTTGAAAACTGCTTTTGAGGCGAAAAAATTTGGTTAACTCGGACGTCCGGTCGGTTCACCAGAACATTTTTTTTTCGCACATGTTATTTTTATATTGTAAATAAAATATATTTTCAAAATTTTTTTAATTTTTATATGAGCTTTGAGTAGAATTTTTAGTTGTGTGTTTAGTTATAAATTGTAAGTTTTTGAATCAAATAACTTTTCTAATTTCAAAAACTCAAAACTCCTTCCAAAACTCAATTCAAACTAATATGTGTTTGGGAGGGGAAGGATTGGTTTATTCTTTCTTCCATATTTCGGATCTTAGCTCCATGGAACAATACGATACTGCTGAAACATGGAAGAATTGAAATCTTAGATCAAAACACTACATATGGATGGTATGAATTGCCTAAACAAGAATTCTTGAACAGCAAACAACCAATTTAGATATTCACGACCAAGAAGTATCGGATTCTCTTTCGGATAGGCTCTAAAAGGAGAAGGAAGGCTGGAATGCCAACAGGCATCTATTACTGAATTCACCCCACCCAAAAGTACCCATTTGGGGAACGTCCAATGCCAAAGTCACTGAATGGGCAAGTCGCCAATCCCTAAAATGGACTATGTAATGTACTTTATATGCTGGGTTATGAGTAGTCATTTTACCAGAGGTTTCTAATCTACCATTGTATGATTCCTATTGAAGCATATACTCGGGGTGGGTGCAGGGTAGACAGTTTTAAAGAAAACTCCCCATTCATTAGATAGAGAAGATCACCAAGATTTCGTGATCTGCTGCTGAACTTATTCCAATTCCAAGAGCTCGGACAAATCGGTATTGACACCAAGGTAACATTTCATCTTACCAAAGAAACCATATAACAGTGTAGCTACTTATTGGCTACTAAGGCAACATTCTAGTTAATGGTCCTTTCAAACCATAAGTTAAGGCAGTTTAAGCAACACCAGACCATCTGTTAAGCCAGCTAAAAATTAGGACATTATATTTGTGCAAAATCCTTCCAAGTAAATTATATATCAGGCGAGCTAGCTTCAGGAATAAAATATTTATGGAAACAGACCATCGCACTCAATAGTCTGTTAAGAAGAAATGTCACAACAGAATATCTTGAGTGTGTAACAACAATTAATTCAACTCATACAGGCGAGTAGTTTCAAGTATAGAAATAAGAACTCGCAAGCATTTCACTTAAGCCTTCCTTGGAAAATCCACGGTAACCAAAAGGAATCCCAACAATCTTTTTCACACCATATATTTCTAGAGTGATGACAATCTGCACCCATTACCAAACAAAAATGAAAGATGACAATCTGCAAGTAAAGAAACAGAATTCCTACATTAACACTAAGTTCAAAAAGGAATCCTTTAGAGTTGCAAATTATCTACTACACATCATGGGAAAGTTGGACACCAATCTAACAGAAAAGCCTTACCAAGCAATACATCTGTGCAAGCTAAAGAGTGCATTTCACAAATAAATAGTTAAAAATTCAATTGCAATGCTACAATGGTTCCACAGAGTATTAGATGTTGAATATGATGACTCTCTTAAAAGACAACTCAGGTATGATGTGGATAGAACTTTTAAGCAAAAGAGACATCCATATAATATGACCTGTCTGATGACATCATTAAGACCAGGGCAAAGTCCACCGTTTCATTGATACATTTTTTCATGTAGATTGTTTTAGAGAGTCATACAAGGAATCTGTTTATCCAGTGCCTTCAAGTGAGAGATTTGACTTTGATGGTGTCGGTAGTTCGATTATCAAACCTCTTATAACGAAGAAACAGCCCAGGCGGAACAAGAAGAAGAGGATACCTTCTAAGGGTGAGAATGTGAAGCAGATCAAGTATGAGAGGTGCTTGAAATATGGGAATCACAATAAGAAGACGTGCAAAGCTGCTATTTGAGGCCACAATCTATTCTTTTGGATTTGTATTTGAATTTGAGGAATTATGATAATAAAAAATGTAATACTTGGTATTATGGAAGTAATGAATAAAGTTGGTTGAATTGTTTTTTGTTTTTTGATGTGTTCTTTAGTTATTGAAGTTGTTTTGTAACAGTCTTGTTTTGTTTTTTTATTTTTATGGAATGCTGAGAAGGTTATTGAAAATTTCTTATTGAAACTGTATAATATTGAAATGCAGTTTTACTACATGATTCATTTATTTCATATTTCATAGTGATAAAACTGTAAAATTTTACAATTTTAAGAATTATTAGAAACAACCTGATGAAACTGCATAATTTTGCAGTTTTAAGAATTATTAGAAACAACCTGATGAAATTGCATAATTTTGCAGTTTTAAGAATTATTAGAAACAACCTAATGAAACTGTATAATTTTGCAGTTTCAAGAATTATTAGAAACAAGCTTTACTGTATAAAAATATATGCAACCACAAACAAGTACACAAACAATCAGAAGAATAACCACAATAATAATAACAAGAAGAAGAGCAATAACAACATCAATGACAACAATCATTTTCACCATAATAACTAGAAGAAGATCATTCCCATAACTATATAAAGTACTTGTCACATGTTAAAAAAAAAAAAAAAGTACAAAGATATGTTCACTTGCATATTTGTATTGTCAAGAAGTTTGTTCATTGTTTCTATGATTTGGTATGTTTTGTCAACATTTGGAAGTGCTCGAGTTTCCAAGATCGGTTCTCATCATTGAGGAATTGATTGATGATTTATGCTCGAAATTTGACCCACTCAGTTAGTCGAAGTGATTTCTGCACAGGTTGCCAGTTGATATATTGGTTGATAACATTGCAGACGGCGATTGCACAATCATTCCTGCAAAGTTTTAGATGAAGTTAATTAGTTAGGTAAAACTACAAAATTTAGCATATTGGAAGATTAGTTTATTGATTTTGTATCTTACGAGTGTGGGGTTTGTTGTGGGCATTCCTCAATTGATGCAATTACTGCCTCGCACGCTTGAGATGATAACATGTTTCCTTGATTGCTGAGTAATGCTTTATTCCATCTCAGTTGATGTTGTTGCTACAAAATAGTTAGTGGGTGTTTTTGTTAGTTATAGTGATGAGTTGAGATGTTTTTAAAGGAATGGAAAGTAGGAAATTTTATTTAACTTACAATTTCCTTTGCAATTTCAAAGTGCTTGTTGTGGTAATCTTTTGCTGGTCTCAAAAAGTCATAGTGTCTCCATATCCCATCAGCATTGTCAAAGACCACAATTGCCCAATGATTGTCGTGGTTGATTGGGAAATGGATATATCTATTTTTCATTGCTTCTGGAAAATGGTTGTCCATCATTTTTTATCTTAATGCTTGATCTTGGTTTTGTAGTGGAGTTTGTAAGTTATATATATGTTTGAAATATGTTATAAAACTGTGGTAAGACATATTAAGAAAGTAGAAAATTTTGCAGTTTGAATAATATTGAAAGGTATGTTAAGTTTTGCTTACATTGATGAGTGTTGAGAAAACGTAAGATCTTCCCGCATATGAATTTCTTGCAAAGGCTAGATCATTCTTCTTAAATTCTTCAATGGTTGGTTGGAGTGCCAATTTCTTTTCTGAGAAGGCATCAATGACTTGAAACATGTTATATATGAGAATATGTTAGGTTTGTGGAATAGGTTATTGAATATGTGTAAAATTGTGCAGTTGGAAACGTACATTCTCATATAAGGGTTCCCTGTTGGTCAATCTGCATATATCTGAAAAGTATACGCAATTTTCATTTTCGCTGCCAGACCAGACACAAGCACTTGATTGTGTGTTGTTGATGAGTTGAATTTGGTCTTGGTCTTTTTTGGATAGGCTATGCCAAACCTTGTTAGTTTTGTGGCATGAAATGACGAGTGGCTTGTTTTGGATTGATTCTTCCTTGAAATCATCATCACTTTCCAATACTTGAAGTTGTGTCTTCTCTTGATTGACATCCTCTTTTGGGTTGGTTTCAGCAGTAACTGCTTTCTATTGGCCAATATCTTCTTGCATCTTTTCTTTCTGCTGTTGTTTTGCTTCATGAGCATCCTCTTTTTGCTCGGGTTCAGTAGAAGGTTCTGTCTCTGCTTCGATTTCTTCTTTTTGAAGACTTATTTGTAGAGAATTTTTCTCAAAATTTTTTGAGAAACACAAACCAAACAAGGCGTTTGCCTCGAAACTATCTCATTCATGTGCATAATTGTCACGATTCCCTCTGGATTCACCACTCTCTCATTCACATGAACCTTCTCCTCCTTCTTCAATATTAACTAGTACCAGTACAATCTTCCCTCTAATTTCTCAGATTTGACAGCGTAGCACCATCAAATCTGTTTTTTCTGTCAAGGTTCGGCATCGCCGGAACATGGACGGCGTTGGTGATGGAACGATCAAGTTGGGGACTCTCAGCACCAGACCCGATCGCCGTTTCAATTTGGACCCGCCCGAAGTCTCTGTTTTGTCTCCTGTCACTCGTTAGAAAGCCGCCGTCACTAAACATTTCATCGAGAATCACTACAAGAACTACCTCCAAGGGTTACAGGATCGTAAAGAAAGGTCTAATTCACTTCTCTCTCTCTCTCTCTATATATATATATATGTATAAGTGTTTGTTGTGTTGTTGATGTTTATGGAGATGTGTTTGTTTGGATTAGGCGGCGAGAAATGCAGAGGAAAGCGCAAGAAGCGAAGGTGTCGAGTGAAGAAGAAGAGGAGATGATGAGGGAATTGGAACACAAAGAGACGGAGTTGATGAGATTGCAGAGGCACAAAATGGGAATTGATGACTTTGAGCAATTGATTGC
The DNA here is from genome assembly GCF_004153795.1 of Camellia sinensis. Lineage (NCBI taxonomy): Eukaryota > Viridiplantae > Streptophyta > Magnoliopsida > Ericales > Theaceae > Camellia > Camellia sinensis. Next base: position 676,797 of record NW_021024555.1, read on the forward strand.
GATTGGTAAAGGTGCGTTTGTTGAGGTATGTATTTATGTACCTTTACATCATCATTGTAGTCAATGGTGAATTGCATTTTGTTGAATTGTCATGAAGTATAATGCAATGCTTAATGAAATTTAATAGTAGCCTCACTAATTATATGTTTTCTATTTTTCACATGATTTTTGATTAATTATGTTCTTAGTGGATGTGATGATTCAGAATTTTACCTACTCTTCATAGTCGAGGTGGCACAAGCTGCCTCGTACACCTAAGTTGTCAATATATATACATATATATATATATACATTCTCGAATGGCAATTTGTTAGACATGAGTTTAATTTGTTTGCCTGAACGTAACACTAGCAATGAAGTTTCTGAAATCAGAGCATTTGGTTTAATTCCTCAAAAAATGACTCGAGCATTTATTGGAATTTTTATGTCTTTTATTTTTCCTTAAGAAAGTATTTTTGTTAGTCCCTCGTTTTCAATATTTATCTAAGAACTCAATTTGGGGCATGTTCACCCTGTTCACATCTGAAGCTCCTTGATTTAGTTTTAGACTTTAGTATTGACTGAATCACTATCTCGTTGTTATTTCTTGATTTGAACAATGGTTTGCTTTGCTTGTGGACTTTACTTGAGTTTTTCTTTCTTTGTTGTTCTTTTTCTTGCTCTCAATTTGAACAATGATTTGCTTTCTCTCCTATTGATTAAGTGAAGGTGGTTACGGTCGCATCTTTTATAGGTGATTTGCCTTATGATCCGACTAAGTAATGCAGGTTTGGCTATGCCGTGCCAAAAGTACAGGAGAGATTTTTGCAATGAAGAAATTGAAGAAATCAGATATGCTTAGCCGTGGACAGGTGACAACTTGCAATTAAAGCAAAATTAACTTTCCCTTGTAGTATTATTGAAGCCTTTTTTAGTATCTTTGTTCAGGCTTTATGTCTTCCATTATATTTTTAAAGATTGAGATTGGTTACTATAAAGAACATGACAAAATATGAGAGAGCTAGAGAGAGAGAGAAATACACATTTGTGTATAGTTAAAAAGGTCATAACATCTTGGTATAACTTAGGAGAGGTGAATATCCATGCTAACTGCCCAATTCACATATGCTTTCATTTTCATTTCAGCAATATAAATTATCCAGGATTTCTGCCTTTTTTTTTCCTTCTTTTTCCCATCCCCTGAATGTCACTTTCGAGACAACCAAATAACAAGAAAATAAACTGGATATTTGTTCAAAGATATTCAAATGCATTATAGAAAGCAATTCTCGTGGTTTTTACCCATTTCTTTGAAAGAAAAAGAAAAAATAAAATGAATAGAATTTTCAATTGTTTGTAAAAAATATTGTCTCTGAGCAATCTTGTTAATGTTTCTTTTCCTTTCTTTGCTTTTTGCTTTTCGTTTTTCGTTTTGTTTTGTTGTGTTTTTTTTTTTTTTCTTCCTCAGTTTTAACTCAATGAGTATATTGGTAGAAGGATGAGTTCACATGACACTAATAGTTAATACTTAAAAGGTTATTCTGCTTCATCTTGTACCATGGCTTAGGAAGGTGTTATTCTTTATTATGTGAAAATACCCATTTCTGAGTCTGTTATTGAACTTTTGTTTATGCACTCAGAATTGAGTTATGCTGATATTTTCTGAAAGTTGATCTGAATTATGAAGTCAACTGTGCTATTTTCGTGCATCACAATTTGTAATTAAACTTTTTACTACATTTAGGTTGAGCATGTTCGATCAGAGAGGAATTTGCTAGCGGAGGTTGATAGCCGGTGCATCGCGAAACTCTTCTATTCTTTCCAAGATTCTTATTTTTTATACCTTATCATGGAGTACCTACCTGGTGGTGATATTATGACGTTACTGATGAGAGAGGATGTTCTTTCTGAAGATGTCGCACGATTTTATATAGCAGAAAGTGTTCTAGCTATTCATTCAATTCACCACCACAACTATGTGCAAATGTATTGTAGTATTGCAATGGGTTTTGTTTTTTTGCATCTTTATTTTTTTTACCCAAACCATTCAAGTGAAATTCTATCTACTTTTTCCCTAAAAAGAGTGTCAAATTACTTTAGTGTCTATAAAGTTTTTTAGTAATGCTTGATTTAGTAATTCGTGTCTTTAGAGTGCATCATTGAATGTAATTATGCAAATTTCAATTACATATTGTTATTTATCAAACCTATTGCAAGCACCAAGAAAAACCACTTAGAAAAACCAGTAAATCTCTTAGAAAACCACTCCAATGCTGCCCATACACTAGCACAGAACTAAACTAAACCACCTTCTTCCAATAAAAGCATCTTCAACTCAAATTCAAAAACAAAAACTTTCAAACGCAGTTCAATCCTGACTAATTAGGAGAAACACTATTTCAATTTGTTATCATGTAGCCGGTTTCATATTACAAATGGTTTTAGGTAGTGATCCCCTACATTAGTGCATATTTCAGAAACATTGTGAGGAAAACAAAATCATAAATATCAGTGTTTAGATTTCTGTAGAACACTAAAAAGTATTTAGAAACATTAGTGAAATAGATTTTGGTGATCTGTTATGGTGTATGTAAACAATGTGTTCACTTACAGATATTGTAACAAGGACACATAAGGCCGTGCCCAACATCAATATTTAACAAATTAACAGAATCAAATAATTGCACATAAAGATTTCACAAAATGAAAAACAGAAGAGAGATAAAATGTAATGCCCAACCTAATGTTTAACATGAATATTTTTCTAGAATTAGAGATCACTGCTTATAGTTGTTGGATCAATAATGTTAACAGATGAACAATACATTTAAATATGCATAGTTTATCGTCGTTGATATTTTATGATTTTAGAAGTCATTCTTGGGATTGAAGAAGTTTGCTTAAAAACACTCCTTGATGCTATTTACTGCATTCTGGAATTGTCATCATTATTTGAACCAGCAAATCTGTTATAGATGCACAACATTGTTTATTCAAACCTAATTAATTACATGATATATAAAATAGATAAAGTACTTAATGTAGAAGGGCATTGGGTCTAGTGGCATGATTCTTGCTTAGGGTGCAAGAGGTCCCAAGTTCAATTCTTGGAATGCCCCTTTTTTGATTAAGTTTTTTTCTTTTTCTTTCTTTTTTTGGTTGGTCCTTGTCAGTGAAAGTGAAAGATCTATAAAAATTGCAAAATGATCTTCTTTTTTTAGCAAGAGGATTGAGAAAGGGAAGAAAAGGACACCCAAAAAAAAAATTGGATTGTCTAAACAATCTCTTTAGTTGCTGCCCAACATAGAGCAAAATTGCATGTTTCTATCATCAAGATACCAGGAATCAAGAAATGCAAGGGTGCTCTGCTCATAACCAATAGACATTACAGATGCAAGCAGAGTTGTGAATGTGTTACCATAGATATAGGTGTGTTATGAAATCAACCAGTTGAATGTAAAATAAAATAAATAAATAAATTGAAAAGGCTATCAAATTTTGAAACTCAAAATCAAAATATGAGATAGTTATACTGGGATAATTTGGAAATAAGTGTAATAGTTCACACTAACAGAGTTGTATGTATATAATAATAATATTAATAATAGTATAGATAACGAGAAACCCTTGATCCCACATTTGGCGAGACCTAGGATAAAACTCCAAATATAACCATCCATTAACCTTATATATAGAGAGGTAGGAATTCAAATTTAAGAGCTCTGATTGTTTACTTGGGGACTTACCCTTTCAAGCTAGCCCTCAGGGATGCAAGCTCTCCAACATTGGGACCGGGACTAAAGTAACATCTAACCTTATTGGATTGGCACAATTCAACTATACAGAATAAATTAAACAATCAAGTGTCTATTTCTATTTAGTTGTAGCTCCATAAAATACATACATATGGAAATACAGTTCTACTGTCTCGATAAAACAACAACACACAACTAGCAAGACATCAACAAATCAAACAAAAAAATGCTCAATTCTTATATGACATATGATCACAATCAATTACAACCAAGGAGGTGAAAACAAGCAAGCATGTGAGAGCAATGCTATATATATATATATATATAGAGAGAGAGAGAGAGAGATGTGAGAATTGGAAGGTGAAGCGATAACAATTAAGAATTGAATAGTTCAACTTGAACTTGTAGCAAATGAGGAAGGATTGATTCAAACCAAAGCTTGATTCCAGAATCAGGCTACCTGGTGGAAAAATCAATAGATTGATGAAAAAGTGATCGAATTACAGTGAGTTTAGATGAAGTTGAATACGAATTACAGTGAGTTCAGTGAGTTCAAGTGATCGAAGTAGAGAGATGAAAAAGTTGAAATACGAATGAATGATTCGAAGAGACTCATTGAGAGAGAGAGAGAGAGAGAGAGAGTGAGAGAGTTTATACCGTTGGAGATCTCTTCTTCAAATGACCATGGTGATCTATAGAGCGAAATTGAGAAAGGGAAATCAGATTCTCTTACTCAGACACGATCGAGCGAAATCAGATTTCGGGGAAATTAGAGTTTAAAAAAAAAAGGAAAATATAAATTGGGCATAGTGGATTCGCAAGTTTCTGCTTAGGCTGGGGTTCATAAGTTTTAGCTTCGGCTAATCTGCCGTTGCAAATAATTTTTTTTGCAACGGTCAAATAAGGTAGTGATCCCCTACATTAGTGCATATTTCAGAAACATTGTGAGGAAAACAAAATCATAAATATCAATGTTTACATTTCTGTAGAACACTAAAAAGTATTTAGAAACATTAGTGAAATAGATTTTGGTGATCTGTTATGGTGTATGTAAACAATGTGTTCCCTTACAGATATTGTAACAAGGACACATAAGGCCGTGCCCAACATCAATATTTAACAAATTAACAGAATCAATTAATTGCACATAAAGATTTCACAAAATGAAAAACAGAAGAGAGATAAAATGTAATGCCCAACCTAATGTTTAACATGAATATTTTTCTAGAATTAGAGATCACTGCTTATAGTTGTTGGATCAATAATGTTAACAGATGAACAATACATTTAAATATGCATAGTTTATCATCGTTGATATTTTATGATTTTAGAAGTCATTCTTGGGATTGAAGAAGTTTGCTTAAAAACACTCCTTGATGCTATTTACTGCATTCTGGAATTGTCATCATTATTTGAACCAGCAAATCTGTTATAGATGCACAACATTGTTTATTCAAACCTAATTAATTACATGATATATAAAATAGATAAAGTACTTAATGTAGAAGGGCATTTGGTCTAGTGGCATGATTCTTGCTTAGGGTGCAAGAGGTCCCAAGTTCAATTCTCGGAATGCCCCTTTTTGATTAAGTTTTTTTCTTTTTCTTTCTTTTTTGGTTGGTCCTTGTCAGTGAAAGTGAGAGATCTATAAAAACTGCAAAATGATCTTCTTTTTTTAGCAAGAGGATTGAGAAAGGGAAGAAAAGGACACCCAAAAAAAAAATTGGATTGTCTAAACAATCTCTTTAGTTGCTGCCCAACATAGAGCAAAATTGCATGTTTCTATCATCAAGATACCAGGAATCAAGAAATGCAAGGGTGCTCTGCTCATAACCAATAGACATTACAGATGCAAGCAGAGTTGTGAATGTGTTACCATAGATATAGGTGTGTTATGAAATCAACCAGTTGAATGTAAAATAAAATAAATAAATAAATTGAAAAGGCTATCAAATTTTGAAACTCAAAATCAAAATATGAGATAGTTATACTGGGATAATTTGGAAATAAGTGTAATAGTTCACACTAATAGAGTTGTATGTATATAATAATAATATTAATAATAGTATAGATAACGAGAAACCCTTGATCCCACATTTGGTGAGACCTAGGATAAAACTCCAAATATAACCATCCATTAACCTTATATATAGAGAGGTAGGAATTCAAATTTAAGAGCTCTGATTGTTTACCTGGGGACTTACCCTTTCAAGCAAGCCCTCAGGGATGCAAGCTCTCTAACATTGGGACCGGGACTAAAGTAACATCTAACCTTATTGGATTGGCACAATTCAACTATACAGAATAAATTAAACAATCAAGTGTCTATTTCTATTTAGTTGTAGCTCCATAGAATACATACATATGGAAATACAGTTCTACTGTCTCGATAAAACAACAACACACAACTAGCAAGACATCAACAAATCAAACAAAAAAAATGCTCAATTCTTATATGACATATGATCACAATCAATTACAACCAAGGAGGTGAAAACAAGCAAGCATGTGAGAGCAATGCTATATATATATATAGAGAGAGAGAGAGGGAGATGTGAGAATTGGAAGGTGAAGCGATAACAATTAAGAATTGAATAGTTCAACTTGAACTTGTAGCAAATGAGGAAGGATTGATTCAAACCAAAGCTTGATTCCAGAATCAGGCTACCTGGTGGAAAAATCAATAGATTGATGAAAAAGTGATCGAATTACAGTGAGTTTAGATGAAGTTGAATACGAATTACAGTGAGTTCAGTGAGTTCAAGTGATCGAAGTAGAGAGATGAAAAAGTTGAAATACGAATGAATGATTCGAAGAGACTCATTGAGAGAGAGAGAGAGAGAGAGAGCGAGAGAGTGAGAGAGTTTATACCGTTGGAGATCTCTTCTTCAAATGACCATGGTGATCTATAGAGCGAAATCGAGAAAGGGAAATCAGATTCTCTTACTCAGACACGATCGAGCGAAATCAGATTTGGGGGAAATTAGAGTTTAAAAAAAAAGGAAAATATAAATTGGGCATAGTGGATTCGCAAGTTTCTGCTTAGGTTGGGGTTCATAAGTTTTAGCTTCGGCTAATCTGCCGTTGCAAATAATTTTTTTTGCAACGGTCAAATAATTAGACGCAAAAAGTTATTTTTCTAGTAGTGCAAATGACATTTCTTGATCATAATCTATTGGAAATTCAATCACCCGCTTCTCTACAGCCCCCAAGTCCTTCCTTATGACCTCAGCTCTAACACAATCTGAAATGAAATTGTCGATTTGCTTAAGTTTGGCTTGTCTTTGAGAGATTTTCTTGATTCACACGTAAAATTGTGGAATTGAGGGCTTTCTTGATTCGGTTAAAAACAAGTAGGCGTCCCACATCAATACACGTTCGCACGTGTTGTAAGGAATCCAAAGGCTCTTCAATTGTCAAGTCATAAACATTTTCACAAACTGCAACATTATTAAGCACCTCTAGAAGATGACGGCCGTAACCTTTGCGCTGGTAAGGAGGCAATACAAATATCTGCCCACAATAGAAATAGAAATCTCATCAAATGCTAGAAATAACCGCATCTTTTTTTTGGAATGAGCTAAAAAAAACTACAATTTTTTTGAAACTTTTTAAAAAAAATTTCTCAATTTTTTTTACTTTTCAAATCTGTCTAGTCTAGAATGATTTAAAAGGTCAAAATAACAACAAAAAAAAAAAGGTTAACTAAAGTAAAAAAAAAGTCAACTTCTTTCAAATAAATTTAAAATTTTAATTTTTTACTTTTCAAGTCTGTCTAATTCAGTAGAACCTAAAGTGTAAGGCTTCTTGAAACGTTTTACTATAAAATTCACTAAAGACGAAAAAAAGCCAACAAAAAAGTTTCTAAAAAAGCAATTCTCAAACTCCACTGACATACAAAATCAAAGATATCAAACACGCATCTTAGAACCACCAAATCCAGGTTCTGTTTAATTCAAGCTAACAAGTTATTAATGTAAAAAAGTGTAAACCTGACTAAGCCGCAAGCGCAAACTGTCGGGGTAATGGTAAAAACGATAAATCACTGCAAAACCAAGCAATCTAAGTTGATTGCCGCCCTGCAGATCAATTTTCTTCTGAACTATGAGAAGAATCTCGCATCTTGGATCAATAATGTCAATAGGATTGCTACGTGATTCAATGATATGAATGGTTAAAAATTGCAGCTCAG
>NW_021024555.1:696575-733959 GCF_004153795.1 Camellia sinensis
AAAACATTCTTGGATCCTTTCTTATCCTAGATTTCTAGCTCAAACTCTTGAAGGAGTAGAATCCACCTAATCAGCCTTGGTTTGGTCCTTTTTCTTTGGACAATAAGTACCGCAAAGCGATGTGATCAGTGAACACTATGACCTTGGAACCGAGAAGATAGGACCAGAACTTGTCCAATGCAAACACTACAGCTAGCAACTCTTTTTCAGTGGCAGTGTAATTGAGTTTTGCATTAGAGAGAGTATAGCTAGCATAGTAAACAACATAGGGCACATTATTTACCCTTTGGCCTAAAACAACCCCGACAACATAGTCTAAGGCGTCACACATGATCTCAAATGGAAGAGACCAATCCAGTGATTGCATAATTGGGGCAGAGGTAAGAACTGCACGGAGCGTCTCAAAAGCCCCCAAACAAGCATCATCAAACGTTGGTAAGGTTTTTTTTTTTTTTTCCTCCCCTTCAAACCTTTTTCCATTCCTCTATTTTAGACCAGCATCGTTGCATGTGCTACCACCTCCGACGTACGTGCAACCAAAAACAAAAAAAATTTATAGGATAGTAGTTGTGTGTTGTTGTATTTTAGACTTTTCCTTTTTATTTTAGTTGTTAATATTATGTTTTGTTTAGTTTAGTTGTTTTAGTTGTTTAGTTTATTTGATTTACTGTATTAGAGTTATGTATATTTATTTAGTTCACTCTTTGTTTAGTCCAGACATTAGTTTTTTATGTTTAGTTTGTTCTTTGTTTACTGACAAAATAATAATAATAATAATAATAATAATAATAATAATAATAATAATAATAATAAAATAAGTTTCACATGTGCTTAGTAGTTGTATTTATTAGTATTCTCTCTTTATTTTTAGTTTTTATTTTTCTTTTAGTTTAATCTATTAATTTACTTGCTATAGTTTACCTCAATTGTTGTATACTAGTTTAGTGTAGTACTTGTTAGGCTTAGTTTTATTTGTATTTATTTTCTTTTATCTTATTGGAGATGCATGCTTAATGTGAACATAAATGGTACTTAGGTTCACATTGGGGGGCAAGGAGCATGAATGAAGAATGGGCTTGACACTTGTTAAAATTTTACAAGTTGAAGTTAGCCGAGGTAACCAAGTGAGGGGATATCCGAGGTATTTGTTACCCGAGATAGCCAACCAGTTTGTCAAGCTTGGAAAGGTTGGAAGGGTGAAGTCTTAACAAGAGACAGCAAGTACAAGTATAGAAACAACACTTGTGAAAGTTATTCAAATAATTTTTATAAAATTCTCAACCTTACAAGTGTCAGGGAGCTGTAAGTACACACACAGAAAATTTTCCAACTTCATGTAGAATTCAAGTTGTGTCATTAAGAAAGTGTTTTGGTTATGCCTTTTCAGGTACTTGTCGAACAATAATTTAAATGGACCCTTGCCTAATCTCACAGGGATGAACTTTCTCAACTCTCTGTAAGTTGTTGCAATTTCCTTCGATATTCAATTTTGTTAGCAATGCATGTGAAATCTATTTGCATTTTCTGACCATAAGATGATGGTATGCAGGGACATGAGCAACAATAGCTTCAATTCATCAGCTGTTCCTCCATGGCATACAAGCCTAGAGGCTTTGACGACATTGTACCATCTTAATCCTCATCATCTGTTGATCTAGTTCTCACTAATAGTTTAGGGGATCTTAGAATAATTAAACATAAAAAATACTGCACCAAACAGGCTCATTACGCAATTTGAGAACTAGATCAACAGCTGATGAATTGTGTGTGTCAATTTCATGTAGGATATTAATCCACAATTTGCCACCATAGACATCTACATAAGGATGTTTTCCAATGTAAACCTGCATTTCCATTCCACTGAATGATTCCATGTTGATCACGACTCCTCTATGAGCTTGTGCCTGGCCCTGCATTTCCATTCCATTGTGAGTTTTCTTAATTTGTTTAATTATTTTCCCATAACTCATTGAATTCAGCCAAAATTCCTCACCTTCTTTGTGGTGTATTTTGATTTCTTTTTCCTGATCATATTTTGTGGTTTTTGAATCGAAGAGGAAAGAGAGAGAGGTGGGGAATTCCTACTAAGTTTTTCACCTTTTTCTACTCGAAATCTACTGAAATTGTTTGATGTAGTTATTAAAATTTTTGTAAGCAAGATGCTTGTTTAGTGGTTGAGTTCTTATTTATTCTTCTACCTAGTTTAAAATGTTAAATAAAATATTTTTCATATTAACTATTTGCTTATGAGTTTCAGGTTGAACAATTGGAGCGAGAGGTTGCTGAGCTTCGACATGCCCTTGTTGATAAGCAAGAACAAAAAAATGTCATGCTTCAGGTTTTGCATTGCTTTATGTTTGACAATTAAATATGTAAAAAATTGGTTCTTGTTTTCTCTTATGTGATAAAGATTTCTAACAATATATTGATTATGACTTATCTGATAGGTTTTGATGAGGGTAGAGCAAGAACAAAGGGTAACAGAAGATGCTCACAAATTTGCTGAGCAAGATGCAGCAGCTCAGAGATATGCTGCTCAAGTGCTTCAGGTTTTACTTTTTGATTTAAACTTATTTTTTTAGTACTGCTTTACTATAATGTTGGGTGGTTATTAGACTTTATACAACCCATGCAAATTAGAGATATCATGCAAATCACAAGGTAAACAAAGCAAGTAAGTAAGCACACGAATCCAGTTAGTCTTTTTGTTTTAAAAAAATAAATAACTAAAATTATAGGATGCAAAATACAAGAAACTAGATTGTCATGGATCTTATCTTCCCATTGGCATCTGAGCATTGAACATTGTTTTTTTGTGTATGTGGAAGATAGATCATATTAATAGAAATCACTTACTATACCTACTATGGTCTAGTCCTATTTCATATTAATAGAAATCACTTAGCATATACTTATTGCACCTTGGTCTGTTGATGGTCTAGTCCTATTTCATATTAATAGAAACCACTCTTAAGTTAAATTCTTATCATTTATGTTTTTTATGGATGATCTATTAATTCTTTAAATCTAAGTAAAAAGTAATAAACATTCAACATCCAATATCCATCAAAAGCACTAAAGAATAGGGAAAAAAAGATTAGTTGGCATGTCCCCGGTGTGACCCCTGAAAGCAAGTAATTAAATGTCCCCGTGTTTGACACTGCTACAACACCTGTTTTGGAGTGTTGGTGCTTCATAGCCATGTACATACCTTTTGAAATGGATTGAAATTCTAAGTGAAATGGAAGATTGCGCTCTGCAACATCACCTGTCTTCACCAAAATTTTGATTTTGTTAGTGTAGTTTTATTTTGTTATTTTAATATCTTTCTACTAAATATCTCATTGTTTTACTCATTAAATGGATTGGAATTCTAAATGAAATAGAGGACTGTGCATTGCAATATGCCCTCTGTCTTCACCAAAAAATTGATTTTGTTGGTGTAGTTTAATCTCATATTTTAACATCTTTCTTCCTAAATATCTCACTCTTTTACTCAATATTCTCAAAATTTACCTCTTGTAAGCAATGTTATGTTAATTGGATATCATCAAATAAGCTGCCTATTGTTGTGGCATTTATTGCTGAATGTGTATGCCATCTACTTATTGGATGTAGTGCACTGCTAACTTCTTATGTTATGTAAGGTTTCATATGGTAATGTTTTTTGCTTTCAAATGCAATCAAGCTTGCAAGAATCTTTGACTTACCAAAATTCTAATGGTAGTGGCTAATATATTCTCTTGGCGTTGTGTTTCAATGACAGGGAGAACAATTGAAGCAAAAGAATGTTGTGGAGCTTGTTGATGAGTCTCCAGCTGCTGAGCTTGGTTTTCTGGAGTAAGTTTTGCCTCTATTGTTTCTGTTGGTTACTTTTGGATCTTGTTTGATAACAGTTTTTTTGACTTATGTTAGGAACACAACCGGGATAGTTTGTGGGCTTAAGAAGCCAGATTTATCAAAGAACCGTAGATACATTGACACCCGGATGGACGAGGTATATCCGGTCAGAAAAAGCAGCATTAGGCTGAGGATGCTTTCTAGAAAAGAAAATGCAAAGGTCAGTACATTGTTTTAAAACTGTAATATTTATGCTGCTGTATCTAATGTGGTGATTTAAATCTTCATCGCTCTTAATTTTCTTCTTATGCTTTGATCTGCAAATGCTGTCATTTGACAGTTAATATATTTGTTTTCTCATGAGCAGGAAAACAGTCCTGTGGAGCATAATGGCAGCCTGAAGAGCTGCTCTGTTCCGTCAGATTTGGCTGCCAAAAGTCAATCACAGCTTTCACAGTAGGACTTTGCAGAGTGGTCTTCCTTATTTATAACGATTAGATTATTTGTCGCATTTTCATTTTCTTGCTTTGTTTGCTGGCAGCCCGGAGGATTCTTTTGCTTCAGGTACCAGAGATGGTACAGTGCAAGCTTGTAAAACAACTGAAAAATGCAGTGAGAATACATTTCGTAGTGTTACAGAGCTATCAGCAGGTGGAGAAAAGCTATCTGGCCGGGAAACTGTTGATTTGGTATTTCTTTTGTCAGTAATATCCTTTTGCGATTGTATTTAAAATATCTCTTCTATGGAAACAACCTGACATATATTTTTCTTGTCAGGACAAAGCTCTGAAAGGACTGGTTGCTCATGAACCGCCTCCCCATTCCAGTTTAGCTTCTGATTCTTCTGAAAGAAAAGGTGATTTCACTTTGGGAAATTTATGCTCGGAATTCCATATTCCTGGTCGAAAGTCTCCTCTGGATTTTACATTGAAAACAACTATGCGGGTGGTGTCCTCTTCCTCTGTAAATTGGTGAGGCTACTCACATTCTTGTTTGCTCTAATGTGTATGTTGCTACTGCTTAGAGATAAGGGTATAGTTGATGCTTCTCTGTTCGTAATTTCAATTGACTGCTTGTGCTTGATATGATTTGATGCAACATTGAGGACAAGGTTATTTTTAAAGTGTAGGGGAATGATATGATTATGATCTTCTATAAAATAATTGGCTCAGATATTATTTTTTTTAGTTTCATTGGACAACTAGGAATATGAACTTTCATATTTCTAGTTGTCCAATGAAACTGAAAATAACGTTCTGCCTGAGAAATCCATCCAGCCGGATCTTCTCCATCCCAACGTGGGAATTCAATTTTCATCCGAGGAAGTCCTTGGTCCATGGGGCTATTGGTTGGTGGTGGCATGTGAAATATAGGAGGAAATGAGAAGGGGAATGGCGAGTGGGTCTGCTGCTGTAGAAAGGAGGAGGAGGGAGAGGGAATGAAGAAGAAAATAATAGAAAAAGGCAAATTGAAAAAGGGGCAAAAGTATCATTATATATATTTCTTAACACACGCTCAATTTAGTGTGTTAACGCATGGTTAACTTAACCAGAATTTGCAACGTTTGCACTTTACTCCAAATTTCAAGAGGGTTATGTGTATATTTTTAAACATGAAGGAGGTAAAGTGTTTTTGGACAAAACCATATAAAATATAATTAACCCAAAATGTTTGGAGATCTAATTGTGTTTTTATTTCAATATCTATTCGTGTGTATTTGTTTTTGTTTTTATGTTTGCTTGCATGTGTGTTTTGACCTTTTACCTCGTTGAAGTTCAAAATAAAATAGGAACATATTTAGATTTAAATGAAAATGGTAACTCCTATAAAAACTATGGATTGATTAGTTTGTGAACACGTCATGTGATTCTCTTTGGTTCTTGTTGGCATTAGTGCTAGTGATACATGGTATTCTTGCAATCTTTTGTCATTTTCTGTTATCTGTGTTGCTTATCATTAAGGATTGCTTCAACTCTTTGAAGTTTTGGATTGTTATATGCATTTCTATTAAATTGGTTTATAAAATAAAATTATTTAAATATGATTTTAGATGTAATTAATAATATATTAATGTCTTCCTTATTTATTTTCTTTGCAAATTGATTTTTGATGACGTTTGGAAGCATATTTGCAAATCAAGATCAAGTGTTGAATTATTTATTTATTTCCTGAACTGATACTTAGGCCTCGTTTGGCAAGTGACTTTTTTAGCCAAAAAGTCAAAAAGTCACCAAAAAAACCAAAAAACTAACAACCCATACCAAAAAGTTAAAGATTCTATTTTCTCTCTACTTTTTGCATATCTTTTCATAAAAAGCTAAAAAGTCATCCCAAACATACTAGTATTTTTTACATTACATTTTAGCCAAAAAGTTTGTAAAAAAACCTGTTCCCAAACGAGGCCTTAGTTGTAGTTGCAAATCAAGATTGAGTGTTGATTTTTTTTGTGGACTCCACATTAGTTCATTTTGGGATTTGCTTTGATGATTTTTTTGTTATACATAATAGATTATTATTAAAGTTGTTTGATGGATACATTTTGATTTATAATATAATGGTTTAGTGAATTTTTGTGTGGAGTGGTGTATAATAGCTAGTGGATTTTTTAGTACAATTAAAAGGCTACTGGGATCTGAGCAGGGATATTTGTGAAATAATAACTTAAATTGAATATAAAATATGGAACAACTTTAGTGACGAATTTTTTCGTCATTTGTACTTCTTATTATGACAAAGTGATTATTCGTCACTAATAAACTTTTTTTGTGACAAAATTTACTGCAGTTTATATATGAAAGTTTTTATTTATTTTGTTGTTTGGTGACTAAAAATTTTGTCACGTGTATATATATTTATGACGAAATATATTTCGTCACCCATGTATGACTTTTGAAGACAAAAAATTTCGTCACCTTTACATCTTATTGTGACAATTATTTCCTCATCAATGATCAACATGTGTGACAAATTTATTCGTCAACTAAAGTTATAAATATAGTACTGAACAATTATTTGGTGACGAAAATGAGAATTTTTTGCGACAAAATTTTGTTTTATTGGTGACAAAAAATTATGACTTTTGAAGACGAAAAATTTCGTCATCTTTACATCTTATTGTGACGAAATTATTTCCTCATCAATGATCAACATGCGTGACAAATTTATTCGTCAACTAAAGTCATAAATATGGTACTGAATAACTATTTGGTGATGAAAATGAGAATTTTTGGCGACAAAAAATTATGACTCTGAAGACGAAAAATTTCGTCACCTTTACATCTTATTGTGACAATTATTTCCTCATCAATGATCAACATGCGTGACAAATTTATTCGTCAACTAAAGTTATAAATATGGTATTGAAAAACTATTTGGTGACGAAAATGAGAATTTTTGGCGACAAAATGTTGTTTTATTGGTGACAAAAAATTTCGTCACTGAAGTAATTTCATTGGTGACGAAATTATTTTTCGTCACGTTGGTTTTTAGTGACAAACATTCAATGACGAAACCGGTGACGAAAATATTTCCTCACAAATATCTATAGTGACGAAATTAGCTCTTTAGAGACAAAAAAATTTCGTCATTCAAGACCCAACTTGTTGTAGTGCGGGCTTATAACTTTCCAAGTCAACACTTGGTTACAATAAGAAAAGTACTAACTCAAATACATATTAAGCCCTTGGCTTGAATTTACATGTAATACAACAAAAAAAATTAACAAAAGAGTCTTTAACTCCCACAACCATCCAAGCTAAGATCTCGGGGGCGGCATAGTACTTGAACCTGAAAATGATGTCCCATATAGGGTGAGCCACAACCTAGTAGAAATATACTAAACCAACTATAAACAATGACAAAAATAACAACATTCGATAGATGGTTCACACTTAGATTCCAACTTATATCGTATTACAGTTTCATGACAGTCATGTCCATGTTACAATTCATTTTCCATTTCTTTTTCAACTCTAAGTTTGAAAACAAGGCTCAGAACTTGGTCAAACAATTTAATGAGATTATAACTCATCATTAAAATACTTTCGAAATTCATGATGGATACACATTTTGGTGCTGTATCAATAACACATAAAATCACTTATGTACTTCACAAATGATACACAGTGTTGCACCAATAAAACAAGAACATTTCACAATTGATACACATTTTGGTGCTGCATCAATGAAACATAGAAACACTTCTATACTTCACAAAAGATACACATTGTAGTGCTGTATCAATGTCAAACAAGATCCAGTCTAGAAGTCCATCCCCCATCTTCCCCTAAACCGTGGAGTACATCCCACATCTCCTCCCGCACAAAACAATGTATATAAGCAATTATCATATACAAATTCAATCAATCAATACAAAATTTGGTGTATTATGCCAACCGCTATATTCAATAACGTACTCAATTGATTAGTTTTAGTTTGCCTAATCATCATGCATTGTCTACAACAATCAAAACTATCCTCCACCGATAGCCCAAAACAGTTATTTCTAAACAGAAAATAAATGCACCAAATGGATAAAATATCAACATTTACCTAGGTGAGCGATAAATTAATCCAACTATACCCTTTAATCCCACACCATTCTAATTTGAATATTTCCTACTCAATTTCTCATTTTCCAATATTAATTATACCAATTAATTTATCATGCAATTAGGGCTTTTTCCCAAACTCACAATACCAATCCTAAGGTTTCTTTTTCATCAACAATCCAACACCAAGTCCATTTTCCAATATATTACATACATAAGAGTTTATATGTTTGAAAACCCATCTTTTGAAAATTACACAAAGGCCCCCAAACTTTCTCAAAATTACCCAACAACCCCAACATATTGAAACACTAAAATTTAAAGACAAAGCTCATAAGATGGAGTAGGATATCCCTACCTCGAAGTTAGAGCTCAAACGGAGGAGAGGACCAAACTCAAAGTGCTCCAAACTCCAAACTTTTCGGATCAAAACGTAACCCTCGACGATCAACACACTTTTTGTAAAGGCCAAAGGGTAGAAGAACACTCTAACTAGATCAATCCTAAGAGAGAAGGGAGATTCTAGAGAGAGGAGCTCTCAAAAATGGCTTTTCGGAAAAGTAAGAGAGAGAGTGGAAGTTGAAAAGTGATTCACGAATGCACAGCTGCCAACTGATATACGCATGATCTGCTCAAGCGGAGAATAGAACGCTCGAGCGTCAAGCATAAAAACTGGACCCGCTCGAGCGCTAAGACACAAGAACAAAATACAACCGCTCGAGCGCGAAAACCAGTTCGCTCGAGCGTAGATTACCCCTCTCAAAACTTTCGCAGACAATGAACACCCCGCTCGAGCGCCAACAGACCCGCTCGAGCGTGACCTGCTCGAGCGTAAGGAAACCCACTCGAGCGTGAAAAACACATCTGCAGAAGTTTTGCAGAGACACAGATACTGGAAGTGTGAAAACTCCACTCGAGCATGATATGGTCCGCTCGAGCGTACAACCAAAAATCCAACTCCACTCGAGCGCAAAGGTACCCGCTCGAGCGTACCATCAAAACTCTGGGCAACAAGGAAAGGGACTAAGGCTCAACCAGCCTGTTCGAAACACACCCAACACATCCTAAAACTCAGACATGCGGAATCTAAAGGATGACAACAGGACATACAACCACCAACTCCACGGAACCTAAGACCAGAACACTGTACATAAAGGGGACAAACCCGGGATCGCTATATCAATATTCTTAATTATTATTTTTTCTTCGAAAATTAAAAAAAAAAAATGAAAGTTTCCATAAAAATGATTGTCTCATTGTCTCATTGACGTAATTTTATTTTTTAAATAATATTTTAAGATGCCAATTTTAATGAAAACTTAAAATAAAATTTTGAGAATTGATTTTTTTTAAGAATTTTTTTACTTTTTGTGAAAAATGTGTAAAAAAGTATAGAGAAAGAAATTTTTTGTTGTATATTTTTTGACTTTTTTGCTAAAATATTAACTTCCCAAACCAGGCTTAGTCTTTGTTTGGTATCAATTAAAAAAGTAAAATTCTTTTTAACTCTTTTGTATTTAATAATTTTTATTTTTCCGATTTGTCTAATATTACTTAGACGTTTAAAATTTTTAAATTTTTTTAAAAAAAAATCACCAAAAAAAAAAAGGTTAATAAAATAGCTACTGAAAAAAGCTAATTCCAAACACCAAGTTAGTAGATATAAATATGGGTCATAATTAATAAGATTTTCAATATCAAAATTATGACAAAAAATGATTGAAAATTTTAACATTCAACACCCAACAAAATTTACTTTCTAAAATAGTTAAATTATAAATAACAGATGGTCTATATAAAATAATTAGTTCTATTTTTTTCATTCTCCAAAAAAAAAAAAAAAAAAAAATCATAGCATTTATTTTTTTTTTTAGATAGATTTGTCGATTTGATAAAATCGAGATTTAAAAATCATTCAAAAATTTTTTATCCAATTTTTTTAAAATTTAAAATATTTTTAATACTTCTTTTAGAATACAATAGTGAATAAAACCCAAACAGGCCCATTGTGAAGGATAAGGGGTCACTGTTGTGTAGCTTGCATAACAGTGACTGTTGTGCGGTTTATGAGAATGATTTCGGACTTTATTTTTCATCATCCAAATCGTTTAATTTTTAAAAAATATTGAGCAGAATATACCTGTAAAAAATTAAGTTGATCGAATATCAATAGACCCTTTGTGAGATCCCGAATTTTTGAGGTATTAATATAAAACGATGTCATAATTAATGCAATGATTAAACATAATGTAAAGGGCAAATTACAGCAATGATCCCTATAGTTTACCCGTGGATTCATTTTGGTCTCTATATTTCTAATTGCACCAATTTTGCCCCAATAATTTGGTTTTTGGCTCTATGTGGTCCAATAATTAACAGTCGTTTGCTTTTTAAACGGAAACCCACGCGTGCCTTGCACGTACAGGATGAAACCAGTCAATCCATAAATGAAACCACCAGGGACGGTCTTTTCTCTGTGTGTGTGTGTGTGTGTGAATCAAACCCTTCTCTCTCTAAAGCCATCAATGGCAGCAGCAACCACAAATCTCAGCATTGTCGACTACCTATTACCCAACGACACCCACGACATAACCTTCTTCACTGATCAAATCCACACCCTTGTCACTCGCTCTTCCTTCCTTGTTGACTCCTGGATCTCCGAAATCACAGCCATCCATCGTCCCCTTCTCCACCGCCTCATCATCGGCCTCGACATCGAGTGGCGACCCAAGAACCGTTTCCATAATAACCCCGCAGCTAGTCTCCAACTCTGCGTCGGCCGCCAATGCCTCATCTTTCAACTCATCTACTCCCCCCAAATCCCCCAATCCCTCTTCGACTTCCTCAACAACCTTATCTACACTTTTGTAGGTGTGAGTATTCATACCGATGTGTTCTCTACTTCTATCTTGTTGGGAAAATATACAAATTTCCCTTTGTTTCAGTCATTCAACAAATTCTGTGACGAATCCGAATCTGAAACCGAATTTGCTTTCACCGAAAATGGAGTCTCTGTTTCTAAGAGAAGATGGCGGAGGAGAATGGAGCAGTGAAGAGGCCGAGAGAAGACAAAGAAAACGGAGTCTATGTTTTCTGTAGATATGGATGACATTAATAACAGCTTGCTTGGTTAGGTTTTTCAAAAAACACTTTTCAGATTAATTCTACTTTCTTATTTTTCGTAATTTTTTTGTTTTTACTGAATTTTTTTAATATTTTAAGCAATTTTTTTTTTTTTTTACTTTTTAGACATACCTAATATAAATATACCTAAAAAGTAAAAAATTTGTGAAAAAAACCTTTTAAAAATTCACTAAATACCAAAAAAAAAAAAAAATTACGAGAATTTAGTACATTTTTTTTTGTATTTTTATGTATTTATTAATTTTTTAAAATATTTTTTCACAAATTTTTTATTTTCTAGATACATCTAAATAAGGTGCCTCTAAAAAGTAAAAAAAAATATTTAAAATTTTAAAAATATTCACTAAAAAAAAAACATGAAAACCAAAAAACTTAGTTTTCAAAAAACTTAATCCAAAAAATTCAAACCAAACACACTGAATAATAACAACAATAAAGAGACCGGTTATATATCTTCTGTTATACCTGGGTGGTTCTATGAGATTAGCCCAATGTGGCCTGGTTTGTTTCCTTTGTATACATGGATTATATCTACTATATATTGTCTGTAGATTGAGATTGTTATTTAAGGTCTTTGCTTTTTGTGTTTAATTTGAGATTATAGTTTAGTTTCCTATATGGGTCTGTATGTATGATTTTAGTTATGATTATTTGATTGTTTGTTAAAAATAAAAAAATAAAGATAAAAAGAAGTTTATATCTGTTACCTAAGAAGCACGGACACGGACACGCGACACGACACGGACACGACACGGACACGCAAAAACGCAAATTTTCAAAAAATAGGGGACACGACACGTCGGGGACACGTTCAATATATATAATTAATTTTATTTATTATATGTCATAAAATTATTAAAAAAAATCAAATAAAGGTAATAAAATATACAAAATAACACTATTAAAATTATAAAAAATAAACATTTAATTGATTTAATTATATACTTCCACAATGGTTTATTCTCATCAAAATCATCATCAGGTATATCATTAGAACTACCACCCGTAACCATTGTTTCAGAATTAATAATTGGTCCCTCTAATAAAATTAATAAACATACATTATTAAAATTATATTATCAAATAATAGACAAGAAAAAATAAAATCAGAATATAAAAAAAAGAAAAGAAAAGAAAAAAAAAAAAAACAAAATCAGAATCATAATTAAAGAAAAAGAAAAGAAAAAATTAAATTAATAAAAGAAAAAAAATAAAAGAAAAAAAAAATCAAAATCAAAATCAAAATAAAAGGAAAAGGAAAAAAAAATGAAATAAAAGAAAGAAGGAAAAAAGAAATGAAATAAAAGAAAGAAAGAAGAGAAGAGGCTGAGACAGAGAGAGAGAGAGCTCTATCGAAGAGAGAGAAGAGGCTGAGACAGAGGGAGCGATCGAAGAGAGGAAGCGATCGAAGAAGATCGAAGAGTCGTACCTTCCTTAACGAAGCAGCAAATCGACTGAAGATCGCACGAAGAAGATCGCCGACTGACGACAGACGGCCGACGACAGACGACCGACGTGGAGCAACGATCGACGAGAGACGACGTACGACGAAGTTAGGTCCCCTTTATTTCTCTCTTTCTCAGCTGTTTATCTTCTATTCCATAGTCGATTCGAAGAGATTAGGGCAGATTAGGGCAAATTTGATCTGCTTTTGGTTATTTTCAAATTGACCCCAAAAAATTTTAGTAAACTGTGAAATTGCCCCCGCGCGTGTCCCAAACGTGTCTATAACGTGTCCAAAACGTGTCCGGATGTAAAAAAATGAAAAAAAAAATGGGACACTCTCCCATGCGTGTCGGACACGTGTCCACCGCGTGTCCGACGCGTGTCCGTGTCCGACACGTGTCTGACACTGGTACGGAGCCCTCGGAGAGGTGTCCGTGCTTCATAGTCTGTTACCATTTGTATTCAAATGACTGTTTATAAAAATAAAAAGAAGTTTATATCTGTTACCATTTGTATTCAAATGATTGTTTTTTGGATTTGTTTTAGGATTTTTAGGTTCTTTCTGTTTTCTAGTAATTACATCAACACTTTCGAAGATTCATGAGGAAAAAGAAAGGAAGGGAAAGAAAATTATATGTTTTGTTGAAGCTAAATTCAGTTTGACTACAAGTGAATGATTGGGTTTGAGAGATTTGTTGGAAGTGAAAATTTAATATATTGTGAATAATATTTATTTTGGAAGGTGGGTTTTGTTTTGTGGGAATTTAAATTTTATTAGATACAAAATATACAAATATATAATGAAGAATATAATAGAACAGAGAGATTGATCTCTTGTACCAAAACAAACTTACCAGCCAAAGAAAATGTTCAACAATGGGCTTTTGAAAGACTGCCATTGATGGCTTTGGAAAGAGAAGTGTTTGATTCAGAGAGAGAGAGAGAGAGAACTAAAAAGAATAAATCAGAGAAATGGAGGAAAGAGAGAAAAAAAGACCTTCTCCTGTGGTTTCATTTACAGATTGACTGGTTTCATCCCGGGTTTCCGTCCAAAAAGTCAATGATTGTTAATTATTGGACCACATAGAGTCAAAAATCAAATTGTAGAGGCAAAATTGATGCAAGTAGAAGTACAAGGACCAAAATGAAACCATAGATAAACTATAGAGACCATTGCTGTAATTTGTCCTAATTTAAAAATAAATTATCTAATACTCTTATAAGAAAAATAGAAACAAATTATATTTTGTATAAACATTTTTAGAAGGATTTAGAAATTAAAAAATCAATTTATTTTTTGTGTAAGCATTTTTAAAAAGATTATATTGTAAAATTTTTTGAAAACATTTCCTTATTAATTTATAAACAATAATGGCATATTATTGCATTTTAAAACGTACTTTAAATGTCAAAGAGATATTACCATAATATGAAACTCAATCCTTTTATGACATGTGTTTTTTTTTTAGTGTTACAAAATTCAAAAAATATAAAAAATTTAGATTTAGATTTAGATTTTCAAGAAGGCACAACATTTTTACTTATATTATATTATATTATATTATATATATATATATATATATTGATGAAATGTGAATATATTTTTGTATCTAATTGTCAGTTACCTAATGACGGTATCACTGGGATAAAGTCATCCTAAAGCATTCCTCCACCTTTGAACATTCTTCATCCCCAATACTCCTTCTTTGGAAACCAATTCATCAAATCCCTCCCCAAAACTCCTTCTTTGCCTTCTCACTTGCGATGGATCCACGTGATAGAATATTGGATAAACTGTTGTGTTGCTGCATTCTAGTGCCTCCACGAGTTCATCCAGAAACCACCTCTAAGAAGCGTAATTCTTCGATAAAACCACGATTAAAAACCTCGATTCTCGAATAGTCCTTCGGAGCTCGGGCGAAATCGCTTTTCCTCTCGCGAGCTTTTCATCATCTTTGAAGGTGTGAATCCCCTTCTGAGCCAACGCAGTGTAAAGATGACTGACGAAGTTATCACGGGTGTCTTCGCCTCTAAAGCTCAAGAACACATCATATGTGTATTGAGGTCGAGATGAAGCTGGAACAGACACATCATATGTGTATTGAGGTCGAGATGAAGATGGAACAGACGAAGAAGCCATTGTTTAACTGTTTAGTGCACGAAATCACTAGAGAGTGAAAATTTGAGAAATTGATAACAGAAGGGTGTGTTTGGTTTGTGTTTGTAGAGTAGTTTTTGAGATAAAAAGTACGAAAACTTATTTAGTTTGTCTTTTTTTCAGAAATGGTTTTGGAAAATTGTTTTGGAGAGAGAGTTTTAAAAAAACTGATTGATTTGATGTGTATAAAAGAGAGAGTGATTTTGCAAAGTAGGTAACCAAATAAAATTTTGAGAATTTTTTTGAAAAAATTTGTTTGGTTTGATTACTCTTGAAAATTTATTTGTAGAGAATTTTTTCCAATTTTTTTTTAAAAAAACAAACCAAACAAGGCCATAATCTCTTTTTTTTTTTTATTCAAAGAAAGTGAGAGGTCATTGCGACTACTACTTTCCCATAGAGATGGCAATCGGAACCTGGCTCAATGGAGACCCAATCCCCTAACCCCGAATTAAGTGGTTATTCACTCAAAAATACCCCGGACGGGCCGGGGATGGTATTAAAAATGAAATCCCTGATGATATTCGGGCCGGGGACAGGGATTCATGTTTCAACCCTGGACCCGACTCGGCCCTAGCCCCGATCCCCGGCCTAGTTGCCCCTCGACTTGAATTTACTATTTTGCCCCTGGTTATATATAACATATGTGTGTGTGTGTAGGGTTTTGGCTGACCACTCACACACAACACACACAGAGCCGCTCTCTCTCTCTGTTCTTGCTCTCTATGTCTAGGGTTTCAACTTCCCCTCTCCCTCTTTCACACAACGACGGCGCCGATCCTCCCTTACCGCCGCTCGTACCTCACTATGGATCCTCCTCCTTCACCGCCGCTGTTGGTTAGAACTTAGAGTTTTGCCTCTCTCTCTCTCTCTCTCTCACACACACACGACGGTTGGTCGCCCCTCACTGCCACTCCTACCTCGCCGGCGATCCTCCCTCACTGTCGATTTCAAAGGGTATCTCTCTCTCTCTCTCTCGGGATTTCGATATAGGTGGGTTTACATACATATATATATATATATATATCTGTGAGTGTATGATCTGTGAACTCAAGTGTTTTTTTTTTCTACTGAATTTATTTATTTTAGTTATTGAGTTCTTGATTTGTGAGTTCTTGATCTGTGAGTGTATGATCTGTGAACTCAAGTGTTTTTTTTTTCTTCTAAATTTATTTATTTTAGTTACTGAGTTCTTGATTTGTGAGACTTTTTCTTCTAAATCAATCCCTTACTGAGTTCTTGATCTGTGTTTCTAAATTTATTTATCGATATATACATATGATATGGTTTTTATTATTAAAATATGTAATCTCAGTTTATGTAATAGATTTCAAAGTTATGGGACTTGATAATAAAGAAACACAACTAGGATTTGTTATGTAATGTAATCTCAGTTCAAAGTTTATTGCAAATAAAAGAACATATCTGTTTGTTTGTTTTAGCTTAGTTATTAATTGGGGAGAGGAAGGGGAAAAGCTGTAATCTCAACTATTTTCTTTACATCCTGTGAGGGATTGATTTGATTCATTCAGAGAACTCTTTGTTATTGCTTATCATTTTATATTCAGGTCATATCGATGAGGAAAGGTAGGGAAGCTGGTTTATTTACTCCATTTGTCTTCTTATGAGACATTTCTATCAGCATGGCACTAAGCATATGTATTGGTTTGTGTATATCTGCAGTGGGTTAACTTTGAAAAAACTTGATAAAAAATTAGAAAGAACTCTTCTGCACTCATATCGCAAGGTGTGCATTATCTCTCTCTCTCTCTCTGTACTCATATCCCACATTGGGTTCATAACATTATTTTCATATGCTCTTTTGCTTTATTGTATTAGCAACTGTTTTAGAACTATGAAATGATGTGCTATATTAAAGTTATAACATTATCTTCACGTCCAAGTGATGATTGACATGCTAGCATGAATTTCATGGTAATTCACAAGAACATATCTGTCTGTTTGTTTTAGCTTAGTTATTAATTGTTTCTTTGATATTTTCAAATGTTTAGTTAATTTGTTTCTCGGATGTGTCGTGTGCCACTTTTGTGTTAGTTGTGATCTTTTTTTTTTTCTTTTTTTTTTTAATTGTTAACATTTTTTATTAGTATTGATTAATTGTTAACATTTTTTAATTGATTATGTATTCATTATTAGTATTGATTTTTTTTTTCTTTTCTTTTTGTTACTTAACAGGAATTCAAGTTGAAAGAGATGATGAAAATTGTGATGTGGTTGTATGAGTATTTGGACAAACAATCTTGGTTTTTTATCTTTTTTTTCTTATGATGGATTTGGTTTGATATGTTCTAATGGATTTGTTTTGTTTTTTTTTTTAATTTTATTTTTTGGGTAGCCTATCCCTTGCGGGCTGTGCTTGGGAGTAATTATTCTCTGTGCTTGTGATGTGGTTGCTGAATTTTCTTGTGTGGGCTGTGCATGGGACTATTTTGTTGTTTACAGATGCTATGTGGACAGATGTTATTTTATTGCACAGTCCCAATATTATTTTGTTGTTTACAGATTTTTTGAACAGTCCCAATATATTGCACAACCCCAATATTATTCAATAAGATATATTGAACAATCCCTATATTATTTTGTTATTTACTGATTTTTTATTTTGAAAACATGTTAACAGATTTTTTAATAGAATGTTGACAGATTTATTATTTTGAAAACATGTTGGACAGATTTATTTTGAAAACATGTTGACATATTGAGCAGTCCCAATATTATGTTTGAATAGAATGCTTACAGATTTTGTAATTTGAAAAAATGTTGACAAATTGAATAGAACTTTTCAAATCAAAAAGAACAAAAAAAAAAAACTGAAATGTGACAATAATCCGGGGATTTTTCGGGGTTGGGGATCTCCGATCCCCGATCAGGAGCGGGGGCGGGCAATAGGTCGGGCGGGGACGAAAAAATTGTCACTTTCGGGGATCGGGGACGGAGAGTGTAGTCCCCAGTCCCGCCTCGCCCCGCCCTGTTGCTGTAATAACCCCGACCTCCGATTAATGCTAAGCCATAATTAATTATGCCTAACAGTAATTTAGAAGGAATTCGAAATTAAATTGCATATGTATTGCATTATCTTAGTGTTTTTATTTGTTTGCCATAAAATGATCTGTTCCTGTTTTATGTGTTAAACTGTAAATTGAAGGCCTTATCGGCGGCCGAATCCGAAACTGATTAGTGTTTTGTGTTAATTAGAATTAATGTGATTTTATAGTAAATTTAGTTGAAATTTGATTTGGTATGATTAAATTGGATTAAATAAGCTAAATTACATTAGTTGGACTTATCTACCATTATGCCACTTAGTGGCTTGATTTGAGACCAACCTTTTACACTTAGAAACATATCTCCTCAACCATTTTCTTAGCTAAAACCGACTAGAGAGAGGGAGAGAGGTAGGAGATTGATTTCATCTAGAGATTTTGCTTGGAATTGGAAGAATTGAAGAGTAGTTGCATATTTGAGCTTCTAGGCTTGGAATTCAAGACTTACAGTAGGAGTTTTCCCTTTTAATTGTGAATTTAAGATTAATTCTTGCATGGTTCATGGAAGGTTAGAGTTTAAAGTCTAGAATTGGTTTTAAGAGTTGGATTTGAGAGTGAATTCATGCATACATGCACATATTCTTGGATTTTGGAGTTGTTCTTCATGAATTTCCACATGCATGTCCACATTTTAGTAATAGCCCATGAATTCATCATATTCTTGAGCTTAATCTTGTTTTGGATCATGTTTTGGAGCATTAGAAGTCATGAGAATTCATGTATGTTACATTTAAGTTATGTTCTTGACATTTTATTTGAAATTGTGTTTAATTGACTCACCTTTGGGCTTTGATTTTACAAATTGATCTTTGAAACAGCTTATACTATGAGTTTACAAGTGTTTTCCAGAAAATGGTCCCAAGAGGTTGAGTTTGGAGGTGTTGAATGCTTGGTTTGAGCTTGGGAGGCAAATCTGGAAATTCCAGAATTTGGCTTCCTCGCTCGAGCGAAGGATTCCACGCTCGAGCGACCATTGTTTGTTCAGAGCTCTGCTCGAGCGAAGAAATCGTGGCTTGAGCGTAAATTGCAAGCTCTCAGGTTTTTGGTGCACGCAGACGCACGCTCGAGCGAGCATCGAGCGGGTATCGAGCGTAAAATTTCAACAACCAGTATTTTTGCATTTTTACAGACGCTCGAGCGAAGGAGTCTACGCTCGAGCGACCCCTCTGTTTTGACAAGCTCGCTCGAGCGAAGAAAGTCACGCTCGAGCGAGACCCCTATTTTCAGCAAGTTTTGAAAAATATTTTCCAAGGCATCTTTGCATCCTTAGAGCATCTCCAATGGTTGTTGCTATATTGGGGTTGCTATTGCTATAATTTGGCAATGAATAGTATTATTTTGCCAAATTATAGCAATAGTGCTCCAATGATCATTTGCTATTTTTGGCAAATCTCAATCAACTTTCCCTCCAACTTTGTAGGTGTTGTTTGGATATTGGTTTTTTGTGATTTTATTTTTATTTATTTTTTGTCTTTTGTGACCTTTTTTTATCTGTTTGTTAAAAAAATTATATATTTATATTATTCCCAACTAGACAAATATAAAAAATAAAAAAAATAAAAAATTGTTAAAAAAAATGTTTAAATGTTTAAATGTGAAGTACAAAAGACTCAAAAATGTTTCTTAAAATAACATGAAATTTCATTACAAAATAAAAATTACATTGCAAATAAAGACTAACAATTACATCAAAAAATAAATGATATTGCAAAAAATAAAGACTAACATTTATCCCGTAATTATTCATCAGGAGGTAGGGGGAAATAAAAATTTGGACTGCTCACATTTGAGGACCACTTGGCAAAAATCTCATTTTTTCGCATTGTGTAATATGCTTTCATCTGAGGGTCCAAATGAGAAATGTCTGTAGTCATTATCATATGTTCTTCTTTTTTCATCTCATGTTCTTGTCTTCTGATCTCGAAGTCGTGTTTTTTCATCTCAAGTTCTTTCATCTCCTGCAGTGCTTGAATCCTTTTTTCTTCTCTTTCATCTTTTTTCTTTTCCTTCTCAGCAAGGTATTGGTTAAATGTGTCCAATTGTGTGCTCATATTTTGAACTTCAGCTTGAACGACTTGATTTTTCCGAAACAATTCTTTTGCAGATTTCCTACCCATCGGCCTTTTACCCCTTGCAGAGACACTGCCCTCACCAACAGTTGGATTGTTACCAACACTTGGACTGGTGTCATCTTCAAGAGAAATGCAATTATCCATAGGGGAATCGGGGGCTGAATCAGGGGAAAATGGTGTATGTATCCTTGACTTCACCGTATTCGTAGGAGTTACATCTTGCCACCTGATATTATTTTGCAAGATTGACCAACAATGTTCAAAAGCAAAATGTTTCTTTTCATCTTGATGGTATAAAAGTTTTGCCTGAAGCATCTGTCAATATTGAATTAAGTAATTACTATTTAATTTTTATATGAGATGAAATAAAATAAAATAAAAACTAACGTAATAAATGAAGATGAAATCTTACTAGATCAACTCGAGACATCCCACTTGGGTGTAGATTTTCGACTTGCGCTAAACATCCACGAAATTTCTTAGAACATTTCATGATTGTACCCCATCGAGATTGGATAGAAACTTGTGTTCTTGACTGATCATTCTGAAGGGAGCAATAATTTTCATAAATTCTCCCCCAAAAGTGAGTATAAGATTGTGAATTGCCAACAATTGGATCTTCAGAAATGTGACACCAAGCTCGACAAAGTGCCATATCTTCAGCAATGGTGAATGATTTTCCTCTTTTTATTTTTGATGAACCTTCCATACCGATTGTGTAAAGAAAATATAAATAAAAATGTAATTTACAAAGTTTATTGTGAAATGAAATTGAGTAAAAAGAGAGAAGAGAAGGTTTGTATTTATAGAAAAAAAAAGAGCCGTTTTTTTTATATCCGTTGTAAATGTGTTTTTTATTAAAAAAAACCTTTGTAGGCATGTCTGAGTTATGTTTTTATTTAATTTTTTTTTAATGAATAAAGTAGCACTAATAAAGAGCCGTTGTAGATATTTTTTTATTTTTAATCAATAAAGTTAGGAAAGTTTTGCACATCAGAGGGAGATCAGAGGGAGAGAGAGCTTCGGAGAGAGAGAGCTTCGGATCAGAGTTTTAATCAATAAAGTTAGGAAAGTTTTTCACATCAGAGGGAGATCAGAGGGAGAGAGAGCTGCGGAGAGAGAGAGCTTCGGATCAGAGTGAAGATCTGAGTGAAGATCAGAGCTTCGGATAAACTTCAGTTTCGGATCAGATCGGATAAACTGCAGTTTCGGATGCCACTGTTTTGTTCTGGTATGAAATCTGTTTGGTTCAAATTCTGGTATGAAATCTGGTATGAATTCTGGTAGCTTCGGATGCCACTGCAGCTTTGGATCAAATTCTGGTATGAAATCTGTTTTGTTCAAATCAGATTTTTTATCATTAATATTGAATCTGTTTTTTGATGAATTCTGGTATTGAATATTGAATATTGAATATTGATGAATTATGGTATGAAATCTGTTTTGTTAATTGAAATCTGGTATGAGAAATCTGAGAAATTTGTTTTGTTTTGAGAAATCTGAGAAATCTGTTTTGAGAAATTAGATTTGTTTTGAGAAATCTGAGAAATCTGTTATGAGAAATCTTGTATGAGAAATCTGTTTTGAATTCTGGTATGAGAAATCTGAGAAATTTATAAAGTTAGGAAAGTTTTGCACATCAGAGGGAGATCAGAGGGAGAGAGAGCTGCGGAGAGAGAGAGCTTCGGATCAGAGTTTTAATCAATAAAGTTAGGAAAGTTTTGCACATCAGAGGGAGATCAGAGGGAGAGAGAGCTGCGGAGAGAGAGAGCTTCGGATCAGAGTTTTAATCAATAAAGTTAGGAAAGTTTTGCACATCAGAGGGAGATCAGAGGGAGAGAGAGCTGCGGAGAGAGAGAGCTTCGGATCAGAGTTTTAATCAATAAAGTTAGGAAAGTTTTGCACATCAGAGGGAGATCAGAGGGAGAGAGAGCTGCGGAGAGAGAGAGCTTCGGATCAGAGTTTTAATCAATAAAGTTAGGAAAGTTTTGCACATCAGAGGGAGATCAGAGGGAGAGAGAGCTGCGGAGAGAGAGAGCTTCGGATCAGAGTTTTAATCAATAAAGTTAGGAAAGTTTTGCACATCAGAGGGAGATCAGAGGGAGAGAGAGCTGCGGAGAGAGAGAGCTTCGGATCAGAGTGAAGATCTGAGTGAAGATCAGAGCTTCGGATAAACTTCAGTTTCGGATCAGATCGGATAAACTGCAGTTTCGGATGCCACTATTTTGTTCTGGTATGAAATCTGTTTTGTTCAAATTCTGGTATGAAATCTGGTATGAATTCTGGTAGCTTCGGATGCCACTGCAGCTTTGGATCAAATTCTGGTATGAAATCTGTTTTATTCAAATCAGATTTTTTATCATTAATATTGAATCTGTTTTTTGATGAATTCTGGTATTGAATATTGAATATTGAATATTGAATATTGATGAATTCTGGTATGAAATCTGTTTTGTTAATTGAAATCTGGTATGAGAAATTTGAGAAATTTGTTTTGTTTTGAGAAATCTGAGAAATCTGTTTTGAGAAATCAGATTTGTTTTGAGAAATCTGAGAAATCTGTTATGAGAAATCTTGTATGAGAAATCTGTTATGAGAAATCTTGTATGAGAAATCTGTTTTGAATTCTGGTATGAGAAATCTGAGAAATTTCATCACAATATTTTGAGAAATCTGATTTGTTTTGTTCATTACAATATATGAATCTGTTTTAAATCTCATTAATTGAATCTGTTTTGTTTTGTTCATTACAAATTTCATTACAATATATATCATTAAATTTCATTACAATATTTTGAGAAATCTGAGAAAGAAAACAGTTTTGTTCATTCTTGTTCAATATTTGAAAAATCTGATTTGTTCATTTTGGGTGACTTGGCAGGATTTGGCAGCTGCCAAAGTAGTTGCCAAGTTTGGCACTTGATTTGGCAGCTGCCAAATTTGGCAACTAATATAGCATTCCATTGGAGAAGGCCATTTTTGCCCAAGCTGTCATTTTATGGCTTTGGCAGCTGATTTGGCCATCCATTGGAGATGCTCTTATTCCATCATAGGCATTCCTAGGCCATATTTAAGACTCTTTAGTGAGGATTTAAGGTTAGAAACGCACTAAGAACCAACGACGTAAGTTTTGTGCAATTAGAATGTGTGTTTCAAGTGTGTATCCGTTACGTGTTATGTAGGTCACGTGCCGCGTGTTGTGTGATCAATCTGCTCCGTCTTTCTGTTTCAAGGCCAACCGTGAGTAATAATTTAGTAAAGTTATGTTCAAATTGTATCTACTTTCTGTGTGATAAAACAAGATCTGTTTTCCGAAATGATATGTTCTGTACAATGAATGATTGTTCAATTTCTGATATGTATTCGTGACATCCTTAGCATCATGTGATATATGTTAGCTGTTACCCGGATCGGAGGTTTCTTTACGGAACTGCATTCTGTCTGCATTCTGTCACCCATACCGGAGGCCCTGTCACGGGGGCTCAGCTTCTGTTCTGTTCAGCTACCCGAATCCGAAGGTACTTTTATGGAACTGGTTATTCGTAACCTCACGTGTATACGTTCTGTTTTGTTCTGTTAATGCTAATGGATGTATCACGTAAACTTAATCATGACTTATGATTTCTGTCTGTATATGATCTGGACAAACTATGATTTTGATATGAACTGAATTATGATTTCTGAATCTGTACGAACTCATTCATTGAAACCCTTTACTCTCTTATTATTCACTGGGCTTTCGCTCACAGTTTATGTTATGTATGTAGGTGAGCCGGCACATGACCAGGGCCAGAGTTGACGGCCTTCTGTCTGTTTTGTCAACCAACTGTTGCGCCTCCCGAGGAGGTTCCGGTTGAAGTCTAATGCTATGGCTATTTTTGTACTCATGCTAGTCTCTGTATGTGTTTTGAAAAGACAGGTCTTGGGATGTAATACTTTGTAAATATTGTGTACCTGGACTGGCATGTTTATATATATAAATAAGTTTTGAAATGTTCCGTCCCATGTATGTTATCACAGCTCATTGGACCTTGTCTATTTTGTATTATTGCTTTCGCAGCTCTTTATTATTTGCTATTCTATTCAGAGGCCTTTGGTAATTCACGGATTACTGGCCAGTTATGATGCTAAACTCATAGAGGGGGTTTGGATCGTGACAGTTGTCATCTCTACTTTTCTATCCTATTTCCTTCCCGAGAGGTCACTACGATGCGACTACTTTTCTATCCTATTTCCAGCAACTACTGCTTTCCTATATTATTTCCTTCCTGAGAGGTCACTGCGATGCAAATACTACTTTCCTATCCTATTTCCTTCCCGTGTGGAGTGGAGTGCAATACGAGTGTCGTCTTATTTTCTTGGTAGGGTATTATTCCTCTACTTCTTCGCTCATTATTAGTTACTGCAATTATGCGTTTCCTTTAATAATTGCATTTCCTTTCTTAGAAGGAATGTGGCTTAAAAACCGGCAGCAATAAAGGGCAAATTTGAAAACATAGTTAAAAGTTAAATTTTGATTTTTAACTTATTTTAAGTCATATTATTTTTTTATTTTTATTTATTTTTTTAAAAAAAAATAAAATAAAAAATAAAAATTAACTTTTAACTAACTTCTCAAAATAAAGCAAAAGCCTATTTGAAAATAAATAAATAAATAAAACAAAGCAAAAGTAAAAACAATAACAAAAAAATTTCACCATATGTCAGTAAATAATCAGCGAAACACGACCCAATGGTAGGAATGGTCACCGGCCTAGTAATTAAGGTTATTAAAATTAGGAATTTTCATTGATAAATTTCATTTAGAAATGTCCTAACCCAAGAAATTCATGAAGAAATTTTTTTAATCCACTTAGTTCCATATATTTATACTTTTATTCCATAAAGTTCTTAATGTTAATATTTAATGTTGGGGGAGGAGAGAGAAGGGAAAGGACCAAGACATAGGAAATTTTACACACAAATTAAATAACATTGATATTATTATTTTATATTATTATATAATGTGAATATATTTTTAATTGACAACACATTAAAAATAATGTGAATATTCTCTCTCATCTGATGTGAACGTTCACAACAACACATTAAAAATAATGTGAACATTCTCTCTCTCATCTGATGTGAACGTTCACAACACATTTTCAAAAAATTTTCTCTCATCTAATGTAGTGATGTGAATGTTCGCAACATGTGAATCTTCTTAATTAACAACATATTAAAAATAACGTTCATTATATTTTTAATTTACAATACATTCTTATTCATAACATGTGAACATTCTCTCTCATCTAATGTAGTGATGTGAACGTTCACATTTACATTCGTATATTTTAGTATGAATATTTACATCATGTAATTGATAACACAATGACAAACATTCATTTCAAATTAATACGAAGGGTGAATTACACCAACGATCCCTATAGTTTGGGGTTTATGTCACTTTAACCCATGACTTTTCAATTGTGACACATTTGATCATGAATTTTGAATTTTATTCCAAATAAGGACAATTGAAGATACTATTGCATTTTTCAAGGGCAATTTGTCAATTTGATAAAATATAAATTAATTTGATAAAAATAAATGTCAAAAAAATTATTTTTGAATTTTTTAAAATTATTTCTATTTACTAAATATAAAATTATATAAGATTGATAAATCTTTTAGACCTTTATTTTTTTTTTTACCAAATTAATTTTTATTATGTATTTGGATGGTGATCATGTAAAATTAATTTTTAAAAATTAATCATGTAATTTTTATTAATTTTTATCAATTTTACATAATTTTATCTTCTGTGTGTAGAAATAATTTTTAAAATTTTTAAAATATTTTTTTGACATTTATTTTTGTCAAATTAGTTTATATTTTATCAAATTGATGAGTTTGCACTTGAAATTAAGCAATGATATGTTCAATTATCCTTATTTGAAACAAAATTCAAAATTCAAGGTTAAATGTACCATAATTGAAAAGTCAGGGACTAAAGTGACATGAGCCACAATCTATAGGGACTATTAATGTAATTTGTCCTAATATGAATATAATGACAGTCAATATTCTGATACATGAGAACTATCAAAACATAATAAACATTAAATACTCCAACATTAATAAGGGGCAGAAGAGATTGAGGGTGTTTTGATCTTCTTACCTCAAATAGGATCTAATAGAATAATCAAAAAGAATTTGAGTTGGATGAAATAAAACTCTTAAAAAGAGAATTTATCGATAAAGCTCCCTTAAAATTAAAATTTTATAGGATCATTGGGAGTGATTTATAAATCAAATCATAAAATGAATTGAAAGTCATAAAACTTTACTTTTAATGTAAAATAAAATTGAAAAAATTATAAATTCATATACCAAGTTAAGTGGTCGGACTTCATAGGACAAGATGAGCTTCACAGGATAGGATTAGAATTGAACCCAACCTATACCCACCTCTATTCGATGGTGCTCAATTGTAATGTCCTACTGATTAAGTGTTAACCCTCAAGTAATTTGATAAAAGAAAAATATTTAAGACTTATATTTTATTATTCTTAAAAATTATTTCTAATGATATATCTAATTTTAATGTCACATTATTAAAAATTATTTAGTGATGATAAATTAAAAAATGTAGGAATGTTGTTTGATAAACAAGAGGTCATAGAGTTGTTTGTCTCTTAGTAGCAGTTGGAGAGATTCATGTCAATTAATAACCTTGACTAGAGATGTGTGTTGGTTAGTTTGGCTCAAATTAATACTAAATTCATAATTAAATTTAATATTATTAAGTTAATTAATAATTTTTAATGATATCATAAATATTCTTTAACTAATAATTTTAATAATTTTATTGTTACATAAGAGACTAGTTAGAAGTTTTTATTTTTATTTTTTAATTTTGTGAAATAAAAAATTTTAATTAGACAATCTGTAT
This sequence comes from Camellia sinensis, assembly GCF_004153795.1. Taxonomy (NCBI): domain Eukaryota; kingdom Viridiplantae; phylum Streptophyta; class Magnoliopsida; order Ericales; family Theaceae; genus Camellia; species Camellia sinensis. The sequence continues at coordinate 723,785 of NW_021024555.1, forward strand.
TTTAAATAAATCTCAAAAGTGTATTCATAATTTTTATCATTAAATTTAAGAAGATGTTATGGTGGGCATCCCTTTAGGGGTGCATACCATATGTACCTTATCACGAAAGGTGCAACTATACTGTGAAAATTTCGTAATATCAATCATATAATGCATAACATCGTCATAAATTGACATAACAAAATATTCATAATTTTGTGATTAATGTTACAAAAGTTTGTGATTTTGTTACAATAATTTTTACTACATCAATTTGTGTTGAGATTTTACGCATTTTGTAATTGATGTCACGAAATTTTGTGATAAAATTATATATTTTATAATAAAAGTGCATATAATATATACCCCTAAAGGGGCGTACACCATAGGAGAACCTTAAATTTATCATGATCGGCTCATAATTTTCAAACATATATTTTGTCTCATTTTTCTCTTTCAATGTTCAAATTCAACACAATCTTATAATCATCCTGCCAAACAACCCTTTATAGTTTGATTTTTTAAAAATTATTTTTAGATAAGTTTTTGTTTATTCTTTGTAAATTTTTTTAATATTTTAATCATTTTTTTAATATATTTTTTAAATCCACTTAATCAAGATGTATTTCAAAAGTAAAATAAATTGATTAAAATATTTTAAAAAATCATTAAAAATAAATAAAAATTCAAACAAAATCTTAAAAAAAAAATAGAAAAAGAAAAAGAAAAAGAACAGGCAGATTTTATGAACAAGATGTAACACTTAAAATTGGCAACTTGCTCCAAAACATTCCTCCACTTTTGAATATTCTCCATCCCCAACACGCCCTGTTTGGAAACCAATTCATCAAATCCCTCCCCAAAACTCCCTCTTTGCCTTCTCACTTCCGATGGATCCACATGATAGAATATCGGATAAACTGTTGTTGTGTTGCTGCATTCAAGTGCCTCCACGAGTTCATCCAAACACCATCTCGAAGAAGCGTAATTCTTCGATAAAATCACAATTGAAAACCTCGATTCTTGAATAACCCTCCAGAGCTTTGGCGAAATCGTTATTCCTCTCTCGAGCTTGTCATCATCTTCGAAACGCAGTGTAGAGATGACTGACGAAATTATCGCAGGTATCTTCGCCTCTAAAGCTCAAGAACACATCGTATGTGTATCGAGGTCGAGATGAAGATGGAACAGAGAAGGAAGCCATTGTTTAACTGTTTGGTATAAGGAATTAGTAGAGAGATAAAATTGGGAAATTGAAAACACAAGTAGAAATTAGGATCTCTGTGGCCTTTTTTTATAATGTCATATTTGCGTTATTTGCAAGCAATTTGGTACAGATAAACAACCAATTTTCTTTGTAACTTCCACGAATTTCTTCAAACACTACGAGAAGGTCCACTGCAGCTACTTTCCTATCCTATTTGCTGTGCATTAGCCTTTTCCTGTGCATTATTGCTCTGCTTCTTTTCTTTTTCTGGGTTATTGCGAATCAGTGGTGCTACGTACGTTAATTAATGTATTAATTAATATATTAATATTAATTATGATATTATTATTAATCTCATTTATTATATAAATTATAATTATCAAAAATATTTTAAATTATGTCATATTATCAATTGGTACACTAATTGATACATATAACATTATTTATTGCCAATACACGTTTCCTTTTAAACAGGTAAAGGCTCTCAATTATCAGAATGAAAAATGGTTGAGACCACTAAAAGTGGTGCTCTAATAGCACCACTAATAATGTAGCAGTGGATCCCACCCACTCGCTATGTTTTTTTTTTTTTTTTTTTTATTTTGGATATTCTCAGTGTATTAATGCTATTAATGGTCTATTTTTTAATGATATGAATCATTGTTATATCATAATTGATAAATTATAATATTAATTTAAAACTTATTTAGGGTTGGTTTGGGAAGTGGGTTGACTTTTTGACTATTTTAGCCTGAGCTAAAAAGTTTGGTTTGGGAAGGTCTTTTTGACTTTTTGGCTTTTTGACTTTTTTTGTAAGAGAAGAGTGTAATGATTATGGGTTGGATGTGATATTTAATTTTTTGTGACTAAAATAACTTATTTTATTTTTTGTGACTAAAATAACCAAAAAAATCTAGTTTAACTCTTCCCAAACGGTGCTTTAAAAACATTTACTGGATTGTAATTTCCTCTTAAAAGAAAGCAAAAGCAGGAACAAAATTTCTCTCACATATGAGCCAAACCTGACCCAATGGTAGGAATGGTCACTGAGCTGAAGGGTATTTGGGAATATCTAAATAAATATATTTTTTGAATTTTTATAAAAGATGTAAAAAAATAAAAACGTGAAATAATTCAAAAAAATAAAAAATATATATTTTTAAATCATACCAAATAGTCCCCTAGTAATAAAGGTTGTTAAAAGGATAATTTTAAATGGAATTGTTGGCAGAAAATGATAAATAAAATAAGATCAAATTGTAGAATCCAATTGAAAATGATAAAATTTTACTTTTAATACAAAATAAAATAAAATAAAATAATTATTAGTTCATATATCAAATTGAAGGTCCACTGCGACTACTTTCCTATTCTATTTGCTGTGTGGTAGTACTGCAGTACACGTGCGTTGTTGGTAGGGTATTATTGCTCTGTTTCTTTGCTTGTTCTTGGTTATTGCAAATACGCGTTTCGTTTTGAACAGGAAAAGGGCTTAAAAAACTATTCAATTATTAAAATTAATAAATTTTACCATTAATTTAAAATTTATTTTAAAAACATAGAATTGTAATTTCTTTATAAAAGAAAGCAAAAGCAAGAACAAATTTTTTTTGGTAACATATTGTGGGGACATAATTTTTGAATGACAACACGTGGCCAAGGTGTCATCGAAGTGCCAGTCGAGGTGCCACATGTCTTGATCATGATGCCAAGATCATCTCGGCTAGACCGATATTATCTGCGAAGGTACCGGAATCCGGGATAAGCGGATAAGGGATGAGTCCTAGAATGAGAAGGAACTTCAGTTTGGGTAAAGATAAGACTCTTAGGCCATGTTTGTTTGGGCGGCGGATTGGATTAGCATTTCCATGACTAATAGTCCTGGGATTACAAATCTATTGGATTATGTATCCTATCTTAACTAATAGTCAAGTTTAAAATAATTAGTCCGTACTTCAATTGTTTAACCAAACATCGGATTAATAATTTTATTGGACTATTAGTCCAATCCTAAACTCATGTCCACTTAAACAAACATGGCCTTAGGGTGTGTTTGTTTGGACGGACTGGAGAATGGGAGATTGTAATCCATCGGACTATTAGTCCTGGGATACATTATCCCGGGACTATTTGGTTGGACTAAATTTGTATCCTATGTTTGTTTAGTCATGGGATTAGAGGTCTGGATTGGACTATTCTATTGAATCCCATATTTGTTTGGGATATTATGGAGAAGGATAAATGTTCAAAAGATTATTTTATCCTTGTAATTTATAATTTTTATTTAATTTATAATTTTAAATTTGTAATCTATAATTTATAATTTAACAACACTAAAAAAATTTAATTTATTATTTTCAATTAAATTAAATTTATAATTTATATTTTTTATTTAATATATAATTTTAAATTAATGACAATAAAAAAAAATTTATTTAATATAAATTAAATTTTCAACAACACTAAAAAAATTTAATTTATTATTTTCAATTAAATTAAATTTATAATTTATATTTTTTATTTAATATATAATTTTAAATTAATGACAATAAAAAAAAATTTATTTAATATAAATTAAATTTTCAACAACACTAAAAAAATCTAAAAAAATTTAATTTATAAGGCCATAATTTTTAATTTATTATTTTTAATTAAATTTAATTTATAATTTAAATTTTTTATTTAATATATGATTTTAAATTTACAAAACTAAAAAAATAATTTATAAATGTTCAAAAGACTGTTTTATCCTTTTCTAATGGTTTAATAGCATGGAGGGTAAAATGGACATTTCACAAAATAATCTTATGGGATACTAATCCCATGATTTCTATCCCACCTCTCCCCATGGGATAGGATAGTCCCATATTTGTGGGACTAATAGTCCGGAGCAAATTTTTTCAAACAAACAATGGACTATTAGTCTAGTGGGACTAATAGTCCAATCCCACACCCTTATCCCTCAAAACAAACATGCTCTTAGAGAGTTTATCCTAATCCTACTAGGAGTCCAAGATTAGCAGTAATCCTAAGTCCATTGAAGCTAGGCTTTTATTAGGACTAGGTTTGCGTTGGCTATAAAAGAGAGGCATCATCATGGGTCTAAGGTATGCTTTTTATACTCTGAATAGTGAGTTAAACACTTTTGCTATCTTTGAGACATAACTGACTTGATCGTCGGAGTGCCCCGGGTAGATGAACCACCGCCGGAATCTCTTCTTTTCTGTGACAGGTCGTTCGGGCAATCTATCCTGCCAGTGTTCTCCAGCTGAGTACCAGTTTGGCAGTGTGGTCGGAATTTGATACACACAATTTGGCGCCATTTGTGGGAAAGAAAGGAGAATAGATGGCCAATGACAAACAGAAAGAAAAGGTTGGGGACGACACCCCTACTGAGAGTGGGAAACATATTGACCTTGACGCCGAAGAAGACAATTGCAACGAAGAGACTCGTAATAAGAATCACGGAGGAAAGAACGTCGGCCAGGAGAGCGGCATACCGAAGAAATCGAACCGGAGCAGGTATTATAAAGAGGACGACCTCCAGGTATGGAAAAAAAAATGCCTGCGGAAGGACGGCGAGATGAAGGGAACGGCGGACAAATTGGTGGACCTGCAAACGGTCGTCAATTTCATGATGCAGAATAACGTCATGCAGCCACCGTTCTTGCTACAAGATATGCCGATTCCAGCGGCCAAGAAAGGTGCCAAGAAAGGGGGGCAGAAAATGGTTCGTGCAGTCCCTCAACACGACAGGGCAAAGGGGTATTCTCACCGGCCTTTACGGGAGGTCGGGCATGGAGAATCAAAGAGGGCTGGAAAGTGATGCTTGGGAGTTGGAATTTACAAGCTTAGGTTGGTTTAACACTTGTTGACATTTTAAGAAAAAATTACAACTTGAAGTTAAACCGAGGTCATGTTTAACACTTGTTGAAATTTTAAAAATTTACAAGTTGAAGTTAAGTCAAGGTCATGTTTAACACTTGTTGAAATTTTAAAAATTTACAAGTTGAAGTTAAACCGAAGTCATGTTGAACACTTGTTGAAATTTTAAAGAAAAATTTACAAGTTTAAGTTAAACTGAGGTCATGTTTAACACTTGTTGAAATTTTAAGAAAAATTTGCAAGCTGAAGTTAAACCGGGGTCATGATTAAAGAAAAGAATGATATAGGTTCCATCACCTCAGGATGCCGAGGTAATAGAACTTAGGAGGCAGTTGTGGGGACAGAATTTTTGAATGACAACACGTGGCCGAGGTGTCACCGAAGTATCGGCCGAGGTGTCACAGAAGTGCCAGCCTAGGTGCCACATGTCCTGGTCATGACGCCGAGATCATCTCGGCTAGCCCGAGGTTATCTGCGAAGTTACCGGAATCTGGGATAAGCGGATAAGGGACGAGTCCTAGAATGAGAAGGGACTTCAGTTTGGGTAAAGATAAGACTCTTAGAGAGTTTATCCTAATCCTATTGGGAGTCCAAGATTAGCAGTAAACCTAAGCCCATTAAAGCTAAGCTTCTATTGGGACTAGGTTTGTGTTGGCTATAAAAGAGAGGCACCATCATGGGTTTAAGGTATGCTTTTTATGCTCTAAATAGTGAGTTAAGCACTTTTGCTATCTTTGAGAGATAACTGACTTGATCGTCGGAGTGCCCCCAGGTGGACGAACCACCACCAGAATCTCTTCTTTTCTGTGACAGGTCGTTCGGGCAATCTATTCTGCCAGTGTTCTCCAGCTGAGTACTAGTTTGGCACACACAAACATATCAGCAAATAATCAGCCAAACATGGCCCAGTGGTAGGAATGGTCACTGACCTACTTCTTTAATATTGCTTGAATATTTTTAATCAATGAAAAGAACATATATATTTAAAATTAGGGATTTTTTTTTAGCATCCTTGCTATTAAAATTTTATAAGACATGTAATATTTTTATAATGTCTAACATCTCTTAAATCGATTTAAAAAAAAATTGATCTAGAGAATTTCTGTAGACTTCCTTGAGAAATTCTCTTCCTAGAAAAATTCTCTTCAAACCAGAGAAATTCTCTTCAAACTAGAAAAATTTGTCTCATTACATGCAGAGAATTACTTTGGTTTCAAATCAGAGAAAATTAAAATTTCTCTAGCTTTGTTCAAAAAAATAAAAATAAAAATTTCTGACTTTATATACAAAAAAATTTCGAAACATATACAAACCAAACGATGATAATCAATGACAAGATTTCGAAAGTGAGAGCAAAAATTAAGCTATTTTATTTCACAAATAAACTCATTTCAACTAGTTCTATGGTTTGCTGAAGCTTTCCAATTTGGAATCACAGCAATACATATATATATAGTTGCATCGCAGGCATGTATGTATAATAGAGAGAGAAAGTACAGATAGAGAGAGAGTACTGATTTCCAGGAGATGAGAGAAAAGGACTTGAAAGTGCCGGCGAGAGTCATAGGCGTCTCTAATGAGAGAGACAAAGTTCTGTTGTGTTGTGCTGTGCTCACTGTCTTAAACAAATAATTAAACATGATTTTAAAATTTAAACCCTGAAAATAGTACTCTTTCGCTCTCTCTACTGGAAATCAGGACTCTCTCTCAAGTTCGAAGCTTCGAATCTCAATTCAATAACCTAAAATCACAAATTTAACATTCGACTGTGCTAAACATAAAAATTAAAAACATATAGTGGAAGGATCTTGGGAGTTGAAAGGCTCGAGACAGATATTACATGCGTTTTTGAAATCAGGGTCGTGATCAACAATGGTAGCTCCAGATGACAATGTAGAGGAAATCATCGGAGGATTGTCGAGTGATGATACGAAATCTGCTAGTTTTATAGTGATGAAGACTCGAGAGCTCGAGAGAGAGAACAATGTTTGGGTAGAGAAGACGAAGATTATAAGGTGAAAGGAACCCTAGAAAAATGAAGAGAGAGAGAAAGAGAGAAATGAGGTTTGATTTGAGATAGTCAAATTTCTTTGCGATATATGGGTGTGGAGTTGAGGGACTTTAGACATTACAAAATAATTTTGTGGATCTCTTCTATTACTAAAAATGAAAGAAGAATCTTAGATTAATTTTCTCTTTAAAATTCTCATATGTCAGAGGCTACTCATTGAGTCATTGTCATTGTCATTGGTACTTCTTTGTTATTTCCATTGTCATTGCCATTACTACTTCTTTCATATTGCTTGAATTTTTTTAATCAATGAAAGAACATATATATTTAAAATTTTTATATGTAGAGGCTACTCGCATTTTTTCCTGCCCCGCTCCACACTTGCATTCCTCGTCTCGCTCTACACAGGTTTTCCTTGTCCTGTTGAGGAAGTGGGGCAGGGACGGGTTTTGCTTTCCCCGCTCCGTTCTACCTGACTCCCGCCCCAAATATTTGTTAAATATATTTATATGTATATGACATATAATTTAATTTTTTTATTGTAAAAATTAAAACACTAGAATATTATACTTGTGGGAGCCGAATAATGGCAGAATCAGAAGGTGCGTACCTTAGAAGATCGATATTAATCGGCTGTATCCTACGAAAATGGGAAGCCAAATATAATATATGTGCCGAATAAGTGTAGATCCTTAGAGTTGGATAAGAGAAAGGACAATGATTAAAAAGTAGGCCCTGGCCCCGAGGATCAAAAGGAACAGGTATAAATACATGAATAATGGATTGAAAAAGGTATGTAAGAATCACTTCACTTAACTTAGTAAACAAGCTATCCTGAGCGTCTGAACTGACTTGTCTATCGGAGTGTTAATTCTGGCCCCCCGACCAGAGTGTTTGTATCTTTTCAGGTGACTAGCTGAGGATCATTAGCGTCTCCCAGGATCTGAAGAGTATTTCCAAACCACTCCTCCACAATACTTAATATTAAGCACTTTTGCTATCTTTGAGAGATAACTGACTTGATCGTCGGAGTGCCCCCAGGTGGACGAACCACCACCAGAATCTCTTCTTTTCTGTGACAGGTCGTTCGGGCAATCTATTCTGCCAGTGTTCTCCAGCTGAATACCAAGTTGGGCAGTGTGATCGGAAAATCACTCACACACTATTATTCCTCAAACATTAAATATAAATGTAATGAATTCTACTGTTAAAATCAATCACAATAATAACAAATAATCACATGACATATACCCTATCTACATATAAAAATCACTTCCCAATTAGAAACAAGTTGTAAATTTAAACCTGAAAATAGTACTCTTCGCTCTCTCCTACTGGAAATCAGGACTTCTCTCAGTTCGAAGCTTCGGAATCTCAATTCATATAACTAAAATCACAAATTTAACATTTTCGACTGTGCTAAACATAAAAATATTAACAAACATATAGTGGAAGAGATCTTGGAGTTGAAAGGCTCGAGACAGATATTACATGCGTTTTTGAAATCAGGCTCGTGATCACAATGGTAGCGTCCAAGATGACAATGTAAGGAAATTCATCGGAGGCATTGATCGGTGATGATACGAAATCTGCTTAGTTTTATAGTGATGAAGATCTCGAGGCTCGAGAAGAGAGAACAATGTTTGGGTTAGAGAAGACGAAGATTTATAAGGTGAAAAGGAACCCTTAGAAAAATGAAGAGAGAGAGAAAGGCAGAAATGAGGTTTGATTTGAGATAGTCAAATTTTCTTGCGATATGATGGGTGTGGAGTTGAGGACTTTAGACATTACAAAATATTTTGTGGATCTCTTCTATTACTAAAATGAAAGAAGAATCTTAGATTAATTTTTCTCTTTAAAATTCTCATATGTCAGAGGACTACTCATTGCAGCACTTGTTTGTCATTGTACTTCTTGTTATTTCCATTGTCATTGCCATTACTACTTCTTCATATTGCTTTGAATTTTTTTAATCAAATGAAAAGTAACACTATATTATTTAAAATTTTTATATGTATGAGGGCCTACTCGCATTTTTTCCTGCCCCGCTCCAACACTTGCATTCCTCGTCTCGCTCTTACACAGGTTTTCCTTGTCCTGTTGAGGAAAGTGGGGCAGGGACGGGTTTTGCCTTTCCCCGCATCCGTTCTACCTGACTCCCGCCCCAAATATTTGTTAAATATATTTATATGTATATGAACATATAATTTAATTTTTTTTATTGTAAAAATTTAAAACACTAGAATATTCTATACTTGTTGGGAGCCGATAATGGCCCAGAATCAGATGGCGTACCTTAGAAGATCCGATATTAATCGGGCTGTATCCTACGAAAATGGGAACCAATATAAATATATGTGGCCCGAATAGAGTTGTAGATCCTTAGAGTTGGATAAGACGAAAGGACAATGATATATAAAAAGTAGGCCCTGGCCCGATGGATCAAAAGGAACAGGTATAAATACTGAATAATGGATTTTGAAAAAGGTATGTAAGAATACTCCACTTAAACTTAGTAAAACAAGCTATTCCCTGAGCGTCTGAACTGACCTTGTCTATCGGAGTGTTAATTCTGGCCCCCCGACCAGAGTGTTTATCTTTTCAGGTGACTAGCTGAGGACATTAGCGGTCTCCCAGGATCGTGAAGACAGTATTTCCAAACCACTCCTCCACTAATACTTAATATTAATTTTAAATAATTTATTTTTCTATCTTATTTTGTTTTAATTCTTATTAAAGTATAAATTATTATCCATAATATACTATAATTTTTATTAATATTTTTTTATTTTTAAACTATAAAAACAATCCGTCCTCCACTCGCACCCGGCTTACTGTCACCCCTGATTTTTCTTTGCACCGGTATAAAATGGGCGGAGGTGATTAATGAAAAAGTCACCTCAAATTCGACCCAGGATCACCCTAATTGTTAATCATTAGTTTTTTTGTTATTTTTATTGTCATTGAACTTACTACTTCTTTATTTTGCTTATCTTTGTAATACACGTCTTTATTTTCTATTAAACTGGATATGGATTGAAAAAAATTATCACTATTTATCCAACTTCTTTTTCAACAATAGAAAACATAAGG